>CM042840.1:126418178-126731746 GCA_023653725.1 Bungarus multicinctus | reverse complement strand
TCCATATTTGTGGTGCTACTACCAAAGAAGTCGGAGGTCAAACCAATTCTCGCCCGACTGAGGCAGGGACACACAAACAATGGATCGGAAGCTAGCACGGAAAGGAAATACAACTCCGTAGAAATTTCCTGAGATTCATTCAATTTACCGTGGAAGTCGCCTTCAGCAATGTGGATGCTACCATCACTGGACGTTTTAAAAGGCCGGTAAAGTATTTATCGGACAAGGGCCCTAAGGTTTGCTTGGGCAGGGATTGGACTAGAGACTCCCGGTCCCTTCCCACTCTGTTTATTCTGCGATTCACTTTTTGCTTTACATTTTCTATATTAAACGGACTATTCTACAGCTATAAAGTTAATTCATCATCAAAACACAAAGTCAAAAATCCATCACATTTTTTGTATTTCCACCTTAAGTTGTTTTCTCCGAAACACAATGGCATAAGAGTGCAAGTTACATGCATACTCAGCTATTTGCTCAGGTCTCTTCCTTCCTGCAAACATCATTTTGCCTCAAAACCATTCAGATTTGTAGAAACATATTCTGCTTTCTGCTTTCTAGCATGAGATCCTGGCAAAGGAAGGCATCCCACACATCCGGAATCTTATAGCCATGCTCTGGTGTCTCAGGGATTGCCACAAAAAGAGAGGGTTAACCTATTTTCCAAAGCACCTGAAGCAGGACAAGAAGCCCATGGATGGAAATTAGTTAAGGAGAGAAGCATGTAAAACCAACGGAGAATTTCCTGAAGTTAGAGCTAGAAAACCTCCAAGGTCACTTCCAACTTTCTTATTCTGTCATTTTCTGTTGTGCTTTTATTTCTATGTTTCTGGTACTTTATGAATAAAAAATACAAGTAAGATTCTTTCACGATACCGTGAGGATAGAGAAAAACCTCCTGAAATATGTACATATTTATTTTTATTTATTTATTTGATTTGTCAATCGCTTACAAGATAACAGGTATAAGTGTAAACATAAGTAAAAATATAGGAAATAGGTACGAACAAATCGGGACAATGGGACAGGGACAGTAGGCACAATGGTGCACTTATGCATGCCCCTTACAGACCTCGTAGGAATGGGGTGAGGTCAATAGTGGATAGTTTGAGGTTAAAGGAGTGGGGATTAGAGGATATAACATCTGAGCCAGGTAGTGCATTCCAGGCATTGACCACTCTGTTGCTGAAGTCATACTTTCTGCAATCAAGTTTGGAGTAGTTTACTTTGAGTTTGCATCTATTGTGTGCTCTTGTATTGTTGCAGTTGAAGCTGAAGTTGTTGTTGACTCATAAGACATTGTAGCAGATAATTTTGAGTACTATGCTTAAGTCCAACCGCAGGTGATGTAGTTCAAGGTTTCCAAGCCCAGAATTTCAAATCTGGTGATATAGGGTATTCGGTTGCGAACAGAGGAGTGTTAGTACTCATCTCAGGAAATCCTTCTTGACAGACTGAGGGTCATCAACAAGGTCATATCCACCTAGCTTGTATTTGGTGTACTGATTATTTTTACCAATGTGTAGGACAGAGCATTTGTTGGTCGAGATTTGGAATTGCCAATTGTTTGACCATTCAAACAGATAACCAAGGTCGCTTTGAAGGACAGTAGCATTGTCGGTGGTGTTGAATAGTTTTACGTCGTCCACAAAGAGGATGCAGTTGCTTATAAGGTGATCACAAAGATCATTTATATAGAGCCGTGATGGCTAATATTTCCATCCTCACATGCCAAAAGCACACCTAAGGCAATGCAGATTGGGGAGGCAGGCCCCCAGTCCATGCACGTGTGACCCCCTGCTCAATCCTCACATTTCTGTGCATGTATGCACATCTCCTGCACACTCCCCGCTTCCCACACATTTATGGCAACTACCCAACGATTAGCTGGCGGGGGTGCAACACGTACGTCTGCACAGTAGACCTGCTCTGGGGCGATGGCTCGTATACCAGTAGAGATGGCTCTGTGTGCCACTTCCAGCACGTGTGCCATAGGTTCGTCATCACGATATAGAGTATAAAGAGTGTGGGTCCCAGAACGTTGCCTTCGGGGACACCACTGTTAACTAGAGCAGGGTTTGATAAAGCTCTCCCTATTTTTACTATTTGTTTCCTGTTTGACAGGAAAGCAGTAATCCTCTTACGAAGTTCAGTTTTAACAGTAGTTTGTCATGTACCACTGAATCAAAGGCTTTGCAGAAGTCTATGTAAATCGCTTTACCCTGCTCGAGTAGAGTAGTCCTTATGCTTTTGCAGTCTAGGAGTTGTAGATTGCAGGACAATTTTTTTCCTGAAACCAAATTGTTTTTTGAGGAGTGGTTGTTTGGCTCTAAGTGGAGGGTAATGGATTGGTTAATGATTGATTCCATGACTTTGCACATGATGCAACACTGTGAGACTGCTCTGTAGTTATCAACCAGGCTGGGGTCATCTTTTTGAAGATAGGGATGACCGTTGCTAGGGACCATAGGTTCAGTAAGGAGCTGGTTCTGAATGATATCTCATAGATAACGCTTAGGGGTTCTGCTATGGCAGTGGAAAGCTTTTATAATAAGTATGCACATAATCCATTGGGGGCAATAAATAGAGATGGTTTTAGGTTAGGTAATGTCTTTCCTAAGTTATCTTCTGTAAAGTCAATATGTAGATAGATCAGTACAGTTAGTTGTGGTACAACTAGAAAATGTGGAGCATGGGCCATTGCTGTTTACAAAACTGAACTGAAGTATGTGTCAAAGAGGTTGGCCTTAATGGCTTCATCATTGCAGTCTTTCCCATTTGGTCAGTTTAGGGGTAGGATGGTTCTTGAATCTTTAAGTTTGGTGTTTACAAAATTGTAGAAGACATGGGTAGATTTTGTACATAGGAGGTTTTCCTCTTGCTTGCAGTGATAATTGGTGCATTCTGCCTTTATCTGTCGGCATAAGGTGTTGTATTGGTTTTTAAAGTTTGCTACATAGCTAGTTTTGTTTTTACATCATGGCAATCTTTTGTATTGAAGTTTCCTTATTGTTATGGGTTGTTTGTTTTGGATATGCTACAAATGATCTAAGACAGTTCCATTAATGAACTCAGGTCAGATATGGCCAGGTTATATACATTAAACCATGATAAGATGGGCCTGGAGACACATAATTTGCCCTTCATTGCTTAAGAATGTCCAGGGTGAGACCAAAAGGATTCTGTTCTTGAAAACTCACATATAGGAACGATGGTGCTTTTTTACAAAAGGCAATTGGATTTTCTTGGGTTTTTTTCTTTGAAAAAACATTTTGATCCCCATCCAAGAGGCTTCTTGGATGAAAAGAGAAGTGTTTTCAAAGAATAAAATATGAAACTCCAGTTTTGGGATGGGACAACCATCACCTGGATGATTGAGAATCTCCATAAATATGCTCCTACAGACATACTTTTTGTTTTTTCAAGGTGACAGTTTTAGGAAAGCAAGGGGCAAAGCATATAAGTATTTCTCTGAATTAGGAAGTTGTGAGATGAAAAAGGAAAACCTACCTGACTACTAATCTATTTCATCCTCAATGCAAAACTCAATTTCCAAAATCTGCTATGATCTCAAGATCATATTTTTCCTTGCCTGATGAAGTGCTGCCAAGAATTGCACAATTCAAAGGTTTGGATTGTGCAGTTTCTTCAACTGGAAAATCAATTGAATAGCTTTGCTAAAAGGATTTATCTACCTTGTAATTATCTAAACTAATTAATTATACTTGTTTTTAAGGAGAGGCACAGAACCTAGGGAGACTTAATAGTTTAGTATTAATAACTCCACGAGGCTTGGTAGGTTGCAGTATGAATCACTAAGATGATAACGATTAGAGATTCTTTCATTCTTCCGGGCAAAGTGTTGTGATGAAGATGTGGCTGCCCTGCTGTAACTGGAGCCAAATTGCTTTGGCATTCAAAGAGACTCATATACTTTGCCATTGGTTTCTAGTCTCTCTCCTTGTCCCCCAGGCTTCTTTCAGCAAGACCTTCAACTCTATGTGTGCTAATAAACTGCATTTGCAGCTTAATTCTCCTGCCCACTTCAGTGATATAGTCATTGGAGAATTTGTGTCTACTGTATATCCTGAATTGCCTTTGCACCACTTTATGGAACACCCAGCAGGGTCTTTGCAAGGAAGGCAAGTACTCCTTTAAAAGAAACTGTGATCTATCTTTCAAGGTTTTTTGTTTTTTTTAACATGAGTATATTCAAGAGATTCTGGTTTAATTTTTTTCTATGTTAGATGAGAATTTAAACTGGCTTATGGATGATTCTTATTTATACATCTCTCTTGATTAATGATATTTCAGGTTTTGGAATGTAACTGTTGAATGTAAATTCATCTGTTGAGAAGAAAAACTCCCAATTATAATTTTAATAATATAATCCCTCTATATTTGTTTTATTTTGTATGCAAAATAAAGATAAAAAGAAACCCAGACAAAAATATTTAGCATTTTAATAAAAGTTATAATTGCTTGCGCTTCTCCTATTGTTTAATGACACTGTTATAATTTTGTCACTTAGTCCTTGTTTGTCTCCTTGCTTACTGCAGGGTAAGTAGAAATGTAGAAAAGTAGAAGTGTAAATACATGAATGTAATAATATCTTACATCTTGAGTACTTGGCAATTTAACAATCCATCACTTTCTGGCCTACAGTTGCATTGCTGCCATGCGTATATAAAACCCTCCTTTTAATTGTGTTAAAACAAATTGAACAAATTAAAATTGTGTCTCAAAATGCCCACCAGATCCTCAAGTCTGATTCAAACACTTCACCTTAGCTCCACATTCCATTCCTTCCTCACTTCGGGACTATCTTAACTACTGAATTTTAAGAATCAAAGCTTTTGATTTATTTTTATTTTATTTGTTTTTTTTGTCAAGCAAGTATTAGATAACAGGTATAAGTATAAGCATGGCTATGAATACATGAATGGATATGAAAAAGAAAGAAAGAAAGAAAGAAAGAAAGAAAGAAAGAAAGAAAGAAAGAAAGAAAGAAAGAAAGAAAGAAAGAAAGAAAGAAAGAAAGAAAGAAAGAAAGAAAGAAAGAAAGAAAGAAAGAAAGTTTCGTTTGGGTTGCCACATCGTAAAAAACGTGTTGTGGCTCTACGAAGAGTGCAGAGAACAGCAACCAAGATAATTAAGGGACTGCACACTAAAACATATGATGAATAATTGCAGAAATTGAGAATATATAGTTTAATGAAAAGAAGGAGTAGAGGTGACAAGAGCAGTGTTTCAATATCTCAAGGACAAAGATACAGGGAGTCAATCGATTCTACAAAGCATCTGAAAGCAGGACAAGAAACAATGAATGGAAACTAATCAAGGAGAGAAGCAACCTAGAACTAAGGAGAAATTCCTGACAGTTAGAACAATTAATCAGTAGAATGGCTTGCCTCTAGAAGTTTTGAATGTTCCAACACTGGAAGATTTTAAGAATAGATTGGGCTACCACATGTCTGAAATGGCATAAGGTTTCCTGCTTGAGCAACAGTTGGACTAAGGGTTAGTCCTCTAAGGTCCCTTTCAACACCATTATTCTGTTTATTCTTTTTCAAAGAAGTGCTTCAGAACATAAGTGCTTTCTTTATTTCTCTAATACTCATTAAAGCAGACATATACGCCATTTTAGACACAGAGAAAAACATTATTCATAACTATGTTTTTACTTATACCTGTTATCTTGTAAGCAATTTACAAATAAAAATTAAAAAATAAATTATGAAATATATCTATCTAAATCCAATCTTTGTCACATTCTAATATTATAGAACTAAATGAAATTCTTCTTGCAGGCCCTTGCCTAAAAACTTACAGCATGTCCTGGCCTTCAGTTTTGCCATTCAGGAGATTAACATGAATGAGAACTTGTTACCCAACATCACCTTGGTCTCCAAGATATATGAGAATGGTTTTCAGGCAGTGAAAGCCTCGGAGAGCATTTTGTCTCTATTCTTTGTGGAAAGTCGCTGTCCCCTCAATTACAGGAAGGGAAAGGACCAAAACATCATGGGCGTCATTGGTGATCTTCCTTCCCAGAACACCATCCAGGTGGCCAACATCTTAAATGCCTATAAAATTCCACAGGTAGGTATCTGGGCTCATAAATGCACAACAAGAAGGAAAGGGTGATAGTTTTTTAAAAAAACTATTTGAGGACTAAAAGTAGGAGGAGGTCTTCAAAAACAGATAACATATTGGGAGACTCATTTTGGATAGTTTTTATTTATGTATTTAGTCAGAGAAATGTTACTGTGTAAGAAATGGTGTAGCTGTCATTCTTTCTATCTTTATTCTTCTTATTCTCCTCTTCCTCCTCCTCCTCCTCTTTTATCATTTCAGGTGTCAAAAGAGACACAAAGTTCTCATTCTCGCTCTTCTGGCAACCTTAGCCATTGTTAATTGATATAGTAGTTCTATGTCTGATGTTGCCTCTCCATCTTCTGGCTGTGCCTCATGTTATTTGACTTTCTCTTCTTTTTGTTCATGCCACAACAATTATAAATATATTTATCAGTAAAGTAATAGATACGTTATCCTTATATTATAAAATGCAAAATGAAAGTTGTTTGTGTATCAGTATGGGTAATTAATATTTTCCAATCCTTAATCCTCCTCTCTTGTAACTCATTCCTATCTGCTGTCTATTTCTATTTAGCAAAATCAAAGATGGAGATGACTCTGTCAAGAAATTGATGAATGCAATACTAATGATGGTCTGGTTGCAAAATCTCTCAGGAAAACCTTGTTGATCCCCAGATTTAGTATTTATTTATTTTATTTTATTTATTTTGATTTGTCAATCGCTTACAAGATAATAGATATAAGTATATACATAGTTATGAATACACAAAATAGGTACATATAGGAAAAATAAAAGAAACAAGAGGACAGGGACAATAGGCACGTTGGTGCGCTTATGCACGCCCCCTATAGACCTCTTAGGATAGGGGAGAGGTCAATAGTAGACAGTCTAACATTAAAGTTTTTGGGGTTTGGGGAAGAAACCACAGAGTCAGGTAGATTATTCCAGACATTTACCACTCTGTTGCTGAAGATGTATTTCCTGCAATCAAGTTTAGTGTGATAAACCTTGAGTTTCTATCTATTGTTTGCTCTTGTTTTGTTATGGTTGAAGCTGAAATATTCATTGACAGGTAAGTCATTGCAATGTATGATTTTATATACCATACTTAGATCAGACCGAAGACGGTGTAATTCAAGGTTTTCTAGGTCTAGAATTTCAAGTCTGGTAACATAAGGTATTCTACAACGAGTAGAGGAGTGGAGAACTCTTCTTGTGAAATATTTCTGGACTTTTTCAACTGTGCTAATATCAGATATGTAATGTGGGTTTCACATTGATGAGCTGTATTCGAGTATTGGTCTAGCAAATGTTTTGTATGCTCTAGTTAGTAGTGTGATATTACCAGAGAAAAAGCTACGTAGGATTAGGTTAACAACTCTTAATGCCTTTTTTGCTATGTAGTTACAGTGGGCTCTAGCACTTAGATCATTAGAGATGAGTATTCTAAGCTCCTTTAAAGAGCTTGATCATCAACAAGGTCTTGACTATTCAGCTTGTATTTTATTTTCTGATTTTTTTTGTCAATATGTAAGACAGAGCATTTTTTTGTTGAGATTTGAACTTGCCATTTGTTTGACCATTTTGCATAGTCAAGATCTTTTTGAAGGGTAGCAGTATTGTCTGTGGTTTACATCATCAGCAAAGAGAACGCAGTTGCCCTTAATATGATCACAGAGGTCATTTATGTACAGTATGAAGAGAGTTGGTCCTAGAACACTGCCTTGGGCGACACCACTATTGACAGGTAGAGAATTTGATAGGATGCTCCCAATTTTGATCATTTGTTCTTTGTTTGACAGGAATGCTTCTATCCAGTTATGTGGTTGTCCAGAGATAAGATTTTAGTTTTGGGAGTAGTTTGTTGTTGGATACTACTGAATCAAAGGCTTTACAGAAGTCTATGTAGATTGCATCTATTGTTTTGCCCTGATTGAATTGTGTAGTCCATATGTTTTTGCAGTGTAGGGGTTGCAGATTACAGGATAGTTTTTTTTTCTGAAACCAAATTGTTTATCTCTCCCATCAGGATTTTTTTATGGAAATAAAGTCAAAAAAAATGTGCTTCCTTCCTCCTTTTTGACATGTCTGCAAAAACTGTACTTAGTCTAAAAATACATCATTTTTATTCCCATTCTGCAGCTCAGTTATGGCACTTTTGACCTTGCATTGAGTGATAAACAGCAGTTTCCTTCTTCTGGATGACTCCAAATGAAAACCTCCAATATGCTGGGATTATTCAGATCTTGAAATATTTTGGATGGAATTGGATTGATCTGCTCATCCCGGAAGACACCACTGGAGAAAGATTTCTCAGAATTCTGAGACCAAAATTCATACAGAGTGAAATTTGCATTTCTTTAATTCAATTTGTTCCAAGAGTGACCAATTATAACACCATTACTGTACAGAAGAATAATCTAAATGAAATAGGACTTTCCCTGTGGTATAGTAAAACCAATGTAATACTAGTTTATGGGGACATGCAATTTATAGAAGGTATACGAATAATTCTTGAATTCTATGAAATTAGTAGCACATTCCCAATAGAGAGGGTTTGGATCATAAGTGCTCTCTGGGATGTCACTTCTGTCTTTGAGCCAGAGAAATTCACCACATTGTCCTTCAATGGCAGCTTGTCTTTTGCCTTACATACAAATAGAGTACCAGGCTTTCAAAAGTTCCTTAAGAACCTAAACCCATATCATTCTAAAATGTATTTGCTACCTATATTCTGAGTGCTGCATTTATCTGTTCACTTCCAATGTACAATATATATGCACCAGGCAAAGGAAATTGCACTGGGAAAGAGGATCTGGAGAGTCTCCCTGGAACTGTCTTTGAAATGGAGATGTTTGGCCAGAGCTACAGTATTTACAATGCTGTCTATGCTCTAGCACATGGTCTCCATGCTATGTATTCATCCAGAGCCAGGCAGAAGGCAACAGGCAATGGAGGAAAGTGGAATTTGCTGAAAGTCCAACCTTGGCAGGTGAGTTGTGATTCCTTCTAATTTAATGGGAATGTAGCCCTAATAATACTGTTATTTCAATTTTTACAAAACTTACTAACAGTATATTTTAATGAAGGTAAATATATAGATCATGATGAGAGATTGAATTTGGGTAGGACAATGGAACCAGAGATTTACTCTTTTGAGCTTTCGGACTCATGCTGGAGCCCCTCTTCAGAAATTTTTCTCTACTGAAATATGTGATTTGTGCTGTTATGTGAGTCGTGTTTATGTGGTTCTGTTTGCTGATTGGTGCATCAATGGCTAACAATTGGCTGTCATTTTCTTCTGCTACCAAGCCCTCAGCTCCTAAGCCTTTGATAATGTAATGGTACTTCAGTATTCCTATTAACTGACAAGGGGCCTGTTTCCCAGGCTTTTATCATTTCCCTGGCTATCTTTCTACCGGCATGGCCAATGATCTAAGTTGCTGCAAAATTAAATGTGTGTCCTTGTTCACTGCATTATGAGGCTACCAATCAATTCAGGTCTCCTCATCTGACTGCTTGCTTGTGTTCTTGTAATCTGGTGGCTAGGTTCCTCCCCATTTATCCTACATAACCATGGGGCAATCCAGGCAGGGGATCAAGTAGATTAATAAAAGAATGCAATATGGTTTGCTTGGCATGGTCTGTTTTTCACAAACCCATGTTGGCTTTTGGTTATGACTTCTTGGTCACTAGATGTTCACAGATTCATTTCTTGACTATATTTTGTTTGCCAGAATCTATCCTGGTATTGAGGTCATATTGATAGATCTGTAGTTTCCTAGATTAATCTTTTTTTCCTTTTTTGAAGATGGGAACTACATCAGCTCTTTGCCAGTCCTCTGGTAGTTCCTTGGTGCTCCAGGATCTTTGAAAGATATAGCTCATTGGTCCTGAGATCATGTCTGCCATTACCTTCAGAACCTTTGGATGTAATCCATCTGGTCCTGGTGATTCAAACTTGTCTAGGGTGGACAAGTATTCTCTTACCAATTTTGTTATCTATTTTAAGTTGTATTCCTAATCTGTTTTTCACAGTTCTGTTTTTTATAGGTTGGGCTGTTTTTCCCCTTTTTACAGAAATAGATGAAAAAAAAAATGAATTAAGCTCATCTCCTTCTTGCCATTTTCTCCCATTGGTAGATCAATTGTTTCCTTGACATTTTTTTGTTTTTTATATGTTAATTAAAACTTCCTTTTTCACAAGATTTAGTTCATTTGGAGCCTTAGGTTTCCAGATTTCATTTTTCCAGACTCAGGCTATTTGCTGATATTCTGCCTTAATTGGGTTCTACTCTTTCCATCATTTTATACTTGTTCTTTTTGTCTTTCAAATTTATAATCTTGTTTAGAGGCTTAGTGGTAACCTCTGAAAGTGCTTGTTCCATGTGGCAATTTAGATTTTTATTTACAGATGTTATGTTAGATATAAAGAAGTAAATTTTTCCCAGTGGCCATCTGTTTCCTTTCCAATCTTCAATCCAAAAAAATCGCTCAAATCGAATAGAGCACTTCCATTTTTGCAGCATTTTGCTGTTGAGTAGCAGAAAAAAAATTCACTAAAGTAGAGAGAAGGATGAATTTTGCAAAATAATAAAAATAATCAATGAAATTAGAGGCAGGAGTAGGATAGAGTGGCAATACTTTTCTTCTCATAGAATGGTAATACTTGTCTTCTCTACGTTTGATGTAAGCATTTTCTATCCCATCCTGAAGAAAAGCTGATTAAATCTATCAAGGTCATCATTGAACTTCCTAATCATGTTTTCTGGAACAGAACTCCAATAAATATGTTTTGTTGTGATATCCATTATATATAACAGACTGCCAAAAAGAAGAGTTGGTCAATCCAATCTCCAAAGCACCTGAAGGCAGAACCAGAAGCAATGGATAGAAACCAATCAAGGATAAAACCAACCTAGAACTAAGGAAAAAATTCTTGACAGTTAGAACAATCAATCAGTGGAATGACTTGCTTCAAGAAGTTGTGGGTCCCCCAACACTGGAGGTTTTATAAGAAGAGATTGGACGGCCATTTATCTGAATTTGGTATAGGGTTTCCCGCTTGAGCAGGAGGTTGGACTAGAAGACCTCCAAGGTCCCTTCCAACTCTGTTATTCTATTGTTCTGTAATATTACTTAGCAATAGTTTTTATTCCTCATGAAATTCAAATATGCAATATATCTAACAAAATCTTTATCAATAATACTTAAACATAAAATGTGAATGTAATCCAGCAAAATAAAATTATGCCTTTGGAACATAAAAACAAATATTATTAACTCAAAATTTTGGATGTTCATTTAAATTAGTTGAGCACCGTTTGGTAAATCACAGCATAGAACTGTACATTCTATTGACTGCTATTGACACCAATTTCTCACTTGTCTCTCTTATCTTTTAGCTTCGTTTATTTTTGAAAAACCTCCATTTCAACAATAGTGCTGGGGAAGAAATAGCTTTCAATGAGAATGGAAACCTGGCAGCAGCATACGATATCATCAACTTGATTACTTTCCCCAACCGATCCTTTCAGAAGGTCCAAGTTGGATGTATTGAACTTCAGAGTTCTCAAAAGGAAGGCCTCACCATAAATACAACTGCCATTGTATGGAATCGCAAATTTAAGCAGGTGAGTTTAAAAAAAACCACCTAAAACATGGAGATATTTTCTCAATTTCTGGAACTTTAAACAATGTTAGAGTGATTCCAAGCTCATTTGATATCTTCTTAAAAAGGTTTGAACACTTTTGTATCCTGGAAAAAATAAGTTCTCAATTCTACATTATACTTTCAGATTGTAGGGAAAGAGAGCTCTGCTCACTGGGATTATGGACCTCCTGAGTTCAGTGGCTTCTTAAGAGCTTAGTGAGGTGGAAGATTCACCTTTTGAAAGGTAACACTGAATGGAGGATTTACCTTTCTTTTAAAAAATATTAAAAATTGCAGTTACAATAATACAAAAAAGTAAAGGAAAGATTTTATGTAGAGATAGATAGATGGATGGATGGATGGATGGATGGATGGATGGATGGATGGATGGATGGATGGATGGATAGGCAGGCAGGCAGGCAGACTTTCCCACTGTGTTTATCTGACTTTTTAGTCAATGTTTGAACCAGGTGAGACACAAAGCATGAAAAAGCTTGTCTCATCTATTTTCCATTTCAGGCTAATACAAACTTTCCCATTTCCCTGGAGTTTTGCAGGAAATATTTCTGCGAAGACTTATGTGTACCAACAGGGAACCTGCAACTATATAGTAACAATAAACCTTGGTTTAGCTAAATTTAAGCAGCTACGTCGTTTCAAAGAGGAAGCCTACAGAAAAGGTGACAGAATGCTATACAACCAGGCCAGGAACATATTAACAAGAGAGATAAGAGCAGCAAAAAGAAGCTACTCTGAAAAGTTAAATAATCAATTCTCACAAATGAACCATCAAACATGTGGAAAACTCTTAAAAACACCACTGGCTTCAGCAAACCTCCTTCCCAGGCAGAAGGAAATCAACAACTAGCAGATGACTTGAATATGTTTTACTGCAGGTTTTAAAAGAAACTACAGCCACCTATCTCCACAACCCACATCTCAAACACACCAACAACAGCCAAGCCTCCTACAACTGGCCCCAATCCATTGGGTTCACAGCCTCTGGTGATCATGGAAAAAGAAGTGCAAGATCTATTACACACACAAAAGCCAGGAAAAGCACCAGGGCCAGACAACATAAATCCTTCTTGCTTAAAAGACTGCTGACCAATTGGCCCCCATCTTCACCCGAATCTTCAATAGATCACTAAAGATGTGCTATGTTCCTTCCTGCTTCAAACGTTCTACCATTATCCCAGTGCCAAAGAAACTCTCCATCAAGGAACTGAATGACTACAGACCAGTTGCTCTAACATCTGTAGTTATGAAAATCTTTGAAAGGCTTGTGCTGTCCCACCTGAAAACCATCACAGATCCGCTGTTAGATCCCATGCAGTTTGCATCCCGGTGCAAATAGATTGAGAGATGATGCTGTTAACATGGCTCTGCATTACATTCTACAACACCTTGAATCTCCAAATACCTACGCAAGAGTCCTCTTTGTAGACTTCAGTTCAGCATTCAATACCATCATTCCAGACACTCTTCTAAGTAAATTAAACCAACTAGCAGTTCCTGAACACACTTGTAAGTGGATCATAAGCTTCCTAATAGACAGGAAGCAGCAGGTGAAGCTAGGCAGAATCACATCCGATACCTGTACAATCAGCACAGTGCCCTGTCCAAGGCTGCGTATCTCCACTTTTCTTCTCTCTATATACCAATGACTGCATCACAAACAATCCATCTGTTAAAATACTGAAGTTTGCTGATGACACAACAGTGATTGATCTCATTCGAGACAATGATGAATCTGCATACAGACAGGAGGCTATACAACTTGCCTAGTGGTGTAACCGGAACAATCTGGAACTGAACACACTCAAACTGTAGAAATGGTGGTAGACTTTAGAAGAAACCCTCTCATACTACCACATCTACAATACTAGACAACACAGTATCAACAGTAGAGACCTTCAAATTTCTAGGTTCTACTATATCACATGACCTAAAATGGACGCCTAGCATCAAAAATATCATCAAAAAAGCACAACAAAGAATGTTCTTTTTGTGCCAACTCAGAAAGCTCAAACTACCCAAGGAGCTGCTGATACAGTTCTACAGAGGAATTATTGAGTCTATCATCTGCACCTCTATAACTGTCTGATTTGGTTCTGCAACCCAACAGGACAGACCCAGACTTCAGAGGATAATTTGGGTTGCAAAAAAAAACAATTACTACCCACCTGCCTTCAATTGAGGACCTGTATACTGCACGAGTCAAAAAGAGGGCTGTGAAAATATTTACAACTTCTCACATCCCAGAATAAACTGTTTCAACTCCTTCCGTCAAGACAACGCTATAGAGCACTGCACACCAGAACAACTAGACACAAGAACAGTTTTTCCCCAAAAGCCATTACTCTGCTAAACAAATAATTCCTTCAACAATATTCAACTATTTACAAAGGGTACACTACTATTACTGTTAATCTTCTCATCACTCCTTATCACCCATCCCCCTCCCACTTGTGATTGTAGGACTGTAACTTTATTGCTTGTATCCTTACAATTTATATTGACTGTTTCCTAATATGATTTAATTGTTGATTGTACCCTATGACTATCATTATGATTCTTGATTCTTAACGAATGTACCTTTTCTTTATTTATACTGAGAATATTTACATCAAGACAAATTCCTTGTGTGTCTAATTACACTTGGACAATAAAGTATTCTATTCTATTGTATTCTGTTCTGTTCTATTCTATTCTAAAATTCTATTCTATTTTGCCGCTATCATGATTTGTTTCCCAAAACCAATTCAAAATTCTGGGGACAGCTGCTGACCATTTACAGATTTAGTGGGTTCTTCAAGTGATGTGCTTTGAAAAAGTATAGTAAATTTATTCTTTCAGAGAACTGAATAACATTTCAGCAGGCACAAGTGCTTGTGTAGTTTGAAATACAGGCAAGATTGGACTATTGTGCTATTCCATTTTATTGTTCATCACAGAATACTACAGACGGACTGTGGAAATGTACCAAAGTTGGACAATAACCAAATCCTGTGCTTGCCACATATGTATCACTCTAGTAATTGGCAGGTGGATTTTGATAACTGAGTATCTGGACAAAGAATCTGGGCAATCTCAAAGAATCTGGACAATCTATACATGGAAAATCAGGATACCACTCTTGAGAGGCAATATAATGCAGGGATAATCCAAATTTATTTTGGATTTTCTTATTATTATTTAAATTTAAAGAAGCTCATTTAAATTATGAGAAACATATTCTTTTAGGGCATGTCTAGGACATCTTTAGGACATCTCAAGTTCCTTTATGTTCTATGTAGGGGTCATGAAGGGAATTGTACTCAAATGCTCAGTAACAGTTCAAAGATTTTTTTGGATGTTAACTACTCCTCTGAGTGAATCTAGCAATCACTCCTAGGAATTCCAAATTTTGCATTATTAGAAATGACAACCGAGAATAACTGCTGACTGATTGATTCAAAGCTTGATTGTAATCCATTTTAATTCCTTACTCTTGCCATTCCCATTAGACACCACCTTCTGCCACCTGTGTAGAAAGCTGCCATCCTGGATACCGGAAATTAATTAAGGAGGGGGAACAGATTTGCTGCTATGACTGTGTCGAATGTTCAGAGGGAACCATTTCCACCATGATTGGTAAGAAAAAAAGATCTATATTTCTTTAAAAATACATTGTGCTCTAACCAAGTTTGGGTTCTTGAATAGAGCTTTAAAGAATAGCATAGTATGATGACCTAGGGCATGGCACAAAGGCAACACAGCCAGATAATAAGTATCAGTCCCTATATTAGCTTCAACTTTGCACCCAATGTCCCAATAACTTTCTGGTCTGGAGAAAAACTTTCCCATCAACCTGCAACAGCCTTTGGCTGCAAGTAGTGCAGTCCAAACATTGCAAAGAGAAAACTTTAAACTATAAATCCAACAAGGCAAGATACGGTAATAAATCTGGCAGTGCAAGATAAGGAGATCCAGAAGTGAAGAAACATGGCAGTAAATCAAACCAGTTGGGAGGATACCAGGAATTCAGAATGTAACAGCCCACACTAGATAAACTCAACAATTGTTCCTGACAACTGCCCCACCCCCTTCTGCCATCCCTAGGTGTGCCTTGTGAGGGGAATCAGGGCCCTTTCCTCCCACATAAGCCATGCAATCCACATTGCTCTCTTCTCCATTCTTCCCTGCGTGCCCTAGGATGAAGAGGGGGTGGGTTGGTCTTCCTCTGAATTCCCTCTCCCTTGTCCTACCTCTTCCCAGCTTGACTTTGCCCTCCCCCAGTTTCCTCCACAGCCAATGGAGCCACTTTCCCTCTCCCTGCAAACTGTTAGTCTTCCTCCTCGGATTCAGACTCTGATGGGTCCATGACACATAGATTGATAGGGATCTCTCACTAGCCTTGTTCTGTTTCTTCTTTTTTAAGTAAAAACTTTTCTTTATTTAACTGTGTAATCTCTCATTCAGGAAACAGTCTACTGAATACAAAAATAATTTTTAAATGGATTTTCTTAAAGCAAATTTTTTAAAAGAGTTTTATTCTCTTCAAAAACTGCTTCAGGAAAGCATAATTATTAAAGATTTAATTTGATTCAATATGTAGCATTTTTAGATATATTTTTTTTAGATTCCAACCAATGTGAGAAGTGTCCACAAGAACAATATCCAAATGAGAAACACCATCAATGTATTCCCAAAATCATCACCTATTTATCCTACAAAGAAGTCCTGGGAGAAGTCCTGACTGGCTTTGCTGTTTCTTTTGCTGTAATCACAATTGTGGTGATGGGGACATTCATCTTCCACCAGAACACTCCCATCATCAAAGCCAACAATTGGGATATCACCTGCACCCTGCTTTTCTTGCTTCTGCTGTGTTTTCTTTGCTCCTTCCTCTTCCTCGGATGTCCAGGGACAGTCACGTGTCTGCTCCGGCAAGCAGTTTTTGGAGTTGTCTTCTCCATTGCGGTGTCTTGTGTGTTAGCTAAGACCCTCACTGTGGTTCTGGCCTTCATGGCCACAAAGCCAGGGAACCGCATGAGGTGGTGGGTGGGGAAAAGGCTGTCCATCTCAGTCATTGTTTTGTGCTCCCTTATTCAAACAAGCGTCTGTGCTGTGTGGATGGCCATTTCTCCCCCTTTCCCAGAGTTGGATATGCATTCCCAGATGGATGAGATCTTTGTGCAATGCAACGAAGGCTCCGAGATCATGTTTTATGTTGTGCTGGGCTACATGTGGCTTCTTGCCTTTATCAGCTTCACAGTGGCCTTCTTTGCCCGGAAGTTGCCCGACACTTTCAATGAAGCCAAGCTCATCACCTTCAGCATGCTGGTCTTCTGCAGTGTTTGGGTGTCCTTTGTGCCCACCTATTTGAGCACCAAGGGGAAATCCATGGTGGCTGTGGAAGTCTTCTCTATCTTGGCCTCAAGTGGTGGTTTATTAGGTTGCATTTTCCTGCCCAAGTGCTACATCATCATGCTGAGGCCAGAACTGAATACGAGAGAGCAGCTCGTTCGGAAAAAGACTAGTGTGATTTCTAGGGCAGCATGAATGATATATGAATTCCTATGATTAAGCTGAAAAGAACATGACATATAATTGGTCAGAGAATTTTAATCAGGAATGGTTGCCTTCTCCTATTTTTTAATACCAATAACATTTAGGCTTGTTTATTGTCGAAAGTGCTTTATAGCATTCTCTGGGTGGTTTACAATGTAAGTATTATTTGCATACTGCACCTAAAATCTGGTCCATCCTTCCATCCAAGCTCAGTTAACCTTGAGAGCTTTCAGGATTGAAGACCAGGCTTTGGGCACAGTTTGGAAGTGAATTTTTAAATTTTTAATTAGAGCCAAACTGTATTTAATTCTTTTAATTTTTAATATCGTCATATTGTAGATGTGTTCCGTATGTTTATTTTTTATCTTGGCTGTTCACCGCCCCGAGTCCCTTTGGGAGAGGGGGCGGTATATAAGTCTAATTAATAAATAAATAAATAAATTTCATCTTACTATGCCACCAGGGCTCTTAATAGAATGGAATGGAATAGAAAGAATAGAATAGACTTCTGGAGGCAAATTGTTCCACTGATTAATTGTTCTAGTTGTCAGGAAATTTATCCTTAGTTCTAAGTTGCTTCTCTCCTTGGTTAGTTTCCACCCATTCTTCTTGTCCTGCCCTCAAATGTTTTGGAGAATAGCTTGATTCCCTCTTCTTTGTGGTAGCCCCTGAGATATTGGAACCTTGCTATCATGTCTTCCCTAGTCTTCTTTTCATTAGAGTAGATATACTCACTTCCTGCAACCCGTTACTCATATGTTTTAGCCTCCAGTCCCCTAATTATCCTTGTTGTTCTTCTCTGCACTTTTTCTAGAGTCTTAATGTAAGAAACTTCACATATACACAATAGCAAGGAGAAAAAAAATGTGCCCAACTTTTTCTAGATGAAGACTTCTTTGCCTTTGACTAATAAACTGGAAATTACATTCATAAATAAAGTGTATGTGTTTTCCACAACTGATCTTGTTTATTAAATAATATTTTATCTAATTTAGACTTAAACTTAAACTTAGAATATCTTTATTGTCATTTTAAATGTACATCAATTGGCATATATTAAAATGAAATTTTGTTATATACAGCTCTCAAAGAGACATCACCTCCAATATACATTACATAACATGATAAATAAATAAAATTAATAATAAATATGCATATACCCACATACCCCATATATTATATTTATTTTATTTATTTATTTATATTAGAATTTCTATACCGCCCTTCTCCCTAGGGACTCAGGGCGGTGTACAGCCGAATCCGAACCCCAAGAAAACAGTACAAAAGTTAAAAAAGAATTAAATACTGGCTGGTTATAATTAATAAGAAAACCCACCCCCCAACTTTAAAACCCCGATTAAAATCGAAAAAATTTGGAGACAAGTTAAAAAACTATCTCAGCCCAGGCTGGCCTGCTCAAAGAGCCAGGTCTTCAACGCGCGCCTGAAGGCCCTCAGGTCCGTGGTGGTACGAAGTTCCGGTGGCAGAGTATTCCAGAGGGCAGGGGCCCCCACAGAGAAGACCTTACTCCTCAGGGCCGCCAGACGACACATAGCGGCCGACGGCACCCGGAGCAGACCCTCCCTGTGTGAACGCACCGGCCTGCTGGAGATCACTGGTAGAATGCGGTCCTGCAGGTAACCTGGCCCAATGCCATGGATCGCCCTAAAGATCAAAACTAGAACCTTAAAGCGAACCCAGAGAGCCATCGGCAACCAATGCAGCTCGCGCAGGAGAGGCGTCACATGGGCACTACGTGACGCCCCCATGATCACCTGCGCGGCTGCATTTTGCACCAGCTGGAGTCTCCGGGTGCTCCCCACAGGGAGCCCCATGTAGAGGGCATTACAATAGTCCAGGCGAGAGGTGACAAGGGCCTGAGTGACCGTGCGCAGGGCGTCCCGATCCAGAAAGGGCCGCAACCGGTAGATCCGACGGATCTGATGAAACGCCCCCCTGGAGACGGCCGCAACATGATGTTCAAGCGACAGCCGAACATCCAGGAGGACTCCCAGGTTGCGAACCCTCTCTGTGGGGGGCAAAATTTCCCCCCCAATAGCCAGCGAAGGTGTCAGCTGGCTATATCGGGGCGCCAGAAACCACAGCCACTAGGTCCTGGATGGGTTGAGCCGAAGCCTGTTCCCGCCCATCCAATCCCGCACGGCCTCCAGGCACCGAGACATAGCCCCCACGGCATCGTTGGGGTGGTCCGGGGTGGAGATGTACAATTGGGTGTCATCTGCATATAGATGACACCTCACCCCAAGATCACGGATGATCTCACCCAGTGGCTTTATATAAATGTTGAACAAGAGAGGGGAGAGGACCGACCCCTGAGGCACCCCACACACCAGGGGCCTAGAGGTGGACTTCTCCCCTCCCGCCAACACAAATTGCAAACGGTCGGAGAGGAAGGAGGAGAACCATCAAAGGACGGTTCCCCCAATCCCCAACCCCTCCAACCGTCGCAATAGGATACTATGGTCGATAGTATCAAAAGCCGCCGAGATATCTAATAGGACCAGGACAGAGGAAAACCCTCTGTCACGAGCCCTCCAGAGATCATCAACCAACGCGACCAATGCCACCTCAGTGCTATGTCCAGGCCTGAAACCCGATTGGAACGGATCGAGGTAAGTTGTTTCCTCCAGGCACCAAGGGAGCTGACGTGCCACCACACTCTCGACAACCTTCGCCACAAAGGGAAGGTTGGAGACTGGACGATAGTTGTTTAAAACAGCTGGATCCAGGGAAGGCTTCTTGAGGAGGGGCCGCACCACCGCCGTCTTCAAGGCAGTAGGAAGCGACCCCTCTCTCAAAGAAGCGTTGATAATCCCCTGTAGCCAGCCTCGTGTCGTCTCCCTGGCGGCCGAAACCAGCCAGGAAGGGCACGGGTCCAATAAACAGGTGGTGGCATTCAGACCCCCCAGTAGCCTGTCCACACCCTCGGCGGTCACAGGGTCAAACTCCCCCCAGATAACATTCACAAGACCTGCCCTGGACACCTCCCCCGGGACCATCCAATTGGAGTCGAGCCCCTCCCGAATCCGAGCGATTTTGTCATGCAGAAATCGAGAAAACTCCTCCGCCCTACCCTGCAGGAGGTCATCCCGTGCTCTTGGTTCAAGTAGAGAGTGGATCACTCTAAACAGGGTGGCAGGCCGATTTCCTGCCGACGCAATAAGGGCGGAGAAATACGAAGATTTCGCCGCCCCTATCGCCACAAGGTAAGTCTTAATATGAGATCTCACCTGTGTTCGGTCAGACTCAGAATGACTCGCCCTCCAAATGCCCTCTAGATGTCTTTTCCGGCACTTCATCTCCCTTAGCTCCTCCGTATACCACGGAGCCAGATGGGATCTGTGTCGGGTCAGAGGTCGCAGAGGCACAACTCGATCTAGAGCCCTGGCAGCCAACCCATCCCAAGTGGCCACCAGGTCTCCAGGCGAGCTGTGAGCCAGAGACTCAGGAAATGGCCCAAGCTCCCTCTGGAACCGCTCCGGGTCCATCAGGCGCCTGGGGCGGAACAATCTATATGGCTCCGCCTCCCTGAGGTGGGGGGTGGCGGAACAGAAGTCCAGTCTAAGGAGGGAATGATCTGTCCATGACAAGGGTGTAATTACTAAATCCCCAAATTTACAGTCATTCAACCACTGCCCAGAGACAAAAATCAGGTCCAGCATGTGTCCTCCTATGTGAGTGGGAGCAGAAACTAACTGGGTCAGGTCCATGGCCATCATGGAAGCCAAGAACTCCCGGACCAACCCTGAGGTTTCACCGGACGATGGCAGGTTGAAATCCCCCATGACCAAAAGCCTAGGGGTCTCAACCGCCAGCCCGGCTATTACCTCAAGGAGTCTGGGCAGGGCCGATGAGACGTTGCAGGGAGCCAGGTACACCATCAAAAGACCCATCTGAACCCCTTGCCCCCACTTCACAAAAAGAGATTCACAGCCAGCCGTCTGAGGGACAGTGGCCTCCCTAGGACAAAGGACTTCCTTTATAAGCACCGCCACCCCCCCACCCCTTCCCTGAGCCCTAGGCTGGTGAAATGCAAGGAAACCTGGTGGGCACATCTCAACCAGAGGGACACCGCCCTCTGGGCCCAACCAGGTTTCGGTGACACCTACCAGGTCCGCGGCCTCCTCCTGAACCAAATCATAGATCAGGGGAGCCTTATTAACCATGGACCTGGCATTGCACAACAACAGCCGGGTATTCAGGGCCTGAGGTTCCGGACAACCAGGGCTGCAGGATGGGTAGGGAGGGTCGGAGCACGCTACCGCTTGCAAACATCGGGAGCGCGATCCCCTTACCGGATACGGCCCTCTACCCCCAGCATATCTACCTCTCCCAGTCACCGTGCTAATAAAATTGGCCCCTGGCAGCCCACTCCTTGTCTGCCACCCCAACACAGAGGCCCCCGAGGCCCCCCAGGTGCGCGGGCCAGCCTGGCTGCCCCCAATCCCATGCGGGCTGTCTTCCATACCCGCCCTGGATCCTTCCAACCCCTTAAAAAACCCCATTAAAAATTTTACAATCCCGGGTCTCCCGCGCTTTCTCCGGTTTCTCTGGCCCCACCATCGCTCAGGATCCCAGGATCCTTCATTGCGGAAAGTTCTAGAGAGCCTTGAAGGCCACCTAAGGGAGAGGGGGACATCCCTCAGGGCCCAAAGCTCTGCCCTCGAGTATGTCCGTGGCCCCGGCCACCTCATCACGACGGTCCCGGAGCGTTCTCTGTGATCTCTACCGTCCCTCGGCCACGGATGATGGAGTCCAATCAGACTGGGGTATACACCGCCTCTCCCCGGTCGTCCCACCTCTGCCACCGGTGGAGCCCCCGGAGGGAGAAGAGTCACAGGCAGAGTCAATCCCCCCCCCGGGCCCACCACTTCTGCCACCGGTGGGGGCCCCAGGGAGGGGAGGGAAATAGCCACAATTCCACCTAACCGGCCCACGGGGGCATCGGAGCCACCACTCCTCAACCGAGCCACTCCGTGGGCCCCCCAGCCTCCGCGCCATCTTCAGGGCCATCAGGGCTGCCCCGGGTCCAGTCCAGGGCCGCCATGTCCGTTTCAGAACCGCTTGGGTTCTGAAACAAGTCCGTTTCAGAACCGCCTGGGGCCCCCCAAGATCGCCGCGGCCCGAGCGAGGCCGCCGAGCCTGCCACACCGCTGTGCCTCACTGGGGATATTGAGGCCTCTCCACAGTCCTTCGAAACTCCGGGGTTGCCGCGGCAGCTGTTCCGAGGCCTCCGCGGCTTTAACAGAGCCGCCAAGGCCAGTCCAGGGCCCTTCAAGCGGCTCCCCCAAGTCCGCGCCGCTCTGAAAAGTCCAGAATTTCTGCGCTCCTCAGGCGGTTGCTGGGGCCATGCCGCGGCGGTATCTCTGCCCCAGAGACCGCCAGGACTGTCGGCGCCCAAAGCGCCAAAAACACCGCCACAGCAACTCCAGAGGCCGCCGCATGACACAGAAACAACATAGTATAGTTCGAATGTATACATGTACATTTTAAGAAAAATGAATCTTGCAAGTTTACCAGATGGATGGCATAGGGAACAAAGCTGTTACAGAATTGGATAGTTCTGCTCGAAATCTCCTCCCAGAGGGGAGCAACAGACACAGATCGTAAAGTGGGTGTGTGGGGTCTCTAACAATGCTTTGAGTTTTAAGCATATAGCACTTATAAGCAGTATTCTGAATGAGGGGAAACGAGCTTTCAATGATTTTCTCAGCTGTCCTTACCACTCTCTGTATGGACTTTCTATCTGGGGCATTGCTGCCACCAAATCAAACAGGGTAACATTTTGCTAAAATGCTCTCAATCATGCTGCCATAAAAAGTGGCCAGGACAGAAGGAAAAAGATGTGCTCTCCTCATCCAATGCAGGAAATGTAGATGCTGGTTTGCATGCTTCACTAAGAATGACACGTGGAGAGACCAATTCAAGTTGTTAGTTATCTGCACCTCCAGAAATGTAATACTGTTGATCTACAGCTGCATTCTTGATACTGAGTATGGCTATGCCAGCTCTTTCTAAATTCTACAGTGATCTCTTTAATTTTATTAACATTTAGAATTTACAATAAAATGCTAATATGATTTATAGTCATGTGTTTATTGGAACCCCCTTTTCAACACTTTTTTTTAATATTATATTTTAAATTTCAGGGGTCAGGGATCATATTCAAAATTTTGGAAACTGCAAGAGCCTCAGAATGTTATCTTTTGCTATACACAATGATGAGTTTTGTCAACCAAATTACTTCTGTACTTGTGGAAACATTTTATGCCTGGGTATTTCAACAAAATAATTATTCATTATTAACAATGTTACACCAACTTGCAATATTTATGCAATTTTATTATATTGTCAAAATATTTCCTTTGCCATCTTGTCCCTTATTTTATTAATTTGTTTTTCAAATGTATTGACCAACCCACCCCAAATGGAAGGCAGTTCTAGAGATGCACAACAAACAGGTAAAACCACAGATAAAAACCACAGATATAAAAATATATAAAAATCATATGAATGGTAAATATAAAAACAGAGCTATAAACCTTAGGTGAAGAGGGAGTAAAAATAGTCTCAACTGATTGTGTTATTGGGTACAAACTTTGCTTTCTTAGCTTGCATTCACTGCCTTATAAACTTTCCCTGTACCTGAACTCATTAACTACCTGTGCCAATCACAAATGCCTTCAGTCTAATTGTGCAATGGTCAATCCTGTGTGTAACCTAAATAAGATTCCCATCCTTTTCAAGATTGTACACAATAACACAATCAATTGAGACTCAGATGAAACAGATAAATTTCCAAGATAGCCATAGAAATTGCACAAAGTAACCTTACAATATATATAGCCACAAAGAAGGGTAGTCAATTAATTTTTTTAAAAGCCACATATCCAGAGTGGATGGAGCCCATTAAATGGCTCGTGTGATCTGTTGCTGGGGCAGGGATTGGGGGTTGGCGGGTGATATATTATATTATGTTATGTTACGTTACGTTATGTTACGTTACGTTACGTTATATTATAAATTTATTTGATTGTTTTTGCTGTTTTAAATGAGGTTTTATATTCTGTAAGCCACCTTGGATCGCCAGGTGCGAATAGGCAGCAATATAAATTCAATGAATAAAATAAATAATAATAACATAATTAGCATTACATAATGCTAAAATTTGCACCAGATCAATAGGCCAATCTTAACACTGAATCTTTTCAGGGATTCCCTTTTTCAGCCATGATGCAGATTTTGAAAAAGTTCTTTATTTAGAAAAAAACCAAAAATTTGCATTCAATAATTCTGAACCATTCGGGCTCTTAGCAAATCCATCTTCACACACAGTTCCATGGGCTATCTCTATGTTTTCAATCCAAAGTTAATAAATGAAACCTGCCCACAACTCAGTTTGTGCTATAAATGTGCTTGGCATATAAAATGTCAAAAAAATGGAGAAGATTGGAAACTAGAACAAGAGATCTATCAATATTTAGAAAGAGTCATTTGTATGGTAAAAGTAAGAATGATTATCAGATCCAAATCTTCCAAAAATGAAAAACCACTAAGATTTTACGGAAAGAATTTTATGGAGTCACAGACATCTTAGATAAAAATGAAGAATTACTTACTAAGTAATGTGCTGGTGAAGAAATTTCTGTTCCCTAAATTTCTGTTCCCTATAATTACCAAGTGTCGTGGATACAAATTCTCCAATTATAATTTCATCTGAAGAATTTGAAAGATGTGTGGAAGCTTTTCTCTGATAAGGATCCTTCAGGTTCAAACATTTTCTGGAGCTTTACAATTGAGCTTTACAAGCAGGAAAATGAGAAGAGCTAGGAGCTCTTGAGATAAGCCCCATCCCAATCTCACCACCATGATAAACAAACACCCACCATCTTGAACCAACATGCAGGAAATAAAGGCAAATAATAGTGCTGTTGTCAAATGCAGATCACAAAGAGAGGTGCAAAAGAAAGACCTTTTATGCACCAAGCACAACTTGTTAGAGCTGAAGTGGCTTTGTAGCCACTGATATTCTACCCTCACAAATTTCTTCCATTAATCACTATCATTATGGCAGTTGCAGGGCATCAGATCCCTATTGTCATAGAAGATGATATCAGCATAAACTTTGTATTATATACCACCCAGAGTCACATTGTTTGAGTTAGGTGGCATTTATTCATTAGTTCATTCATTCATTCATTTATACTATTTCTTTATAAGTTCAGCAACCCAGCGATGCAACTTGTCCAAAATCACTCAGTTGGCTAAGTCTGGACTAGAACTTGTTATTTTGTTTAAAGCCAGAAAAGACTCCAAACTTCAGCTTCTTCATTAACCATTGCATATAGTTTTTTGAGTCATATAGAAACAAAACTAAACCATCAGCAAAACCTCTCAATTTGTGTCTTTCATTTTTTTTTTAATTTTCATACCCATTATTTTTTCATCTTGTCTAGTGTCTCCATTCAAAACCACCAAAACTAAAACAAAAAGCAAAGGAGATGAGGAGCATTTTATTGGTATCCTTTTGGATCTCACAAAGCTTTGTTAAATTAATTAAATTGAGCTTGCTGGGATGTATAGATTCACTTAATCCCATGAATAAATTTCTCCTCAAAGTCCATGTCATCTAGAATTTTAATAGAATAGAATACTTTATTGGCTAAGTGTGATTGGACTTTGTCTTGGTGAAAATACTCTTAGTATACATAAAGAAAAAATACATTCGTTAAGAATCAAGAATCATAACATACAACACTTAATGATAGTCATAGGGTACAATCAACAGTCAAATTATACTAGGAAATAGTCAATATAAATCGTAATGATACAAGGAACAAAGTTACAGTCCTACAATCACAAGTGGGAGGGGATGGGTAATAAGGAGTGATGAGAAGATTAGCAGTAATAATAGTGCAGACTTTGTAATAGCTGAACAGAATTTTAAACATAAGACACAATTTAAATTGCCAACAATTTTCTCTTCATCTACAAATTTTAATGTTGCTTATTTATCATTATGGTACTGTATTCAATAGCATCAAAGACAATTCTCACATTTTAATCCATATTGATTTTCATGGCTAAAGATTTGTATTAAATCATTCAGCCGATATTGTAGTAAAAGGTTTAGAGTCATTATTTAATTATAAAATCATCTTATAATATAATATCAGAACTTTAGGAAATATTTTTCCTAAATCTTTTTTTCAGATCACAATCCATACTGAATCCATAATTCAATCTCTCCTGGATCCAGGAAAGTCCTACTAGACAAAGCAGTTTGAAATCCAAGCCTAAATAACACTCACCAGGGCTTATCCAATTGGCCATGTTTCTACTAGAAATCAGTGAAAGAAGTTTTAAATGTAAATTTAAGTCCTAAAAAATATTTTGAAATAAACAACAAAAGGATGGATAGAATGTTGATTTGGAAAGTGAAACATACTAAAAAGACCCAGGTAGAATTGAAATTATATTTCTGAATTAATTATAAGAATCCAATGCAGGGGGGGAATTTTTTGTTTTGCTTTCTTACAAACAAAAGTATAGGATGAGTCTTTGAAAGTTATATGCTAGAAGGAACCAGAAAACACTATTGTTTGCAATTAAAGGATAAGAACATTTAAATTTGGTTTAAGAATACAAGATGAAAGAAAATATTTGAACATTCAAGATATTAAAAATATATTTAATTAAAAGGTTAATTTTATGTCTGCCTGCCTCTTTAGATTCTTTTCCATGATAACTTTCACTTCCCTCCACATGTGGCTTTGTATTCATTGCAGACAATAAATATGTCTTCACTTCTCTGGTCCAATATAGCTCTTAAAAACATTTTATACATGTTTTAAAATGTTATAATGTTATCAGTTCCTCAGTGGGAGAAGATATCAATATCAGTGGATTGTTCTTGCAATGAACCAGTGTGATCTCAAACTTTTTCCAGTCCTTATGACCTCAACATTACCTCTTATTCCTTTCACCCTCTTTCCTAGAGCTGTCTATTAGTCTTCATTCAAAATAAAAAGACAATGAATCCTTTACTTACATACCACCAGAGTAATAAACTTAAGTTTCCTGTCAGGAATCTTTCCTTATTTTGAATAAATCTTTTCCTAGCTCTGTATTATTCCAGAATTAAGAAGAACACCAGCTCCGGTATCTGCTAATGTTTATTCTTGCCATAAACCTTAGACAATCATAATCTGATGAGGCAGTAAAACCAATTGATACAATTCATTTATTGTCACCGGAAGAGCTGTTTCTTTCCTACTGATTTCATAAAAGCTGTTTTTATCTCTTTATTCCTCAAGCTATAAATGATAGGGTTTAGGTTTGGGGTCACTATTATATAGAGCAGAGCAAGGATCCTGTCACTGTCCTCAGAATATGCCCAGTTTGTTGAATGTAAATAAAAATGATAGTTATATAGAAAATGCAGACAACAGTGAGATGTGAGGAACAAGTGGAAAATGCTTTGTGTCTATTCTTGGCCACTGGCATCAGGAGAATAGTGGAGATGATGAGGATGTAAGAATAGAGTATGAGCAGGAAGCATATCAAGTCAGCTAACACTGTTAATGAAGAAATTATCATTTCTATTTTGTAGGTATTATAGATGCCAGCCTCAGAACAGGAATAAGGTCACAGAAAAAATGGCTGATTCTATTTGACCCATAGAAGGGAAGGGTGAAGATTAAAACAGAGAGCCACAAAGCCACAAAAACACCCCAAGCCCATGAGACAGCAGCAAACTTAGCACATTCTCTGTACTTAGCACATTCTCTGTATATGGGTATTGCAAGGGTTTGCAAATGACAACATAGTGGTCATATGCCATGACACAAAGAAGACAACACTCAGTAACACCAAAGAGAAGGAAGAAATACATCTGACATCCACAGCCCCAAAACGATATAATTTGGTTTTCTGATATAGGTTCACTAACATCTTTGGGCTGATGGATGAGGTATAGCCAATTTCCAAAAAGGACAAGTTCCAGAGGAAGAAATATATTGGGGTATGAAGTGTGGGACTGACAATGATAAGAATCAAAACAAGACTGTTGCTTATCAAGGCCATGAGGTAAAATATTAGAATGAAGGAAAACAGCAGTTCTTGTCTAGTCTTGAAATCTGAAAAGTCCAACAAGACAATTTCAGTGAGACAGGAATGGTTGTCTGTTTTCATGGTATCATCCATGTTGAAACCTGGCAACAAACAAGAAATGTTAAATATAGAATTAAAGAATTATTTGCAATTAACAAATAGGCTTCACATACTACAGGCATACGTTTTGTATGTTTATTCAGAAGTAGTTAATTTTAATCAAATATTTAGAAGCAGGGCAGGAGGAGTTCAAATTTAATTTAGTGCCCTATACATTTTGTATTTGATTGTATCATGTTAGTCAACCATTTCTCAGAACTGATTTGTGAATATTTTTAATATTAAGAATTTATTTATGGCCCTCTTATTTGTTTGTTTACTATCTCAAGGAGTTTATGCCTTGTAAGAATTCAATGAATTAAACAATATTCATAATTTACCCTGAAATTCTGACCACTCCCAGGTAGCTGGAGGTTTGCAGTTCTAAGAAAAATTATTTAAGATGAAATTAGTTCATCTTATTTCTCACTAAATATCATTTGTTTCTATTGCTTATCATCAATGATCATCTATTCCTGTTAAATAAAGAATGTCCCTTTTCCTCTAAACAGGATGTCAAAATGTGCAGAGATTTCATACATCATCTCTCCTATAATAAAACAATTAAAGGCTAACCTAAGTTGAAAATAAAACTCTCGTAACATTCCATGCAACATCATTTAAATATTAAGTTACAGATTTAATTACAGATACAAATTATCTGTCTTCAACATGCACAAGATCAGAAATCCAATGGCCAAGCATGACCCTTGGTAAATTATGAGATATTGGTCTTACTTTTTTTGATGATGTCAAATTGATAAGATGTTTCTTCTTATAAAAAAATAAAAGTATTCATTGGCAATTTGAGTTTCATCTGCCATACCTAAGACTTTATGCAATCTCTCCTTTGAAATATATATATATTTCATAAAATTAAGGCTGGTTACATTCTGGTTACAATTAAGGCCAACGTTCTCATCTCTGGAGGAGCCACTGGATTCCTTGAGGAACTGAAGTGAAACTAGGGACCATTTCTTTAACAACATCACAAGACACAAGCCCAAGAATTCATTTTGTGGATTTGGTAAATGAATGCTAGAGGGCAACCTAGAGCCGGGAGAAAGCATTCCTTACCATAAAGTTAACAACTCTCCCAGCCTCAGAAACTGGATATTTTCACATTCAATTTCCACAATTCTGTTACCATTTCCTATATTTGCTTGTCTTATAGGAATTGGAGAGCTGTAGGTGTGGTTTGTTTTCATTTTATTTTTGCTGACTACAATTACAGAAGCTGCGCTTGGTCAGAGAAGCTTTCAGAGTGTGGTTGACAATTCCTTTTCCAAGAGTGGTCTTTCACATTTATTATGCTTCATCCTTGGGGGCTTTGTTAGGCAATTTTTTTTTACATATTCTTCAAAACCTAGGATGCCTGATCCTGAAACTGAAAACAAATTCCTGATTGGAAGAAATTTATTATTATTAGCAATCTCTCCTTTCAGAGGCACAATAAATCTCCACCTATCCACCTGCTGTTTTGCCACAAATTTGCAGCATACAGCCAAGGGACTCCTTGCAACAGTGTGGAACATCTGGAAGGAAGCAGCGTCACCATCTCAGCCCTCTGAATGTATACAAAGTACAATGAGTTTCCTCTCTTCCAACCTTTCCACTTTCCACTTTAGGAAGCCAAACCAAAAAGAGGCTGAGCTCAATGAGGAGGCAGAGCAGAAGAGCGCAGTTACTTGTCCTGTGCTATGGATTGACTGAGAACAAGTATCCTTTAGCAAATTGCCCAGGAGAAGGGTGCCTTAGAGGAGGACCGGCAGATCATTGGTGGGGGAGAAACACTGGCAGAGGACTAGCTGATGATAAATGCCCATGATGACTGCAGTGGGAGCAGCTGTGGGATCCTATCTGTTCCACTACTAGTTTGTTGATCACACACGTGCAGCTTTTTACACACCAGCTGAGGCCTGCAGTGCCAATCAGCTGAGAGGATAAAGAATAGAAAAGCACAAGGGCAGGTGGGAGGGACGATCCTGTGCTTTTCTGTTCTTTCTCCTCTCAGCTGATGTTGGAGGTTTTTTTACTACCCATTTGTCCAGACCGGTCCGAACCAGTAGCATAAGACCATTGGATGGGAGGCTCACAATGGAGTAGGCACAGACATCACCCATGATTAATTATCCTACCGGTGGTGGCTAAACCTTTTGGGTCCTGTGCCAAAAATTGTATATGTGCAAAAGGCAATGGGCCCCATGCAGCCCACTTACCTGCACTGTGCCTCACAACTGATTTTTCAGCTGGTTTGAGGCCTTTTTCAGTCTCCCAGAGGCCTGAAAAATCAAGTTTGGAGCAATTAACATTGAGTTTGCATCTGTTGTGTGCTCTTGTATCATTGCAGTTGAAGCTGAAGTAGTCATTGACTGGTAGGACATTGTAGCAGATAATTTTGTGTACTACACTTAAATCCAACCATAAGCGGCATAGTTCAAGGTTGTCCAAGCCCAAAATCTCAAGCCTGGTGATATAGGGTATTCTGTTGCGAACAGAGGAATGTAGTATTCTTCTCGTGAAATACTTCTGGACTCGCTCAATTGTATTAATCTCTGATATATAGTGCGGATCCCAGACTGATAAGCTTTATTCAAATATTGGTCTAGCAAAAGTTTTGTATGCTCTAGTTAGCAATTCAATATTTCCGGAGGAGAAGCTTCATAAGATTAGATTTACAACTCTTAATGCCTTTTTGGCAATGCTATTACAGTGAGCTTTGGTACTTAAGTTATTTAATATGAGTACACCAAGGTCCTTGACAGGGTAAGGATCGTCAACAAGGTCATATCTGCCTAGTTTGTATTTGGTATACCCATTTTTTTTATCAATGTGTAGGACAGAGCATTTGTTAGTTCAGATTTGGAGATGCCAAATGTTTGACCATTCAGACACATAATCAAGGACAGTAGCATTGTCGGTGGTGTTGAATAGTTTTACGTCATCCGCAAAAAGACACAGTTGCTTATAAGGTGATTGCAAAGATCATTTATATAGAGTATAAAGAGTGTGGGTCCTAGAATGCTGCCTTGGGGGACACTGCTGTTAACTAGAGCAGGGTTTGATATAGAGCTCCCTGTTTTTACTATTTGTTGCCTATTTGACAGGAATGCAGTAATCCACTTATGAAGAGATCCAAAAATGCCATAAGAGTTTAGTTTTAACAATAGTTTGTACGCTGATGATACTCAGCTGTACATCTCTACCCCAGGCCACCCCAATGAAGCTGTCGAAGTGATGACTCGGTGCCTGGAGGCCGTGTGGAGTTGGATGGAACTTAACAGGCTTCGTCTCAACCCGACCAAAACCGAGTGGCTGTAGTTTCTTGCGCCCAGATACAGCCAGCTTATTCCGTCGCTGGCCGTGGGGGGAGAAATTTTGCCCCCCATGGAAAGGGCTCGCAATCTGGGTCTCCTCCTGGACGTATGGCTGTCTTTAGAAGATCACATTACGGCCGTCGCCAGGGGGGCCTTTTGTCAGATTCGTCTGATTTACCAGTTGCGGCCCTTTCTGGATCTGGACGCACTTCGCATGGTCACTTCTGCCCTCGTCATCTCCCACTTGGACTACTGCAATACTCTCTACATGGGGCTCCCCTTGAAGAGTGTCCGGAGGATGCAGTTGGTTCAGAATGAGGCCACGCGGGTGGTCTTGGGAGCTCCTCGGAGCTCCCATGTTACACCTCTCCTGCGCGTGCTGCATTGGCTTCCTGTGGCCTTCTGGATCCGATTCAAAGTGGTAGTGATCATCTTTAAAGCACTCCATGGCTCGGGACCTGGGTACTTACGGGACCACCTGCTGCCACCAACAGCCTCCCGCCACCCAGTGCGTTCCCACAGGGTCGGCCTCCTTGGGGTTCCGCCAGCTGGGCGTTGCCGGTTGGCGGCCCTGAGGGTGCAGACTTTCTCTGTGGGGGCTCCCTCCCTTTGGAACGATTTGCCCCCGGAGATACGGGCCATTACGGACATCCAGACCTTCCGGCGCGCAGTAAAGACCCTGTTTTTTCAACAGGCCGGCCTGGCCCAGTAACAATTTGTGGGGTTTTAAATTTTGGTATTTTTAAATTTTTTATCAGTTTTATATCTATTAATTTTATATTCGGCCTCCAATTTAATCATTTTAAATTGTTTTTAATTGTATAACTTTATACTGTTTCTGTTTTAGTTGGCTGTACACCGCCCCAAGTCCCATTTTTGGGAGAGGGGGCGGTATAGAAATCTAATAAACATAAACATAAACATGTACCACTGAATTAAAGACTTTGCAGAAGTCTATGCAAATTGTGTGTATAGCTTTACCCTGGTCAAGTACAGTACTCCATATCTTTTTGCAATGTAGGAGTTGAAGATTGCAGGTTAATTTTTTTCCTGAAACCAAATTGTTTTTTGGAGAGTAGATTGTTTGACCCTAAGTGGAGAGTGATGAATTAGTTAATGATCGATTCCATGACTTTGCATGTGACACAGCACAGTGAGATTGATCTGTAGTTTCAACCGGACTGAAGTCACGTTATCAACCAGGCTGGTGTCATCTTTTTGAAGATAGGGATGATAGTAGCTAAGGACCATAGGTTCAGTAAGGAGCTGGTTCTGAATGATATTTCATATATAATGCTTAGGGGTTCTGCTATGGCAGAGGACAGCTTTTTTAAGAAGTATGCACATAACCCATTAGGGCCAATAGGATGGTTTTAGATTATGTAGTGCCTCTCCTATGTTATCTTCTGTAAAATCAATATGTAGTAGATCATTAAGAGTTAGTTGTAGTACAACTAGGAAATGTGGGGCATGAGCCATTGCTATTTACAAAAACTGAACTGAAGAATGTGTTGAAGAGGTTGGCCTTAATGGCTTCATCATTGCAGTCTTTCCCATTTGGTCCTTTTAGGGGTGGCGTGGTTCTTGAGTCTTTAAATTTAGTGTTTACAAAATTGTAGAGGGCGCAGGTGGATTTTGTACATAGGAGGTTTTCCTCTTGTTTGCAGTGATAATTGGTGCATTCTGCCTTTATCTGTCGGCATAAGTATTGTATTAGTTTTTAAAGTTTGCTATATAGCTAGTTTTGTTTTTATGTCATAGCAATCTTTTTTATTGAAGTTTCCTTATTGTTATGGGTAATTTGTTTTCTGTTTTTGTTTTGGGGGATTACTAATGGTACATATAGTTTAATGACTCTTTCAAGTTCAAACAAGAATGCATTATAATGGTCTTCTGTAGTATTACAGCTAAAGAACACAATGTGCCAATCAAGAGATGATAGGTCGGCATCTATGAGATCATAGTTGGCTTTTTTGAAGTTGTATTTTAGGGATCCATCATTATGTTCCTCTTTGTGAGGGTGTAAATTGAGACAAAAGTCAATCATACTGTGGTCACTGTTTGAAAAGGATTCTTGTATTTGTAGACCATATATTAAGTTTGAGCTGTTGCAGAAGATGAGGTTGAGGCAGTTGTTGAGTCTAGTGTTGTTAGTTACTAACTGATCCAGTTCCAGTGTAGTAACGGCATTGTACAGGGTTGCATGTATGGGTTCGGATGTACATTCATTTAGGGTCCAATTTATAAGAGGTAAATTGAGGTCACGAAGGAAAATAAGAGGGTGTGGGCAAGAAGCAGCCCATGTTAGCAATGAAGTTAGCGTGTTTGCATGAATTATGTCATAATCAGGGGCTCTGTAGCATAGAAGAAGCGGATTGTGGTATTTGAGGACAGTTCACTGACGATGGTCTCTGAAAAAGCAAGTTCCTGTGTAATTTGAATCTTTTTTAGATTTAGGGTTTTTTTTGTAGAAAACAGTAACTCCACCTCCTCCACAGATTTCGCCATCTGACCAATAAATGTGATATTCTCTGACTGTGGTAATGGAGTCTGAAAAAGATGCATTTAACCACATCTCACAGACAAATATAATGGCAAATATGGTTATGCCTAATAAGATGAGGAATTCATGCATTTTGTTTGTGAGGCTTCTTGCATTGAGTAGTTTGCATTTCAGATATGCAGTAGTGGATCTGGAGGAAGTAAGGGGCATGCATACCTAATGTTGGATGTTGGGGTGATGGTTAATGGGATGTAAGTTGAAGGTCTTGCTTTTGATACATTCTGTGTAGATGTGTAGGTTAGTATTTCCTTGTTCATGGAGACTTTTGAGTTCAGAGCGTAGTTCACAGGATTGTACATGTTGCTGTAAGTTTAGATCTGGGAGAGAATGAAGGTTCTTATGGTTGGTGTTGCTCTTGGCAAGTGAGTTTATAATATAAATGAATTTTTATTTGCTCGATTCATTTTTGCAAATGACCCTGAAGAAGCATGGGGCCATTGAGCCATCACTGTTTTTGAACTCTGGACTGATGCACGAAATGTCAAGTATTTCATCAGGGGAGATAGTTGATGCTTGATAATCACTGATGATGTTGCGGACATTTGTGATGTCATCATTGTTATTGTTGTTCTCTAGATCAAATAAAATGGCATTTGGATGCTTCCGTTTACGCTCAACAGCTTCTTTGATGAGGATTGGGATATCATTATTTGTTGGATCTGTTGTTTTTTGTTGGTTGGATTGCAATTGTTGGGTAGAGATGTGGTTTGTAGCTATTGGATGTTCATTTTTTTGTGTTGTGTCTTTTTTTCAAGGTTAGTTAATCTTGCTTTTATAGTGTCCATGGATTCTACCATGGTGTCAAATGATGTTATTCATGTTTCAACTCTATCGAACAGAGCAATATATTTGTCCAGTTTGGGTTTGTGTGGTGGGCAGAAATATGGAAATGCATGGTTGGATGATTCTAGGAATTGAGTCATTTGCTTGGGTAATCCTAAGCAACCATGATGAGCATAGTTGTCACATAGGGAACATTTGGTGGAATTTTCATTATCCTTTAGAGTTTCCTTACACATAAGGCATGTGCAGGAGTCTTGTGGTTCATTGGTGGGGATTTCTTTCTCTTTGAGTTGTTTTTTTCCCATTTTTTTCCTGGCATGGAAGGTTTGTTGAGATGGTACGTTGATAAAATTGCTCAATCAAACTTCTCCACATCTTTTTATATTGTGGCAACCAAAATTGGATGCAATATTCCTAGTATGCTCTTTTTAAAATTTAAAACAAAAGAAAAGGGGGAAATGGGACACTTAGTTTTGATGAGGATGTGAAAAGTTAGGGTATATATACCTGATAAATAAACACTTCCAACCTGTAAGCTCTTCATGTGAAAGAATTCTGATTTTTTTTTTTTTATGAACAGACATTGCCTCTTTCCATCTGTAATGAGAAATGTCCTTTTGGCTACAGCAAGGTAAAAATAGAAGGGAAATTATCCTGCTGCTATGACTGTAGACAGTGTCCAGAAGGGAAGATAACTTACCAAATGGGTAAGCAAAGGAATATATTGAATATATGGGTGATTTAATAATATAAATGGGGTTGAATTTTTAATCAGTATTATGGTGACTGAAAATCTTGAGCTATCTAATAGGTTGTATAGATCAGAGAACTACTTGTTTATAATTTAAAGAGATATTTAATGTTTCAAGGTTCCAAGTAATATGTCCTATTCAATAAGAAGATCTGGACATAATGTCTATTGAGATTCTCAATCATCCAAAGTACTTCTTATCCCAAGGTTGCTTTTTCAAAAAACAACTGACCTTTCTTTCCTTTTTCCTTGAAGACATTTTGCTTCTCATCCAAGAAGCTTCTTCAGTTCTGACTGACTGGCTTCACCCAGAACTGAAGAAGATTCTTGGATGAGAAGCAAAATGTCTTCAAGGAAAAACAAAGAAAGTCCAGATGCTTTTTGAAACAGCATTTTTGGGAAATATTTAATATTATAATCAACCAATTCATTTAAATAATATAATCTCTCATCAGGATCAATAAATTTTCCTGATTTGCATAAGGTTTATATATATAAGGCTTATATATTGTGTTTCTTCAACAATACGGCCCCCACCAATAGGAAGGCCCAGCATGATTTCTAGGCATGAGCCCTGCCCCCAAAATTTAGGCCTATTTAAACCATGCATTTCCCCACCATTTCTCACATTGTTTGTTAGAACTACACGAGGTGAAGAGAAATGGGGGGAAGGGCGGGGGGCAGAAAACTTGCCTTTAGGCAAAACTTTACCCTGCACATAGCCTAGGCTAGAATACCCCAATCTACTACCGATACAACATCAGCTGATGAAAGCTCATCAAAGACAGAGTCACCAGCCGCTTCTACCAGCCAATAGAAGATGCCTCAGGGTGAGCACCCATGTGCACTCCCCTGGCCATGAAGCCGTTGCTATTGGCTGATGGAAGCTCCCCAAAGGCAGAGTCACCAGCTACTTCTACTGGTAGAAGCGGCTGGTGACTCTGCCTTTGCGGAGCTTCCATCAGCCAATAGAAATGGCCTCGTGGCCAGGGGAGTGTGCATTAGTTGTCTTTGAATTTACCAACAGGGCAGGAGAGAAAGAACATGCGTATCTGTATCTAGATAAAAATTGTGAAATTTTGACGGAGGGAATGGGAGAAAAGGCCTTAGCCCAAATGTGTTCTTCTTTTGCTTTCCTGCCCATTCTCTGATCAATCTCTTTGGGGCAGCTTTTGGCCAAAAATGGCCCATGTCTCCCTCAGCTAAAGGAGAGGGAGGTCTCCAAAGACTATCCCTAACCTCTGCCATTTGAGAGGACGGAACTCATTGCTTCTAAAAGTTAGACCTGCAAGTTTTTCAAAAGTTCTTCTGAATGCCTCAGATGTCTGATGAAGTCCAGAAATGTCTCATGATTGAATTCAATCAAAAAAAAGAACCAGCATTTCTGGTCTTTCAAGGGCCTTCCAGAAGGATGACTTGATTGGGACCAGCCACATCTTGAGAGCAGGAATGACGTCCAAGATAAGGCCAGGGCAGAAAGTGCTTTCCTGCTAGGTCCCACCTAACAAAATGCACAGGCTTATGGGATATGGGATCAGTAAATCCTTCTAAACCTTAAGTAATTGTTACAGTACCACTTTACAAGGTAGATCCTGTATTTAACAAAGGAGACAACATTATGAGCTCAACAGACATGTCTTTCTAATTGTATTTTGCTTTCTTCTTCATGGATATAACCTCCCACTGCTCCATTTTCTATTTTCTGTATTAGTTTCAAAGGTTCATAGCAGTGTTGCAGTGAGTACTGAGATGTGGTAAACATGTTTCCTTCTGATATTCTTCAAACACAGTACTTTTGGAAAAAATAATAGTACTGATTACTAAATAAGTATAATCAGTATCCCTTCTACTCTATCTCTCTCAAGGGAATTTCAGTAGACACTGACAAAACTATGACCCTGAGATTATGACATTACATAGCATTCATATCTGCTCAGAAATAAAAAGAACTGCCGGCATGGAGAAAAAGAAGGATTTGTCTTTGATCCATAATACATCCTTGTCTTAACTCCGGATAATCATCATTGTATTATCTTTAGTAATGTATATGAGTGCCCACCCATGGTCTTGGTTGAATGGTAACAAAGAAGTTGCTCTTTAATGTCTATAATGACTATATATTACAGTGAGATGGTTATGTTATGGACCGTAGTTTTATCTTTCTTTCCTACCCTGTTAATTTCTCCTATTTACAATTGCAAGCTGAGTAGTCCTCTTCCAGTCATTCACAAGTATTATCAGTCTGGAGACTTAATCATTGCTGCAATTATTTTTCAAGTCTTCTTTCTTTCAAATGAGATCACTTTCCAAAGCCTTCCTTCTCATGAAGTACTTGATCAGTACATGTAAGTATCCCCCTGTTACTGCTCCTCCAGCTACCCCTCTTATTTTCCTTATTTCTACCTGTACTGTATTTTCTATGTTCCATTTTTCTGTTGAAATATTTCAGTTGCTAGTGGTCAGTGTACTCATCCAGTGTCCATGGTTAGCCATTTTTAATTCCCTAACTGGGAGAAAATCAGCTTGTTCAACTACTGGAGATTAAATTGAGACAAATCAACTTTCTAGTAAGGCAAGGCATAAAAATATAATAATTTTAGAGAAATTATGATACAAGTTTTATAGATAGTGAAATATGTGGTATTAGCAAGAGAAAGAACAAGGAAGTGTGAAAAGCCAAACCACAAGGATCATCTATCAGTCACAAAGTCATATTTGCCAAGAAACGTTGTCTCACTTGTAACAAAACTACAAGCTAGGGAGTTTAACAAGGTGGGTTTGTGACATCCAGCCATCCTAGCCTAGCAACAGGGGAGGGGGGAAGCTGTGTTTCAAGTAACCAATCAATGACTGACAAGTTTTATTTCTGTGTTTTGCCCCTTGTGAAGAAGTATATAGGCATATGCTGTTCTATAAGAAATTTGTTAATAATAATAATACCCCCCTGGGCCTGGGATTGGTGAATCCTAATGAGGCCCAAGAGTTGTGTGGGTAGTTAAGCCATTGCAGTACCTGTTGGTGACCGTTGGAACGTCTGGCATCACAGGTCAGTGGCAGTGTCTAGAAATAGGTGGTGGAGGAAGTATCCCCTGGACACCTCTTCAGTGTATGCTGAGGAATTTTAAGAAGGGAAACCCGAAGGCAGTTTTAATCTAGACATCATTTCAAAAATCCACCAGATTGTTACTGACCCAGATAATGGTCACCCAGATCAATAACAGTATATTGACTAGTGGCAAGTAGTTGTAAAACAGAATCCTGAATGGCTTCACAAATGCTAAATCGAACTCATGAGGGTCTGTGTGGCCCAAATGAATAGAAATCCTAGATCTCAGATCAAGGTGAGTCAGATTAAAATCAAACTTATCTTGAAAATTGAACCCTATGAAGAAGATAATCCCCTCCCCCAATGTTGATAATGGCAATAATCAAGTTCCCAGGGCAGGAGCGCAGGGAATACAAAAGGAAATGCCAAAAACAGGTCAAGGGGTTAGGCCTAAGGAACCTCTTCAGCACCCCCTGAACCCTTGGTCTGAATGAAGATAGGGGGTATCTAGATTTGTAGTTACTAAGTTGTTGGCTCCCCTTTTCTGCTGATGTTATAAATATACAAGGGGTTGATGGCTCTGTAAATTGCCACCCTTTTCTAAAGCCCCTGGATGTTTCCTGAATAGAAGGGACATTGAACATCAATTCCGATACATGCCCGAGTGTCCCATTCCCTTATTGGGCTGGGACATGTTATGCAAAATGGGGGCAACTTTGTCATCTGAGGAAGATAAAATGGCACTAGTCATGAGGCATTCTCCAAATGAGATGTGGCAAGTAATGGTGGCCCAAGAGGTTTGAGTCCTCAATACTTGGCAGGAGTTTGATGTGGACCAATTATGGCAAAAGGTAATCCGCCAGGATACGCAGTGCACCATATACCACTAGTCATTCAAGTGAAGCCTCTGGCAGTACCTGTTTGTCTCCAGCAAAGAAGTTACCCTCGCCCCATTGCACAAGCAATTCAAGACAAAGAGGAGGGGCAGTTACACAGGTTAGGAAATCCCAACAAAAATGGAGAATTCTTGTTGCAGCTAACTTTCTTGCTACAGGAGGTAGAGCGAACCCTTAGGGGTGACTCTAACACGTAAGAGCATGAAAATACCCTTTAGAGCAGTTATTGAGCCAGTGGAGTAAGGAAAACCTACTCCCCTGGACTAAAAGTTTAAGTAAGAACAGAATGATAAATTTGTGCATTGAAAATGGCAAAATACATAATTGAGGAACCACGATACAGTTAGGACCATCTGGGAGAAACAAGGAAATGTTGGTTGGGTAAATTAGAACAATACTTAATCCAGAGACCTACCTTTTAAAAAAAATTGAAATACCGTATCTTAAACCCTGGTATTTTGTAAATTGGGAAATACTGAGCCCCCAGCAGATAGTAAAATGCTTTTGGCTGAAGAAGAAGAAACGTGAAATTCCTTAAGGACTGAGAAATAGGTAAGGTTGGTGTTATATTTGGAAACAGACATGAGTGTCTATCTGGAATTGGTAAGTTTAGGGCCATGTTCTCCATGGAGCCCATGGGAACACTTTAAACAGTAAAAGTTGTCTTTAAAAAGAAAAGTGGAGTTCAAACTTGCTCATGAGAGCCCTGGCCAGGGGCAAATGAGGTGTGAAAGAAGGTCTCTATAGATCTTGATCTTTAAAAATAAGCCAGCGTCAGCTGGGAGATCCTAACTAGAAAGATAAGGGACAGAACACCCAGGGCAGAGACAGGTAGTAAAAATCTAGTGCTTAACAGTGCTTAACTTCAAGTAAAAGTGAGAAGTTCAATAAAGAAATAAGAAAAAAAGCCCAGTTAGTGAAACCCCAAGTTAAATAGTTAAGTTATATTATAAATCAAGGCCACAGAGCTGTAGGACATGAGAAAAAGGAAGCTGTGTGCCAAATTGCAGAACCAACTGACAGGAGTTTTTGAAGTAGCAGGCTATTGTAGAAATTTTGCCCTGCTAGCCCAATCACTCTATGAATCCACAAAGAGGGGAGAAAGGGAACCCTTTGTTTTGACATGCGAACCAAAACAGGTTTTTGAGACTTTAAAAAAATAGCATCTCAAGCTCCTGTTATGGGACTTCCCAACCTTGAGAAATCTTTCAATTTGTATGTGGACTCAAAGAATAATATGGCTCTTGGAGTCTTGACTCAGGAAAAAGGGAAGTGGCAACAACCCATTGCTAAAGAAAGAAAAAGTGGAGATTTAAAGGGACAAAACCTCCCCAGGTCTGGAAATGTTATGTGTGTGAATGTATCTGTGTGTAATCATTTCCAAACCTGGAGGATGAGACCCTCTAACAACAGTAAAAAAAAATGGAGCTCATTGGCTTGTGAGAAAAAGCTCTCAGAAAAGAATTGTAAGTAATGATTGATTTGTTTGGAGAAAGAATGAAATGAATTTTTGTGTGAGAAATTGGTTATGTAAGCAATCCGATTACAGTATAAATGAGTGAGTATATTGATGATGAAGAAAAAAACATTGGTGTAAATGTCTGTGTGGTGAGCCCCATCCCAGATTAAAAGGAAAGTACTTCCATATAAAGAAATTGCATTTATGAGGAAATGAGAAAGCTCTCATGGAGAAATGTTTGTGATTTACTAAAGCTAGAGAAAGAGGGAGGAACAGAGAAAATTAGATGATAGAAAAATAAAATATATCAGGAATCATTACATCTGAGATTCCACCAAGAACACTGAATAAAAGTGGGACCAATAAATCACAAAATTGAAATTTTAGTGGATACTGGGGCATCCTGGATAGTCTTGAAGCATAATCCCTCTGGGATGCCACATTAGCCAGAATTCGAATTTCAAAATCAAGAAATAAAAATCAACCCATGCCACATCAAATTTAAAATTATAGTATATATATAGAGAGATCAAATATCTTGGACACTTGATTGGTGAATGGAGCAGAAAAATAACTCCTACTAGAATTGAGGAACTAAGAGAGACTTGAGAAAGTTTTAGGGACTGTTAGGCAATTGTTGAAAAATTGAAAACAGCACTTAAAACAGCTCCAGTTCTCTCACTACCTGATGGGGGAAAAACACCTGTCCACTTATTTGTAACAGTCTGTGATGGAGTAACAAAAAGGGTTCTTAGCTCAAAAAATATAGGGGAGGTCTCTTAGAACCAAGTAGCCTTCCTATCCAAATTAATGGACCCTGTAATATGGAGGGGGCCTGTATGTATTCAAGCTATTGCTGCCACAGCTCTCTTAGTACAAGAAAGAAGAAACCCCACCTTTGGGGAGGGGGCTTTGGTAGTTACAACCCAACATCAGATTAGGAGCATCCTGCCTCAATGAGCTCAGAGATGGTTAACCAATTCTCGTATCCTAAAGTATGAGGGAATCCTCATAGAAGACCTTAATTTGGTACTCTCCATAAGCAATCATGTGAACCTTGCTCAATTCTTGATGAGAGACGGAATAAGCAAAGGAGACCAACATGATTGTGCAGCACTACTTTATAGATGGAAGTGCCAAAGTAGTAGAAGGAGAGATGAGATGTTGTTGGGGATCCCATGCTATGGGAAGGAGGGTTTGCCTAAAACTGAGCTAACAGACAAAATTGTGAGAAAATATATTGTTGAATTGTCCCACTCTCTTTTTTAAGACAGAAAGGGGTCCTTGCACAAACACCACCTTGGACTTTGTTGTACATAAATTAAAGGCAGTGCAGTGGGTTTTGATAAGATCCTGGAAGGAAGAAACTGTACATTCCTTTTCTATTTACAACTGAGTGTTTGCTGATGTTATTTCCCCAACATAAAATAATAACCACAGAACAAATCCCACTGCTAAATTTACCTGATGTGCTGGTCTTATAATTGTCTTGAGACTAGTAAATACTGAATGTTTGGATGGTGGGAGTTGGGAAATTACATTGAATGAGGAACTTTGTCTCAAACTTTTAATGGGACCAAAGTGGCCTAAGAACACATGAACAATTTAGGAACCTTGAAAAAGCAACACGACCACCACCAAAACCAAAAGTGTAATTGCAACTAGCCCCTAATAAATGGAAAAAGCTAACTCCAGCATCAATAATCAGAGTTGGGAGATAAATATTGATTTGTAAATCAAAAGATAAGAATTTAGGAATAATGTTGAGCTTAAAATATAACTAGTAGAACTATAAGCTCTCTATGCACTTATTACAGGAAAAAGCATTTTTGCAAATATATATGTGTGTGTGTGTGCGCGTGTGTGTGTGTGTGTGTGTGTGTGTGTGTGTAAGGTTTGAGCTGATAATTTTAAATAATAAATAAGGGAGACTAGTATAGATCTATTTCGAGCTAGTTAGCTCTCTTCAGCTAGCCATACCCTTACTGGGATTCGAACCAGGGAAGTATTATATGTGAGGCAGTTGTAATTGCTACTACACCACTGGCTCTATCCTGTTCAGCTGAGGCAGGGGAATAAGTATATACTTTATGTTACAATACCCTGTTAAGCCCCAATTAAGGGAGAAAGCATACTGCTTTCTTTTCTGTCTTTCGGCTCATCACCAGAGACCATACCGACAGAAAGCTATTTGTTTCGTTGTCTTTTGTTTACATGTGTGTAAGGTTTTGAGCTGATAATTTTAAATAATAAATAAGAGAGACTAGGATAGATCTATTTTGAGCTAGTTAGCTCTCTTCAGCTAGCCATACCCTTACTGCCAGGGAAGTATTACATGTGAGGCAGTTGTAATTGCCACTACACCACTGGCTCTATCCTGTTCAGCTGAGGCAGGGGAATAAGTATATACTTTGTGTTACAACACCCTGTTAAGCCCCAATTAAGGGAGAAAGCAAAATGCTTTCTTTTCTGTCTTTCGGCTCATCACCAGAGACCATACCGACAGAAAGCTATTTGTTTCGTTGTCTTTTGTTTACATGTGTGTAAGGTTTTGAGCTGATAATTTTAAACAATAAATAAGGGAGACTAGGATAGATCTTTTTCGAGCTAGTTAGCTCTCTTCAGCTAGCCATACCCTTACTGGGATTCGAACCAGGGAAGTATTACATGTGAGGCAGTTGTAATTGCCACTACACCACTGGCTCTATCATCTAACATCTATCATCTAACATTTGTGTTGTAACACAAAGTATATACTTATTCCCCTGCCTCAGCTATTTGTTTTCGGAGGTTTTCATGGGTATTTGTATGTGGATCTTGGTTCTTCGGGTTTTCTCCCGCGTAGAATTGGAAATATCTAGGCGACGTTTCGATGAAGTCTCATTCATCATCTTCAGGCTCGTGTCTTCGGCCTTGTGCTTCTCAGAGTAATGTGAGCTTGCAGCTGCTTCTTCCTTTTAACTACTAGTGGGGGTGTGACTTGATTGGGTGGGGGCTTGGCTGTGTTCTGATTGGGTGGGGGGTGTGTTCTGATTGGTTGGGGGTTTGGCTGTGTTGTGATGGTTGGGGGGTTGGCTGTGTTCTGATTGGCTGGGGGGTGTTCTGTTCTGGTGGGGGTTTGGTTGTACTCCGGTTAGTCTCAGTTGCTGGGGGATTTGAGCTGGTGAGCTGTGATCCTGTTGTTTGGCTTCGCGTTTGTGGTCGTGCCACATCTTCATGGTGGGTGTCAGTTTCCTTCATGTATGGGTTGGGGGGGTTGAAGCAGGTAGTGATGCAGCTGTGGTACGGCTTCTGGTTCGTGGTCATGTTTCATCTTCTGTGTGGGTGTGAGTCTGCTTTCTGCGTGGAAGTGTGGTGGTAGTTTCTTGTGTGGTCCTCGTGGGTGTGGGTCTGGTGTCCTTCTTTATGTTAGGTACTCGTTTGTTAATGAGGGCGGGTTTCCAAATGGCTGGTAGGCAGGAGGTGTCATCAAGTTTATTCATGCTGTGTGGGCGTTTTTCTATCTCTATGGCTTCTCTGATTATTCTGTTGTTGAAGTGTTCAGTTTTGGCGATAGTTCTGGTATTTTTAAAGTCAATCTTATGTCCTGTGGCTTTGAGGTGTTGGACCAGGGAAGAGGTCGGTTCTTCTTTTTTGATTGAGTTTTTGTGTTTTTCAATGCGTCACTTATTCTTCTGTTAGTTTGTCCAATGTATGTGGTGGGGCAGGAGGTGCACGGGATTTCATATAATCCTTGGTTTTCTAACTCAATTTTGTCTTTAGAGTTTCTTAGGATGGTGGATATTTTTCCGTTTGTGCAGAATGCTGTTTTAATGTTGTATTTTTGGAGGATCTTGCTGATTTTGTCTGTAGTGCCTTTTATATATGGGAGGAGGGCTTTGCCATTTTCTTGTTCTCTGTCTTGGATTTGGTTGGGGTTTCTTTTTGGATTAGGTGAGTAATCTTCCTTCTTTGGAATCCATTAGCTTAGTATGTTAGTGGAGAGTGTGTAGTTCGGTTTTTAGGTATTGTTCATCGGCTAAGCATTTTGTTCTGGAGATGAGTGTCTCAGCTACGGAATTGATCTGTGCTGGGTGGTGTGTGAGAGTGCGTGTAGATAGCGGTTTGTATGTGTTTTCTTCTGGTAGATGGTGTGTCCTAGGGAGCCATTGGATTTTTTGTATACTAAGACATCTAGGAAGGGAAGTTGATTGTTAGCTTCTGTTTCCATGGTGAATTGCATTTTGGAGTGTAGGCTGTTGAGGTGTGTGAGGAAGTTGTTCAGTTTTTCTTTCCCGTGTGGCCAGATTATGAACGTGTCATCTACGTATCTGAGCCAGAGTTTGGGTTTGTGATCATATTTTTCTAGAGCTTGTGTTTCAAAGTGTTCCATGTAAAGGTTTGCGATGACAGGTATATCCCACTCACTATTTGTTTGTACTTTTGTCATGTAGTGACAGTATTGGATGCCCCATCTAGATGTGTTGGGGTTTGTATTATTTGGATGTCTGTCAAGGCTTCTTTTATAGGCACAGAGGATATGACATCACTCATATAGATTGAGTGTAATTTGTTCTTTAGATCTCGATGAATGGTGTATACACACAAACACACACACACACACATTTAAAATATTTACTGTCAGTATCTAAAGCAGAAGTAGATTCATTCAATTTATAATTCTCACTGAAGGTTCCTCACTCATAATTACCAACACACTTTGGCTCTGGCATTTGCTGTAAAGAACATCAATGAAAATTTTGGGATTTTGTCCAATGTGAGCCTTGGTTTCCACATCGCTACCAACTACCTTGAGGATTATACAACTTATCTTTTAGCAATGGAATTTCTATCTACAAAAGATAAATTTATCCCAAATTACAAATGTAATGACCAGACAAATATGGTGGCCATCATTGGAGGACCCCAGACTAAAACCTGTCGCAATATGGCAACCACTCTGTACAACTATAAATTTCCTCAGGTGAGTAAAATATGGAGCAAGATGGAAACCCAAAAGTGTATTATTTTCAGATGTTGAGTCCTGATAATCATTCTTATGAAAAGGATTCTGGAAGCAAAAAATATGTGTTATTTAATTATGAGGAAGTTAGTAGATATGAAGATTACCAAGAAAGGACTCTACTTTTTGCTTGATGAGCAGTACTAAATTTGCAGACATTATTTGGTCAAAACTTTTTAGGAACTTACTTTGAACACCCACGCAAGCCCAGTTAGTACATAAAGATATATGCATTAGTCCTTTATATATTTTTTTCTGAAAAACTCTGGTTCTTCTGTCTTTTCCCCACTTAGATCACATTTGGGTCACCACCCTTAACTTATAATGACAATTCAGCACTTTTTGTAAAATGGATGTTCCCTGACGAGATCCACCAGCTAAAAGGAATCCTGTACTTACTGTTGCATTTTGGATGGAACTGGGTTGGAATGATTTCTCTGTTGGAGGAAGATAGAGAGAGGTTCATTCAAAAGAGTCTTTCCATGTTTTCAGAGAAAGGAATCTGCTTTGACTTTATAGAATGTCTTCCCCAAATGATGTATGGTGATGAAGCTGCTGAAATGGTGGAGGAAGCAGATAAATTATATAGAATGATCATGGGGAGTACAGTCATTGCCGTGATCTTTAATGTTAAAACTTCAAGCATGGTGACATTGAGGATGATGCTCTCTCTTTTAGATTCTGATGATATTCCAAAGGAGAGAAAAGCCAAAGTTTGGATCATGCCAGCTCAAATGGAATTCACCTCTATTCTAATGCAAAGACCATTGCCCATTGATTTTCTCCATGGTGCAATTTCCTTTGCACTTCACTCTAAAGACCTAATAGGATTCCAACAATTTATGCAGATGAAAAACCCAATTTTTGAAAAAGACAATGGGTTTATTAGGGACTTCTGGAAAGATGTATTTGAATGCTCATTTTCTAGTGATATTTCAGATGAGAAGGCTGAAAGGATCTGCACTGGAGAAGAGAAGCTGGACATTCTTCCTAATTCTGTCTTTGAGACCACCATGGGTGGACTTAGTTACAGCATCTACAATGCAGTCTATGCTGTGGCTTATGCTCTGAGGGCCTTGCATGCCTCCCAACTCAAAGATGGTCGAAAATTTGATCAGAGGAGGCAGAAGCATTTCATTCCATCAACATGGCAGGTAACATTTGCTAATGCAAAATTCAGGATGACCAGGTATAAAAGCCCTCATAGTCACCTGAGTAGTGCAAAATGGGTGTGGACCTTCTTGGAATTGTTTAAAGGACTGTGTAGTAGATTGGAGATAGATGATGTGTATTCGTCCCCCTCTGTTGAGAGAGAGCTAATCAATTTTGACATAGATGGCCTCTTTGATCCCTCTTTCAAACCAGCAGTCTTCTCTGTCCAAAATGTGGATTTGGTTGTCTTCCAAATTTGTCTTTTAAATGCAGACTGTTGATATCCTCATGGGTTTATTCTCTCATGTTGTACCATGTTTTATGAAGGAGTTGTTTTGTTTCCCCAATGAAGAAATCTCCACATATTTCACTGCATTGTACTCCATATACCACATTGCTCAGTTTGTATCTGGATGTTTTTTCTCATTTCCTTTTTGTTTGCACAGATAAAAAATGAAAGAGTCTTTATTTATTTGTATTTCATATTTTTTATGAAATAGCTCCCCTCGTGGTCCATCCTTTTACATAGAATTATTGGCTTTATTATATGCAGAAAAGATTTTTTTAAATAAAAAACTATCATTATTTTTCAAATATTACCTGAATGATCTGAATAACAAAGATGTTTCATGCAAAACTGGATGAAGTTTGAAAATAAAATGAAGATATTGAAAATGTTTAAATATATAACTTATATACTATCAGAGTATATTCATGAACTGGAATAGAGCTTGGTAACAAGGTCAGCCAATGAATAGGCATAGTAACTAAATCAGCCAATCGGGACAGTTTGGAAACTGAAACTAGAAGTACCCTAGGTATGGCTCTATATTAAGCTGTGCAGCTCTGAAGCTATGCTGAGTTCTGAATCTGTTTATTGAAATGAATTGCTTCACTCTTCTGCTTGCCTGCTGAACTAAAGTAAAAGAGAAACTAACTTGCTTGTCTGCTGAAATTATTTGCAATATGTTTCTGTCTGACTTTGCTCCGTGTTGGAGAAATCTACAACTGGTTTATAAAATCTGCTTATTATGTTTATAAAGATGTTAAATGAAGCATCAACCATCTGTGTTCATTTTTCTGGAGCTGAATTAACGCTGCAAAACCCTCAATATGTACTTTATGTATGAAATAATATATAAAGATTTAATCCACAACCTGTATATTTAACGATTTCACATGTAAAAACTTTGTCAATTGATAGCATGAAGAAAATTTCAAATTAAAATTGTTCTCGATTGTTTTTTATTTATTTATTTTCTAAAAGTAACCCCTGTGATGGAGCTAAAGGTTGTTTTGGCCTAGAAATTTCTATGTTGGAGTATTTTATATTATCTAAATTTTATGCGAGAAAAGTAAATCTATAATTCCAAATATGCCAGGTTCATCAGAGTAAATTAAGGTGTCATTGTTCTTCCTTCTTCATTGTTGTGCTGGAATTTTCATATCACACTTTTTCAGGTGAAAAAGGTCAACAGAGTAGAAAATCTGTGTGATAGAGAAAACATTTGTTTTTCAATTAAAAACAGTGTAGATAGGTGAAAAAAATGGCATTCCATTGACTGTAAGCAAAACAGAAGGAACTGAGACTTCTCCATATGATTTCAATAATCCAGTTAATATTTATGTTACTCTGATTTTTCATTTAGCTCCACCATTTTTTGCAGCAAGTCTCTTTTAACAACAGTGCTGGAGAACAGGTTTCTTTTGGCCCCAATGGAGAATATGAAACTGGGTTTAATGTTTTCAGTTGGGTCACATTTCCAAACAAGTCCTTTCTAAAAGTCCAAATTGGAAGCATTGACCCCATGGCTCCCCCAGACAAGTTCCTCCACATTTCTACCACGGATGCTGTTTGGCCCCTTGTATTTAACCAGGTGTGTCTCGTTTTTCAGTTAAGAAATCGTGTATTCATTCATCCACAGAAATATAAACAGGAGATTTAAAATTTAAATACCCATCAGCTTCGTTTAGCTCCAATGCAAAATCACCTCAGTAATTGTAGTACTGGATTTTGTTGATTATTCAGTTGACCATATCAATACATGAGCATTGAGTTCAATGCAATGGAATTGAGATAAGCCAACACAAAGTAATAAGATTAATTGGTATATGATAAAATAGAATGCAAATATATGTTAAAAATGAATATTGCAGATCAAAAACAGCAGTTGCTTGTTTCTCAAACTCAGCAAATTTATGAGGTGTGGACTTCAATTCTGAATTTCAACATACTGACTGGGGAATTCTGGCAGTTGATGTTCACACCTCTTCTCGTTGTTGAAGATTGAGGAACAAATTAATTGAATTGAATTGAATTTAAGGAATTTAAAACAAAAGAAAATGGTGAAATTGGACACTAAGGATTGATGAGGATAGGGAAGAGTTTGGGTATGTATAATTGATGAAATGGACACTCCCAACACATACATTCTTCATATGAAAGAAATCTCATTTTATTTATAATAGACAATGCCTCTTTCCATCTGTAATGAGAAATGTTCTTCTGGCTACAGCAAGGTAAAATTGGAAGGGAAATTATCCTGCTGCTATGACTGTAGACAGTGTCCAGAAGGGAAGATAGCTGACCAAATGGGTAAGCAAAGGAATATATTATATGGAAGTATATTATATCCTTATTATATAAGGAATATATTATATCCATATTATATGGATAATTTAATAAATATAAATTTATTAAGTATAAGTATTATGGTGTCTGAAAATCGTATCTGATAGATTGTATACTTTAGTGCATTTTGTATATTATTTTCAAAAAAATATATGAAGTCATAATATCTTAGTAAATAAAGTATGTTATTAATTCTTCATACTTAAAACCTATAATGGTTCTGTGAAACAGTTTTATTCGTTCTTTCCCCCTAGATTTAGATGACTGTTTCCCATGTCCAGAGGATCAATATCCAAACAAGGGTCAAGATAATTGCCTTCAAAAAACTGTAACTTATTTAACTTTCCAAGAGCTGTTGGGTATTTCTTTGGTAATGATTGCAGTCTCCTTTTCTGTCATCTCAGCTGTGGTCCTGGGAATCTTCATTAAACACCAGGACACTCCCATTGTCAAAGCCAACAACAGGAACCTCACCTACACACTTCTCATTGCTCTCCTGCTCTCCTTCCTTTGCATTCTGCTCTTCGTTGGGCAACCTGATCTAGTGAAATGTCTCTTGAGACAAACTACATTTGGTATCACTTTCTCTATAGCCCTTTCTTGTATTTTGGGTAAAACAACCATAGTAGTTCTTGCTTTCATGGCCACCAAGCCAGGCTCCAAAATGAGGAAATGGGTGGGGAGGAGGATGGCCCACACTATTGTTCTATCTGTCTTCGTGGTTCAGTTCACTATCTGTGCAGTGTGGTTGGCAATGTCTCCCCCATTTCCAGATTCAGACATGCACTCCATGGTTGAAGAAATTGTCCTGGAATGTAACGAAGGTTCAACCACAATGTTTTATACTGTCCTTGGCTTTATGGGGCTCTTGACCGCTGTCACCTTCACAGTGGCCTTCCTGGCTAGGAATTTACCTGACAGTTTCAACGAAGCCAAATTCATTACCTTCAGCATGTTGGTCTTTTGCAGTGTCTGGGTGTCATTTGTTCCTACCTATTTGAGCACCAAGGGGAAATATGTGGTTGCTGTGGAGATCTTCTCCATTTTGGCTTCAGCAGCTGGATTACTGGGCTGCATTTTTTCTCCCAAGTGCTATATCATTATTCTGAGACCTGATTTGAATAAGAAGGAGCAGTTAATAAAAAAATAAAACTGATATTTATATCTTGAATGAAGAAAGATTGGTTATTTTCAATATAATATAAAGGGTTTGGGTTTTTTGGGGTGCTTTGGGGATTCTGTGTTATTCCCCCATATCAGCATATCCATGTGACATATAATATAATACTTAGATATATAGGGACACAGATATATGTCCCAATTACACTCACTCTGTGAAACTATGACAGATAATGTAGCGTATCACTCTTGCTTTGCATGAAGATTCCCATGAAAATAAGACAACCCAGGAAGTTAGACAGTACTGGAAAAATAAACATACTGAAAACCTGTGTGACTGCAAACTCTCATTTAACATGCAGACATTTTTCTCTTCTATAACAACTTTTTCATAATTTACAGGATATGTAGATAGGTATTGAGGTAGACTCACACAAGAAGGTGACTTTTAAAGCATTAGCTGGGATTATATTTCCAAGTTATCTTTAGGATCTAGAGAGCTTCCCTGTATCTTTTTTTTTCTTTTGAATTATTAGATCATTATTCTGAGCTCCAATAAGAATAAATTGAAATAGCTAATCAAGAAGATAATTGTATTTAAAAATTGGTTTTAATATTACAATGTTCAGTTTTCTCATACTTATTGAATATGTGTCCTGGAACCCATAAGCCTCATAATATATCGGAGTAAAAAAAACTTGCCAATCATCCTAATATTCTTCAGAAGTATGTTTTTTTAAAAAATACCCACTAATTTCCACTGCTCCAAATCTGGATGGTTGAGACCCAGATGTTGGTGTTATGGATAAGATGGTTGGCTAGAAACTGGGAAACAATCAATACTAGTCCCCCTTGAAGCATGATAGCATCGACAGTTATATTGTTGTAGAAATTGAATAAATACTTTGGAAAAATATTGTGATGGAGAATTACTTCTCAGCTTCCCTCATGTACCTGCCCTTATTTATGATATGTGCCCTATCTTTACCTTCTTATATCAATTGTGATATCACACTCATGCAGAATCCTTGGGTGATACCTCATTCTGCTTGCTGAGATTGTTGCATAAAGTTAGTTTTTTCCCCTCTTTGGTTTTTCATTTTGATTAATGTGGATTTATCTAATGTGGTGAAAGCAATAATATTAGAAATAAATTCACTGTTGTTTGTTTATTTATGTGTATGTGTATGGGAGAGAGGAGAAAGAGAGAAATCTGCAGTTACAAATTTTCCTTAAAGATATTGGTCTAATAGTGATTTTATATCTGTGTTTTGTTTCTTGCTTTCAATGAATTTCAAGCAGCCAAATCCCAAAATGTTTCAGAAGGCCTAAGTATTTTGCTACATTTATTAGAATGACTAGAATATATAATCATAAACATAATGAAAAAGAACTGGAAAAAAATCATGAAATATCACAACCTGGATATTGAAACTACGCAATTATTGGATGAAACATGTAAAAGTGATACCCATTGTTATCAGGGCACTTGGTACCATGTCCAAGAATTTTGCAAAATACATCAAGAATTTGCAGCTTCCTGCTGTAAGGCCAGAAAGCTGCAAAAGATTGTGCTACTCAAAACAACGTACATTTTAAGAAGATTCTTGTTGATACCTAGGATACTGGCAGCAACCTGTATCAACCATTGGAGCCAGCCAGTGATATTTGTGATACATTTTTAACTGTTCAGTTGGCTGTGTTTCATGTTTAAATAATAATAATAATAGTAGTAATGATAATGATAATGATAATGATAATAATAATAATAATAATAATAATAATAATAATAATAATAATAATAATAATAATAATAATAATAATAATAATAATAATAATAATAATAATAATAATAATAATAATAATAATAATAGAATGATTATGTGAACCAAAGTACAGAAAAATTGCTGCAGGCTGTGAAAACAGAGAACATTATAAAAACAACAGAAACAGAGGCAGAATATAAGGAAATACAGCTGGATGATAGATTAAATAGATGGAAAACCAAAGCTTTGCATGGACAGGAGCTGAAAATCATTGAAGGAAAATGTGATGACAGCTCGACATGGGCATGGCTTATTCCTCCATCAAGGAAGAAATGGAAGGTTTAATACTTGCTGCTCAAGAACAAGCACTACAAACTAATCAGTGGTGGGATTCACAATTTTACTGCCAATTCTATGGGCATAGCTTCGTGGTCGTGGCTTAGTGGTCATGTAGGCATGGCTGGCTGGTCATGTGACTGGGTGGGTGTGACTAATCCACATCACTCATGTCAAGGGGCACCTTGCCTCGCCCCAATTGCCTGGCCGCTTGAGCTCTTCTGGTCTTTGTCTATTAATTTGTCTACTACTACAATGTCTGGTTGATTATCTAATGCCTGCCTTGTCCTTCTGAATCTGGAATTCTCACAGATTCTTAGCTCTATTATTCTCCACAATCTTCTGTGGGAACTCCTTGATGATTGGCTAGAGAATCCTGGGAGTTAAAGTCCATACATCTTTCAGCTGAGAGACACTGATCTGGCCCTTGGGTTCCATATAGTGTGGTAAATCCGTGCTTCTATAGATCTGGTGCTTAGTGCCTGTTCTTGTGCTGTTATGATCAGTGATCAGTGCTGCCTTTTATGCACACACACTTCAGGAGTAATTATAAAAATGATGATTTCTCGTTCATTTCTTTACTAGTAGTAGAAACAAAATAATCAGCCAAAAATGTAACCTAAAGTTGGAACCCGATATCAGATGTACACTAAATGTAGACTGATTTTTAGCTACATATCTTCCCAGCAAACAGCACATTTTGAAGCTTCAGGTAAAGAGGATTCATTTTAGGATGAGTAATCACAGTTTGCATGTTGGAGTTTCCTAAAGGAATGCTGGGAATTTTAAAGAACATTTGAAGGATGTTGAGCAGAATAGATCTCTGCCTGAGGCTATAGAGATCTGGCACCAATCAAAATATTGTTTGTGAAGCAACTGATCAACACTGAGGGAAAGCCACTAGTATATGAAAATAAGAACAAACTCCACTCCCTTCTAGTACTGATGATGTTAGCTAGTTTGGTAATGAAACATCTGCATCTATGGTTCATATTGCTTTTATTGCTATTTGTTAAGGAAACCACAACTGATTTATTTAATTGCATCTAAATAAATCAGGAATGGAAAATCCTAAGCTATAGTGTAGACCCATGCTTCTCAACTTTGGCAATTTTAAGGTGCATGGACTTCAATTCCCAGAATTGTCAAGGCAGCATGTAGTTCACCCATCTTAAATTTGCCAAGACTGAAAAAGGCTGATCTTCAGAGAGGAGTTTTCCATTCCTCTTTTACTGGTTCTTACTTACTTATAAGCAATCACAATGCAAAATCCTCACTTCCATCCCATTCCAGAGCACATGACCCCAGGACACAGCATCATAAATATGAACTAGCTGCCACAGCATCCAAATTTCAATTACATGGCCATTGGGATTCTACAATAATCATAGTGTAAAAAACAGCCATAAGTTACTTTCTTCAGTGCCTTTGTAACTTTGAATAGTTACCAGTTCAAAGGTTACCAATGATTGTAAGTAAGGACTAGCTATATATACAATACAAGTAGTCTTCAATGTACAACCACAATTTAGCCCAACAGAGCTAAATATGGAAACGCACGATTGGATGATTGTAGGAATTGAATCATTTGCTTTGGTAATCCCAAGCAGCCATGGTGAGCATAGTTGTCACAAGGGGAACATTTGGTGGAATTTTCATTATCCTTTAGAGTTTCTTTACATATAAGGCACGTGCAGGAGTCTTGTGGTTCATTGGTGGGGATTTCTTTCTCTTTGGGTTATTGTTTGGCATTGGATTTTTTTCCTGGCATGGAAGGTTTGTTGAGATGGTAGGTTGATAAAATTGCTCAATCAAACAAGATATTTGGGTAATCAATATAGCCAATATCACACTAATTAATAAAATACAATAATCACACTGGTCAAATAATTTCACTAAGCAACAATCACAACATCCCCTAATCCTCACATTCATCAGGGGAGCAACCAATCTAAAGCCACCAGTGATACACAGGTACCCTACTTGCCTAATTAATTAATTACACTAATCACTAATCACACTAGTCAATTAAATTCACTAAATCACTAATTTTACTAATCAATTAAATTGCACAAATCACTGACCATTTACACTGATCAGTAATCACACTATTTGCACTAAACATTCTAACCACAATAATCAATCAAACAATAAGTCAATTAATCAATTGATAAATTAATTATTTTATAGGAATTGTTTTAGAGACATCATTATCTAATCATTGATATAGGTCAGTGGTAGTTAACCTTTTTATATCTAGCGCCCACTTTTGTATCTCTGTTAGTAGTAAAATTTTCTCTAATGGCCCAACGGTTCCACAGTAATGGTGATTTATAAAGTAGGGGACAAAACCTCTACCTCCTACCATGAAAGCTGGAATGCCCACTAGTGGGCGGTAGGAACCAGGTTGACTACCACTGGTATGGATCATGAGGTAGAAAAGTTATGATGTAATGAAGTAATCATGTTTAAGTATTGAAGTAATTAATTAATTAATTTACTTCCAATGCAAAATCATCCCAGTACAAACCAAAGTAATAATCTCTACTAATTACTCAGTGGGCCATATTATTAAAATGAGGATCAGACACAGTAAAATATAATAAAATTAGAGAAGATAAAACAGTAAACTAAAATGGGATATGGCAAAACAGAATGCAAAGATATATAATGAAATGAACTATAGGAAGATAGGAAACGGTAGGCACTTAAGTGAATTAATAACTTTTTAATATAAACTCAATTTGTGGTATATAAGATATCCTATCAACTTAACAGTTCAAGTGACTAGATATATATTTGGGTCCTGAATAACATACAATTATTTTTTGTTTGTTTCTTTAAAAACTAGTATGTCGTTTTTATGAAGCAATTTCTCTATGTATTGAGCCCTTGATGAGCTGCCATATAATGAACAATTGATTAGGACATCTGAAGTAGTCAGGTATCTTTAACTACACATAATGACACTCTAGAAATGCTCGTAGCTTAACAGAAAGAATCCATTTATTGCAACAGAGTGAAATTATTTTTTAAAATGGCTTGAACATGTTTTTTGGTGAAATCTCCCTAAACTTAAATTTATATTTGCCTCCCTGAAAGAAATTAAACAGGGAGCAGAAAGTCATTCTTTTAGCATAGACTTTCTGCCAGAGATACTTTCTATCTGCCTAACCAGCTAACTAGTTATGATAATCCAAGTAAAGGAATATGATTGCACATTAACCAGAAAAATCACCCTTTCACTGTCGATAGCATTTATATGCTGTAGGACAGCGTGTAAATTTAACAAATAAAATAAATAGAAATAATTAAAAGGGGGAAGAAGATATTATTTTTATAAAAATTATATAACCTATATGAATAAAAGAGGAAAACAATATGACACAGAAAACTGCTTTGTAATTGGATAGCAGGTTTCTAAGAGGGAATTTGATTTATAAGTAGCATCATAAACAGTTCAACTAAATAATTAAATAGAAACATTTTCCCCAAATTGTTGACTTATGGACAAAAAAGGTCGAGGGTTAGAGCTAACATTAAGTTATTAAGCATTTTTGTGGCAACAGTTGAGTGAGGAAATAATCAGCAAATCTTTAATGCAAATCAGTAATGAAAAGGTGTGGATCTAGTCCTTCCACAACCACATCTGAATGATTTTGGGCATCTTCTCATTCTGGAAACAAGGATTTCAATACTCAACTTCAGCATGCTGGTTGGGGAAACAACAGAATAACTTGGGAGATATTTTAGTCCAACCCCCTTTACTCGGGAAACCCTACACCAGTTCAGACAAATAGTTGTCCAATCTCTTCTTTAAAAGATCCCGTGTTGGAGGATCCAGAATTTCTGGAGGCAAGCCATCCCACCAATTAATTGTTCTAACTGTCAGGAAATTCTCTCCTTAGTTCTAAGTTGGTTCTCATCTTAATTAATTTCCATCCATTGCTTCTTATCCTGCCTTCAAGTGCTTTGGATATTCTCCAAAGGTTGAATGCCTCTTCTTTGTTGAACGCCCTAAGATATTGGAAGATAGCTTGCAACTGTTCTTCATGTTTTAGTCTCCCATCCCTAATCATCTTTGTTGCACTTCTCTGCACTCTCTCTATACTATCCACATCTTTTTATATTGTGGCAACCAAAATTGGATGCAATATTCCTAGTATGCTCTTTTTAAAATTTAAAACAAAAGAAAAGGGGGAAATGGGACACCGTTTTGATGAGAATGTGAAAAGTTAGGGTATATATACCTGATAAAATAAACACTTCCAATCTGTAAGCTCTTCATATGAAAGAATTCCGATTTTTTAATGAACTTTCTCTTTCCATCTGTAATGAGAAATGTCCTTTTGGCTACAGTAAGGTAAAAATAGAAGGGACATTATCCTGCTGCTATGACTGTAGACAGTGTCCAAAAGGGAAGAGAACTTACCAAATGGGTAAGCAAAGGAATATATTGAATATATGGGTGATATAATAATATAAATGTGGTTGAATTTTTAATCAGTATTATGATGACTGAAAATCTTGAGCTGTCTAATCCTTGATAAATAACTGCAAAATGGATGAAATATTTTGTGGTGCAATAAATGTTTCTTTCTTGAACTACATACTGAAAAGTGAAATCTCCATTAGGTTGCTATTTATTGTTTTTGATAAATGGCAGAAGGGAAATAAAGAAAAAAGAACAAAAAATAAAAATAGTTGTTCGTAAAAGTAGTTTAGTATTTAAACTTCCATTTGTTGATTTATTTATTAAATGTTCATTACCCAACCCCTCATATAGCACCAAGGGCAATGTACATAATAAAACACTCCAAATACATTTTTTCCAAAAATACATTAAAATGAAACCATACTAAATTACAAAGATAGAAATAAACGGCAAAATTGGATAACAGACAGTGCACTTCAATTAAATATCATATTGTGTCATGTCAAGACAGGCCATTTTCTGTCATGTAATATGATGTAGTAGGATCCCCTCTAATATATGATCCCCAGGACGTTTGACTTTCTGGTCTTTCAAGGGCCTTCCAGAAGGATGACTTGATTGGGGCCAGCCACATCTTGAGAGCAGGAATGACGTCCAAGATAAGGCCAGGGCAGAAAGTGCTTTTCTGCTAGGTCCCACCTAACAAAATGCACAGGCTTATGGGATATGGGATCAGTAAATCCTTCTAAATCTTAAACACTACCACTTTACAAGGTAGATGCTGTATTTAACAAAGGAGAGAATATTATGACCTCAACAGATATATTTCTTTTTCTTTCTAATTGTATTTTGCTTTCTTCTTCATGGATATAACTTCCCACTGCACCATTTTCTACTTTCTGTATCAGTTTCAAAGGTTCATAGCAGGGTTTCAGTGAGTACTGAGATGTGGTAAACATGTTTCCTTCTGATATTCTTCAAGGCAGTACTTTTGGAAAAAATAATAGTACTGATTACTAAATAAGTATAGTCAGTGTCCCTTCTACTCTATCTCTCTCAAGGGAATTTCAGTAGACACTGACAAAACTATGACCCTGAGATTAAGACATTACATAGCATTCACATCTGCTCAGAAATATAAAGAACTGCCTGCATGGAGAAAAAGAAGGATTTGTCTTTGATCCGTAATACATCCTTGTCTTAATTCCAGATAATCATCATTGTATTATCTTTAGTAATGCATATGAGTGCCCAACCCATGGTCTTGGTTGAATGGTAACAAAGAAGTTGCTCTTTAATGTCTATAATGACTATATATTACAGTGAGATGGTTATGTTAAGGACCGTAGTTTTATCTTTTTTTCCTACCCTGTTAATTTCTCCTATTTACAATTGCAAGCTGAGTAGTCCTCTTCCAGTCATTCACAAGTATTATCAGTCTGGAGACTTAATCATTGCTGCAATTATTTATCAAGTCTTCTTTCTTTCAAATGAGATCACTTTCCAAAGCCTTCCTTCTCATGAAGTACTTGATCAGTACATGTAAGTATCCCCCTGTTACTGCTCCTCCAGCTACTCCTCTTGTTTTCCTTATTTCTACCTGTACTGTATTATCTATGTTCCATTTTTCTGTTGAAATATTTCAGTTGCTAGTGGTCAGTGTACTCATCCAGTGTCCATGGTTAGCCATTTTTAATTCCATAACTGGGAGAAAATCAGCTTGTTCAATCACTGGAGATTAAATTGAGACAAATCAACTTTCTAGGAGACTAAAAAGCTTGACAAATTCAAAACTTGGAGATGTCCTCAGTATAATCCCAAGCTTCTGCACATTTCATCTCAACCAGAAATCAAAACACTAAACCCTCTGATGTTTTTGAGAAACTTTTTTAGATTTTACAATTCTCTGGTGGAAAAATGGAACTGACTTCCTGCTCTTAGAAAAATTTAGGCAAAATATAGACAAAACTGAAATCAAATACTACCTTAGCATCCAAATTGATTCTGGAAGACATATTTTATCATGAATTTAAAATCTTAAATACAGAAGAAGAATCTTAAATACAGAAGAAAGCAGGGTACAAATGCTTTCTCGGTTCGATATTAGCTTACTGCTCCACCCTATCTATGATTCCCTATCCATATAATCAAATTGTGATTTTCCAGATATTATTTATTTGTGTAAGTATATATATATGCATGTAGAAACACACATATATGCACACACTAAGAATGTATGTATTGTGTATATGTGTGTGTATGACAGACAGTAGATATCTTCAGACAATATTTTAAATGTGTGTGTGTGTGTGTGTGTGTACACACACACACAAACACACACACACACATTTAAAATATTTACTGTCCGTTTCTAAAGCAGAACTATATTCATTCAGTTTATACTTCCCACTGAAGGTTCCTCACTCATAATTACCAACACACTTTGGCTCTGGCATTTGCTGTAAAGAACATCAATGAAAATTCTGGGATTTTGTCCAATGTGAGCCTCGGTTTCCACATCGCTACCAACTATCTTGAGGATTATACAACTTACCTTTTAGCAATGGAATTTCTATCTACAAAAGATAAATTTATCCCAAATTACAAATGTAATGACCAGACAAATATGGTGGCCATCATTGGAGGACCCCAGACTAAAACCTGTCTCAATATGGGGACCACTCTGTGCAACTATAAATTTCCCCAGGTGAGTAAAATATGGAGCAAGATGGAAACCCAAAAGTGTATTATTTTCAGATGTTGAGTCCTGATAATCACTTTTATGAAAAGGATTCTGGAAGCAAAAATAAGTGATATATAATGATGAGGAAGTTAGTAGATATGAAGATTAACAAGAAAGGACTCTATTTTTTGCTTGATGAGCAGTACTAAATTTGCAGACATTATTTGGTCAAAATTAAGATTTTCGGAACTTGCCTTGAATAACCACTCAAACGAGTTATTTAGTACATAGAGATATATGCATTAGTCCTTTATATATTTTTTCTAAAAAACTCTGGTTCTTCTGTCTTCCCCCTCCCCCCAGATCACATTTGGGTCACCACCCTTAACATATAATGACAATTCAGCACTTTTTGTAAAATGGATGTTCCCTGAAGAGATCCACCAGCTAAAAGGAATCCTGTATTTACTGTTGCATTTTGGATGGAACTGGGTTGGAATGATTTCTCTGTTGGAGGAAGATAGAGAGAGGTTCATTCAAAAGAGTCTTTCCATGTTTTCAGAGAAAGGAATCTGCTTTGACTTTTTAGAATGTCTTCCCCAAATGATGTATGGTAATGAAGCTGCTGAAATGGTGGAGGAAGCAGATAAATTATATAGAATGATCATGGGGAGTACAGTCATTGCCGTGATCTTTAATGTTGAAACTTCAAGCATAGTGACATTAAGGATGATGCTCTCTGTTTTAGATTCTGATGATATTCCAAAGGAGAGAAAAGCCAAAGTTTGGATCATGCCAGCTCAAATGGAATTCACCTCTATTCTGATGCAAAGACCATTGCCCATTGATTATCTCCATGGTGCAATTTCCTTTGCACTTCACTCAAAAGAGCTAATAGGATTCCAACAATTTATGCAGGCGAAAAACCCAATTTTTGAAAAAGACAATGGGTTTATTAGGGATTTCTGGAAAGATGTATTTGAATGCTCATTTTCTAGTGATATTTCAGATGAGAAGGCTGAAAAGATCTGCACTGGAGAAGAGAAGCTGGACATTCTTCCTAATTCTGTCTTTGAGACCACCATGGGTGGACTTAGTTACAGCATCTACAATGCAGTCTATGCTGTGGCTTATGCTCTGAGGGCCTTGCATGCCTCCCAACTCAAAGATGGTCGAAAATTTGATCAGAGGAAGCAGAAGCATTTCATTCCATCAACATGGCAGGTAACATTTGCTAATGCAAAATTCAGGATGACCAGGTATAAAAGCCCTCATAGTCACCTGAGTAGTGCAAAATGGGTGTGGACCTTCTTAGAATTGTTTAAAGGACTGTGTAGTAGATTGGAGATAGATGATGTGTATTCGTCCCCCTCTGTTGAGAGAGAGCTAATCAATTTTGACATAGATGGCCTCTTTGATCCCTCTTTCAAACCAGCAGTCTTCTCTGTCCAAAATGTGGATTTTGTTGTCTTCCAAATCTGTCTTTTAAATGCAGACTGTTGATATCCTCATGGGTTTATTCTCTCATGTTGTACCATGTTTTATGAAGGAGTTGTTTTGTTTCCCCAATGAAGAAATCTCCACATATTTCACTGCATTGTACTCCATATACCACGTTGCTCAGTTTGTATCTGGATGTTTTTTCTCATTTCCTTTTTGTTTGGACAGTTAAAAAATGAAAGAGTCTTTATTTATTTGTATTTCATATTTTTTATGAAATACCTCCCCTCGTGGTCCATCCTTTTACATAGAATTATTGGCTTTGTTATATGCAGAAAAGATTTTTTTAAATAAAAAACTATCATTATTTTTCAAATATTACCTGAATGATCTGAATAACAAAGATGTTTCATGCAAAACTGGATGAAGTTTGAAAATAAAATGAAGATATTGAAAAGGTTTAAATATATAACTTATATACTATCAGAGTATATTCATGAACTGGAATAGAGCTTGGTAAGAAGGTCAGCCAATGAATAGGCATAGTAACTAAATCAGCCAATGAGGACAGTTTGGAAACTGAAACTAGAAGTAGCCTAGGCTGGAAACTGAAACTAGAAGTAGCCTAGGCGTGGCTCTATATTAAGCTTTGCAGCTCTGAAGCTATGTTGAGCTCTGAATCTGTCTATAGAAATGAACTGATTCTCTCTTCTGCTTGCCTGCTGAACTAAAGAAAAAGAGAAACTAACTTGCTTGTCTGCTATAGTTATTTGCAATATGTTTCTGTCTGAGTTTGCTCCAGGTTGGAGAAATCTACAACTGGTTTATAAAATCTACTTATTAAGTTTATAAAGATACTAAATGAAGCATCAGCCATCTGTGTTTATTTTTCTGGAGCTAAATTATCGCTGCAAAATTCTGAATATGTACTTTATTTTATGTATGAAATAATATGTAAAGATTTAATCTACAACCTGTATATATAACAATTTCAAATGTAAAAACTTTGCCAATTAATAGCATGAAGAAAATTTCAAATTTAAATCGTTTTCAATTATTTTTTATTTATTTATTTTCTAAAAGTAACCCTGTGGTGGAGCTAAAGGCTGTTTTGGCTTAGAAATTTCTATGTTGGAGGATTTTATATTATCTAAATTTTATGCCAGAAAAATAAATCTATAATTCCAAATATGCCAGGTTAATCGAAGTAAGGTAAGGTGTCACTGTTCTTCCTTCTTCACTATTGTGCTAGAATTTTCATATCACACTTTTTCAGTTGAAAAAGGTCAACACAGTACAAAATCTATATGATAGAGAAAACATTTGTTTTTTAATTAAAAATAGTATAGATTGGTGAAAAAAATGACATTCCCTTGCGTGTAAGCAAAACAGAAGGAACTGAGACTTCTCCATATGATTTCAAGGAATCCAGTTAATATTTATATTACTTTGATTTTTCATTCAGCTCCACCATTTTTTGCAGCAAGTCTCTTTTAACAACAGTGCTGGAGAACAGGTTTCTTTTGGCCCCAGTGGAGAATATGAAACTGGGTTTGATGTTTTCAGTTGGGTCACATTTCCAAACAAGTCCTTTCTAAAAGTCCAAATTGGAAGCATTGATCCCATGGCTTCCCCAGACAAGTTCCTCACCGTTTCAACCAAGGATGCTGTTTGGCCCCTTGTATTTAACCAGGTGTGTCTCATTTTTCCATTTTTAAGAAATCACATATTCATTCATCCACAGAAATAAATGATTAAATGACTATCACGTCAACAACCTTTGGATTTAGCACCCTCAATATTTTTTATATGTGATGTGAACATAAACTGCTAAAATATAAACAGGTGACTTAAAATTTAAATGCCCATAACCTTTGTTTAGCTCCAAAGCAAAATCATCTCAGTAATCTATCTCATATTCACTGGATCCTTAACGAATGTACAACTGAACCCACATATACAACCTTCTACAATGCAGTAACAAATCTGGGACTAGAACAACTAGTTACCAACAACACTCGACTTAACAACTGCCTCCATCTCATCTTCTGCAATAGTTTGAATTCAATTTACAGAATACAAATTAAAGAACCCTTTTTCAACAGTGAGCACAACATGATTGACTTTTATCTCAACATACGTCCACACAAAAATCACCACAATGATGGAATCCCCAATTATAACTTCCAAATAAGCAACTATGATCTTAAAAAGAACGATCTCTCATCCCTTGATTGGCCATTTCTATTCTCTGGATGCAATACTGTAGAAGACCATTACAACATATTTTTACTTGAGTCATCAAACTATATGTCCCATTAACAACTCCCAAAACCAGAAAAAACAAATTACCAAAAACGATAAGGAAGCTTCAATCCAAAAAGAAATCACTTTGGTGGAAAAACAAATTCGGTCACATTGCCAACTTCAAAAGCCGATACAAAATTTATGCCACCAGATAAATACTGAATGCACCAATTATCACATTAAACAAGAGGAAAACCGCCTACACACCAATTCCACCCACGCTTTCTACAATTTTGTAAACAACAAACTAAAAGCCTCAAGGTCCATCCCACCCTTGAAAGGACCTAATGGCAAGGACTGCAACAACGACACCATTAAAGCCAACCTCTTTAACACATTCTTTGGCTCAGTATTTGTAAACAGCTATGGATCATGCCCAGTATTTCCTAGTCGAACCACAGACAACTATAATGATCTAATACATATCGATTGTACAGAAGATGATGTTGAAAAAACACTGTGCAATCTAAAACCATCTCTATCTATTGGACCAGACAGAATATGTGCCTACTTCTTAAAAAAGCTATCCACTGCCATAGCCGAACCTCTAAGCATAATCTTTGAAAAATCTTTCAGGACCAGCTTCTTGCCAAAACTATGGTCACAAGCCACAGTCACACCCATCTTCAAGAAGGGACACCCCAGCCTAGTTGAAAATTACAGGCCAATCTCTTTATGCTGCGTCACCTGTAAAGTCATGGAATCAATTATTAACCAATCCATCATCCTCTACTTAAAGACAAACAACCTACTCTCAATAAACAATTTGGTTTCAGAAAAAAAACTATCCTGTAATCTGCAACTCTTACACTGCAAAAACATATGGGCTACACAACTTGATCAGGGCAAAGCAATAGATGCAATCTACATAGACTTCTGTAAAGCCTTTGATTCAGTGGTATACAACAACAAACTACTCCTAAAACTAAAATCTTATGGTATCTCTGGACACTTGCATAACTGGATAGAAGCATTCCTGTCAAACAGACAACAAATGGTCAAAATAGGGAGCGTCCTATCAAATTCTGTACCTGTCAACAATGGTGTCCCCCAAGGCAGTGTTCTAGGACCAACTCTTTTCATACTCTACATAAATGACCGCTGTGATCATATCAAGAGCAACTGCATTCTCTTTGCTGACGATGTGAAGCTATTCAACACCACAGACAATATTGCTACCCTTCAAAAAGACCTTGACTATGTCTCAGAATGGTCAAACAAATGGCAATTTCAAATTTCAACAAATAAATGCTTTGTCTTACATGTTGGCAAAAAAAATCAGAACATAAAATACAGGCTGAATAGTCAAGACCTTGTTGATGATCCAAACTCTGTCAAGGATCTTGGAGTACTCATCTCTAATGATCTAAGTGCTAGAGCCCACTGTAATTACATAGCCAAAAAGGCGCTAAGAGTTGTTTAACCTAAACTTACATAGCTTTTTCTCTGGTAATATTACACTACTAACTACCTAGTAAATGTACTAGTAAATGTACTATGAAACATTTACTAGACCAATACTCAAATACAGCTCATCAGTCTGGAAACCACATTGCATATCTGATATTAACACAGTTGAGAAAGTCCAGAAATATTTCATAAGAAGAGTTCTCCACTCCTCTATTCGTTGCAGAATACCTTATGCCACCAGACTTGAAATTCTAGACCTATAAAATCTAGAACTACTCCGCCTTCAGTCCGATCCAAGTATAGTATGTAAAATCATACATAGCAATGTTCTACTTGTCAATGAATACTTCAGCTTCAACCATAACAATAGATACAAACTTAAGGTTAATCGCACCAAATTTGATTCCAGGAAATACAACTTCAGCAACAGAGTAGTCAATGTCTGGAATATTCTACCTGACTCTGTGGTTTCTTCCCCAAATCCCAAAAACTTTAACCTTAGACTATCTACTATTGACCTCACCCCTTTCCTAAGAGGTCTGTAGGGGACGTGCATAAGCGCACCAATGTGCCTAACTATCCTATTGTTTCTTTTATATATATATATATATTTCTTATATGTATCCATGTATTCATAACTATGTTTTTACTTATACCTATTATCTTGTTAGCAATTGGCAAACCAAATAAATAAATAAATAAATAGTAGTACTGGATTTTGCTGATTACTCAGTTGACCATATCAATTGCATGAGCATTGAGTTCAGTGCAATGCAATTGAGATAAGCTTAGACAAAGCAGTAAGATAAATTGGTATATGATAAAATAGAATGCAAATATATATTAAAAATGAATATTGCAGATCAAAAACAGCAGGTGCTTGTTTCTCAAACTCAGCAAATTTATGAGGTGTGGACTTCAATTCCAAACTTCAACATACTGGCTGGGGAATTTGGGCAGTTGAAGTTCATACCTCTTCTAGTTGTTGAAGATTGAGGAACAGATTAATTGAATTGAATTGAATTTTAAGGAATTTAAAACAAAAGAAAATGGTGAAATTGGACACTAAGGATTGATGAGGATGGGAAGAGTTTGGGTATGTATAATTGATGAAATGGACACTCCCAACACATACATTCTTCATATGAAAGAAATCTCATTTTATTTATAATAGACAATGCCTCTTTCCATCTGTAATGAGAAATGTCCTTCTGGCTACAGCAAGGTAAAAATTGAAGGGAAATTATCCTGCTGCTATGACTGTAGACAGTGTCCAGAAGGGAAGATAGCTGACCAAATGGGTAAGCAAAGGAATATATGGATAATTTAATAAATATAAATTTATTAAATGTAAGTATTATGGTGTCTGAAAATCTTATCTGATAGGTTGTATACTATAGATGAGCAGTGAAAAATGTGAACTATTTATTTATAGTTCAGTGAGATTTTTAATGTCTGTGGAGATTCTGAGTCATCCAAAGGTGCTTTTTTGTCCCAAATGTACTTTTTGAAAAGGCAACAGGACTTTCTTTGTTTTTGTTTGAAGATGTTTCACTTCTCATTCAAGAAGACTCTTCATTTCTGGCTGTAGTTTTGGTTTCAGTAAGAACTGAAGAAGCTACTTGGATGAGAAGCAAAATGTCTTTAAGGAAAAACAAAGAAAGCCAAGTCGCCTTTTGAAAAAAGCAACTTTGGGAAATATTTATTGCTAAAATCAATTCATTTTAAAAAGCATAATCATCATAAGCATAAGGACCAATACATTCCTCACATTTGGATTATTCTTATTGCTTGTAGAAGTATAAACAGTTTGGCAGGTAACCAATGCTCGTGGATGAACAATCCAAAATACTTTTTAGTATATGCTTTTTGATTGTAAAGTAACTTTCCACCAAATTCAATCAATGCAAATTTTTTTCCTGCTATTTAAACCCTTTTTACTTCCTATTGACTTCCCATTCCACCTGGAGAGTAAATATATCATATACAGATTATGATGTACCTGCATATTTTAAGGGATAGTGAAATTGAGCACTGCATAATTAAGTGCATTTTGTATATTATTTTCAAAAAAAATATTATGAAGTCATAATATCTTAGGAAATAAAGTATGCTATTAATTCTTCATGCTTAAAATCTATAATGGTTCTGTGAAACAGTTTTATTTATTCTTTCCCCGTAGATTTAGATAACTGTTTCCCATGTCCAGAGGATCAATATCCAAACAAGGGTCAAGATAATTGCCTTCAAAAAACTGTAACTTATTTAACTTTCCAAGAGCTGTTGGGTATTTCTTTGGTAATGATTGCAGTCTCCTTTTCTGTCATCTCAGCTGTGGTCCTGGGAATCTTCATTAAACACCAGGACACTCCCATTGTCAAAGCCAACAACAGGAACCTCACCTACACACTTCTCATTGCTCTCCTGCTCTCCTTCCTTTGCACTCTGCTCTTCATTGGGCAACCTGATCTAGTGAAATGTCTCTTGAGACAAACTACATTTGGTATCACTTTCTCTATAGCCCTTTCTTGTATTTTGGGTAAAACAACCATAGTAGTTCTTGCTTTCATGGCCACCAAGCCAGGCTCCAAAATGAGGAAATGGGTGGGGAGAAGGATGGCCCACACTATTGTTCTATCTGTCTTCATGGTTCAGTTCACCATCTGTGTAGTTTGGTTGGCAACGTCTACCCCATTTCCAGATTCAGATATGTACTCCATGGTTGAAGAAATTGTCCTGGAATGTAATGAAGGTTCAACCACAATGTTTTATACTCTCCTTGGCTTTATGGGGCTCTTGACCGCTGTCACCTTCACAGTGGCCTTCTTGGCTAGGAATTTACCTGACAGCTTCAACGAAGCCAAATTCATCACCTTCAGCATGTTGGTCTTTTGCAGTGTCTGGGTGTCATTTGTTCCTTCCTATTTGAGCACCAAGGGGAAATATGTGGTTGCTGTAGAGATTTTCTCCATTTTGGCTTCAGCAGCTGGATTACTGGGCTGCATTTTTTCTCCCAAGTGCTATATCATTATTCTGAGACCTGATTTGAATAAGAAGGAGCAATTAATCAAAAAATAAAACTAATGTTTATATCCTGAATGAAGCTAAATTAGTTATTTTCAATATAATATAAAGACTTTGGGTTTTTTGGGGTGCTTTGGTGATTCTGTGTTATTCCCTCATATCAGCATATCAATCTGACACATAAGACAATACTTTCATATATAGGGACACAGATATATGTCCCTATTACACTCACTCTGTGAAACTATGACAGATAATGTAGCGTATCACTCTTGCTTTGCATGAAGATTCCCATGAAAATAAGACAACCCAGGAAGTTAGACAGTACTGGAAAAATAAACATACTGAGAACCTGTGTGACTGCAAACTCTCATTTAATATGCAGACATTTTTCTCTTCTATAACAACTTTTTCATAATTTTCAGGATGTGTAGATAGGTATTGAGGTAGAGTCACACAAGAAGGCGACTTTCAAAGTATCAGCTGTGATTATATTTTCGAGTTATCTTTCGGACCTAGAGAGTTTCCCTGTATCTTTTTTTTTTTTGAATTATTAGATTATTCTGAGTTCCAATAAGAATAAATCAGAATAGCTTATCAAGAAGATAATTGTGTTTAAAAATTGGTTTTTAATATTACAATATTCAGTTTTTCATAGTTATTGAATTTGTGTCCTGGAACCCATAAGCCTAATAATATATATGAGAAAAAAGAAACTTGCCAACCACTTAATATTCTTCAGAAGTATGTTTTTTAAAAAATATAGAAAATACCCAATAATTTCTACTGCTCCAAATCTGGATGGATGAGACCCAGATGTTGGTGTTATGGATTAGATTGTTGGCTAGAAACTGGGAAACAATCAATACTAGTCCCCCTTGGAGCATGATAGCATCCACAGTTATGTTGTTGTGAAGAAGATTGTGATGGAGAATTACTTCTCAGCTTCCCTCATGTAACTGCCCTTATTTATAATAAGTGCCCTATCTTTACCAACTTATATCAATTTAACATCACTTTCATGCCGAATCCTTGGGTGCCATCTCATTCTGCTTGCTGAGATTGTTGCATAAAGTTAGTTTTTTCCCCTCTTTGGTTTTTCATTTTAATTAATGTGGATTTATCTAATGTGGTGAAAGCAATATTATTAGAAATAAATTCACTGTTGCATTCATCTGCTGTTTGTTTATTTATATGTATGTGGATGAGAGAGAGGAGAAAGAGAAATCTGCAGTTACAAATTTTCCTTAAAGATATTGGTCTAATAGTGGTTTTATACCTGTGTTTTGTTTCTTGCTTTCAATGAATTTCAAGCAACCAAATCCACAAATGTTTCAAAAGGCCTAAATATTTTGCTGCATTTATTAGAATGACAAAAATATATAATCATAATCATAATGAAAAAGAACTGGAAAAATCATGAAATATCACAACCTGGATATTGAAACTACACAATTATTGGGTGAAACATGTAACAGTTATACCCATTGTCATCGGGGCACTTGGTACCATGTCCAAGAATTTTGCAAAATACATCAAGAATTTGCAACTTCCTGCTGTAAGGCCAGAAAGCTGCAAAAGACTGTGCTACTCAAAACAACATACATTTTAAGAAGATTCTTCTTGATACCTACGATGCTGGCAGCAACCTGTATCAACCATTGGAGCCAGTCAGTGATATTTGTGATATATTTTTAAATGTTCAGTTGATTGAGTTTCATGTTTAATGAATAACAATAATAACAACAACAACAACCATAATGATAATGATAGAATGATTATGTGAACCAAAGTACAGAAAAATTGCTGCAGGCTGTGAAAATAGAGAACATTATAAAAACAACAGAAACAGAAGAAGAATGTAAGCTTTGCATGGACAGCACTTGAAAAACATTGAAGGAAAATGTGATGACAGCTTGACATGGGCATGGCTTATTCCTCCATCAAGGAAGAAATGGAAGGTTTAATACTTGCTGCTCAAGAACAAGCACTACAAACTAATCAGTGCTGGGATTCAAAAAATTTTACTGCCAATTCTGCAGGCATGGCTTGGTGGGTGTGGCTTAGTGGTCATGTGACTGAGTAGGCATGACTAACTCAACATCACTCATCTCAAGGGGCACCTTGCGTTGCCCCTCTTACCTGATCTCCTGACCTCTTCTGGTCTTTGTCTATTAATTTGTCTACTATTACAGTGCCTGGTTGATTATCTAATGCCTGCCTGTCCTTCTGAATTTGGAACTCTCACAGATTCTTAGCTCTATTATTCTCCACAATCTTCTGTGGGAACTCCTTGATGACTGGCTAGTGAATTCTGGGAGTTAAAGTCCATACATCTTTCAGCTGAGAGACACGGATCTGGCCCTTGGGTTCCATATAGTGTGGTAAATCCCTGCTTCTATAGATCTGGTGCTTAGTGCCTGTTCTTGTGCTGTTATGATCAGTGATCAGTGCTGCCTTTTATGCACACACACTTCAGGAATAAATATAAAAATGATTTCTCATTCATTTCTTTACTAGTAGTAGAAACAAAATAATCAGCCAAAAATATAACCTAAATTTGGAACCCAAAATCAGATGTACACTAAATGTAGACTGATTTTTAACTACCTGTGTTCCCAGAAAACAACTAATTTTTGACGCTCCAGGTAAAGAGGATTCATTTTAGGATGAGTAATCACAGTTTACATGTTGGAGTTTCCTAAAGGAATGCTGGGAATTTTAAAGAACATTTGAAAGAGGTGAGCAGAATAGATCTTCTCTGCCTGAGGCTATAGAGATCTGGAACCAATCAAAATATTCTTTGTGAAGCAACTGATCAACACTGAGGGTAAACCACTAGCATATGAAAATAAGAGCAAACTCCACTCCCTTCTAGTACTGATGATGTTAGCTAGTTTGGTAATGGAACATCTGCAAGAAAACCATCAAACGCAGAGCGAGCACCAAGAACCCCACAATTCACAATATTCTTTTCTATTGATAAATACTTTTTGGTTAGAGGGACTCAGAGTCTGCCTTATATGAGACAGATTTCACTCTAAATTTTGATGTGATTTCTGTAAATAAGGAATGTAGAATTATAATGGCTGAGTATTCGATCTTCATACATAAAAAAAATACAAAGTTAAGGGATAAACAAATAAGAAACAGATTTAGAAAAAGAAAAGACTCAGGAAAAAAAGAGTGAAAGTGTAAGAAAGAGGAAAAGAACGAAAACCAAAAAAAGAATTACTTCCAACTTTCTTTGGTACATATCACTCTTACTCTAAGATTAACATTTGTCTACATTATTTCCATAATCCCATATCTAATCATCAAAGACCAGATCAATTTTTCATTTCAGCTTCTCACAAAAAGTCCGGTAATGGTTCATATTGCTTTAATCACTATTTGTTAAGGAAACCACAACTGATTTATTTACTTGCACCAAACTCTAAATAAATCAGGAATGGAAAATCCTAAGTTATAGTGTAGACCCATGCTTCTCAATTTTGGCAACTTCATTATTTTGAAATGGGGTAGAAATGGGACTTTGCATTATGATGCCAAATTCTCACTTCCACCTAATCCAAGAGAAAAGATAATGCCATATCCTCATTTCCACCCCATTTCAAAATAATGATAATGCAAAATCCATTCCAGAACACACACCAATCCCTCACTAACTTCTTTCCAGCTCTCTTCTCCTTCTCGCCTGGACTATTGTAATGCCCTCTACATGGGGCTCCCTGCGGGGAGCATCCAGAGACTCCAGTTGGTGCAAAATGCAGCCGCGCGGGTGATTATGGGGGCGTCACGTAGCGCCCATGTGACGCCTCTCCTGCGCGAGCTGCATTGGTTGCCGGTGGCTCTCCGGGTTCGTTTTAAGGTTCTAGTTTTGACCTTTAGGGCGACCCATGGCATGGGACCAGGTTACCTTCAGGACCGCATTCTGCCAACGTTCTCCAACAGGCCGGTGCGTTCCCACAGGGAAGGTCTGATCCGGGTGCCGTCGGCCGCTATGTGTCATCTGGCGGCGCCAAGGAGTAGGGCCTTCTCTGTGGGTGCCCCCGCCCTCTGGAATACTCTGCCACCAGAACTTCGTACCGGCACGGACCTGAGGGCCTTCAGGCGCGCGTTAAAGACCTGGCTATTTGAGCAGGCCGGCCTGGGCTGAGATGATGATTTTAAATTTGATCTCCATTTTTAATTTTAAATTGGGTTTTAAGGGTGGGGGGGGGGTTTCCTAATTTTAGTATGCAGCTGATTTAAATTTAATTACTTTTTAACTTTTGTATTTTCTGTGGGGTTTTTAGATGAGCTGTTCACCGCCCTGAGTCCCTTGGGAGAAGGGCGGTATATAAATGCAATTAATAAATAAATAAATAATAAATAAATGCAGGGCAACCAAAGAAGATCATGGGGCTACCAGTTCAATTAGATTTCTAATGTCTTGGGAAAATAAAGTTCTAAGGTCTGACTGAACTGACTCCTTAGTCTCTCAGATGCTGGAGCTGCTGGTCCATTTGCAATGAAAAAGTTGAAACCATTTCACATTTAATATGTGAATGCAGCAAAATTGCACAAACTGATTACAAAGCTAGACACGACTAAATTGCTAAATTAATCCACTTGTCGTTATGTAAAAAATACGACTTACCTGTATTTGAAAGTCATGGGAACATAAAGTGAAAAAAGTTATCAAAAATGAGAAGGTGAAGATCTTGTGGGACTTTCGAATATAGACAGATCGTCATTGGGAACACAACATGCTAGATATCACAGTTGTCGAAAACCAAAATGTACAATTTATTGATATCGCAGCACCAGGAGACACCAGAGTCCAAGAAAAAGAACTCAAAAAAACCATGAAATATTGCAATCTGGCCATCGAAACTACACAATTATGAATGAAACATGTAACAGTGATACCCATTGTCATCAGAGCACTTGGCACCATGTCCAAGAATTTTACAAAATACATCAAGAAATTCCAGCTTCCTGCAATATCACCAACGGAATTGCAAAAAACTGCTACTCAGAACATCGTACATTTTAAGAAAGTACTTGGTTGATACCTGGGACACTGGCAGCAACCCGTATCACCCATTAGCACCAGTCAGTGGTATTTATGATGCATTTTTGAATGTTCAATTGACTGAATTTCATGGTTAATATTTAATTTATTAATTTTATTTATTTATTTATTTAATTTATGATTTCAGGAATGCTAATGAATAAAGCGTTGTTTAAATTGTACATTTAAAGCTAAATGTGGCTTGGTAAACAATTGCGAAATGGATAACTTATTTTATAATACAATAAATGTTTTTTATCTTGAGTTCAATCCTTAGCACCGAGATCCTCACTGAATTCTTATTTATTGTTGTTTACAAATGGCAGAGAGAAAATAAAGAAAAAGGAAGAAAAAGAAAAAGAAATTTATTTGTAAAAGTAAATTAATATTTGGTTTGTAATATCCCCTTTGTTTATTTATTTATCAAATTTTTATAACATACCTCCTCATGAAGTGATTCTGAGCAATGTTCATAATAGAAAAGACCATCCAGGAAATCCTTGACTATGACCACAATTGAGCCCAAAATCTATGTTTTGAAGCAAGATAGTTTTAAGTGAGATTTGCCTAAGTAAAGGAATATGATTGTGCATTAAGCAGAAAAATCACCCTTTGACTGTTGATAGCATTTATGTGCTATAGGGCAGGGTGCAAATTTAACAAATAACATAAATAAAAATAATTAAAAAGGGGAAGGAGATATTATTTTTATAAAAATTATATAACCAATATGACATAGAATACTGCTTTGTAATTGGACTGCAAGTTTCTAAGAGGGAATTTGATTTATAAGTGGCATCATACACAGTTGAACTAAATAACTGCATAGCAACATTTTCCCCAAATTGTTGACTTATGGACAAAAAAGATTGAGGGTTAGGGATAACATTAAGTTAATAAGCATTTTTGTGACAATGAATTATCAGCAAATCTTTAATGCAAATCATTAAGGAGAAAGTGTGGTTCCAATCCTTCCACAACCACAGCTGAATGATTTTGGGCTTCTTCTTATTCTAGAAACGAGGATTTCAACTCTCAACTTCAGCATGCTGGTTGGGGAAATAACAGAATAACTTGGGAGGTATTCTAGTCCAAACCCCTTTACTCGGGAAACCCTACACCAGTTCAGACAAATGGTTGTCCAATCTCTTCTTTAAAATGTCCCGTGTTGGAGGATCCAGAATTTCTGGAGGCAAGCCATTCCACCAATTAATTGTTCTAACTGTCAGGAAATTCTCTCCTTAGTTCTAAGTTGGTTCTCTCCTTAATTAATTTCCATCCATTGCTTTTTATCCTGCCTTCAGGTGATTTGGAGAATAGGTTGAATGTCTCTTCTTTGTAGAAGGCCCTAGGATATTGGAAGATTGCTTGCAACTGTTCTTCATATGTTTTAGCCTCCCATCCCTAATCATCTTTGTTGCACTTCTCTGCACTCTCTCTATACTATCCACATCTTTTTATATTGTGGCAACCAAAATTGGATGCAATATTCCTATTATGCTCTTTTTAAAATTTAAAACAAAAGAAAAGGGGGAAATGGGACACTTAGTTTTGATGAGGATGTGAAAAGTTAGGGTGTATATATCTGATAAAATAACCACTTCCAATCTGGAAGCTCTTCACATGAAAGAATTCCGATTTTTTAATGAACTTTTTCCTCTTTCTATCTGTAATGAGAAATGTCCTTTGAGCTACAATAAGGTAAAAATAGAAGGGACATTATCCTGCTGCTATGACTGTAGACAGTGTCCAGAAGAGAAGATAACTGACCAAATGGGTAAGCAAAGGAATATATTGAATATATGGATGATTTAATAATATAAATGGGGTTGAATTTTTAATCAGTATTATGGTGACTGAAAATCTTGGGCTATCTAATCCTTGATAAATAACTGTAAAATGGATGAAATATTTTGTGGTGCAATAAATGTTTCTTTCTTGAGCTACATACTGAAAAGTGAAGTCTCCATTAGATTGCTATTTATTGTTTTTGATAAATGGCAGAAGAAAAATAAAGAAAAAAGAATAAAAAATAAAAATAGTTGTTTGTAAAAGTAGTTTAGTATTTGATTTTAACTTCCATTTGTTGATTTATTTATTAAATGTTCATTACCCAACCTCTCATATAGCACCAAGGGCAATGTACATAATAGAACACTCCAAATACATTTTTTCAAAAAATACATTAAAATGAAACCATACTAAATTACAAAGATAGAAACTAAACGGCAAAATTGGATAACAGACAGTGCACTTCAATTAAATATCATATTGTGTCATGTCAAGACAGGCCATTTTCTGTCATGGAATATGATGTAGTAGGATCCCCTCGAATATATGATCCCCAGGACATTTGACTTTCTGGTCTTTCAAGGGCCTTCCAGAAGGATGACTTGATTGGGGCCAGCCATATCTTGAGACCAAGAATGATCTCCAAAGATCAGGCCAGGGCAGAAAGTGCTTTCCTGCTAAGTCCCACCTAACAAAATGCACAGGCTTATGGGATATGGGATCAGTAAATCCTTCTAAACCTTAAGTAATTGTTACAGTACCACTTTACAAGGTAGATACTGTATTTAACAAAGGAGAGAATATTATGACCTCAATAGACACATTTCTTTTTCTTTCTAATTGTATTTTGCTTTCTTCTTCATGGATATAACCTCCCACTGCACCATTTTCTACTTTGTGTATTAGTTTCAAAGGTTCATAGCAGAGTTTCAGTGAGTACTGAGATGTGGTAAACATGTTTCTTTCTGATATTCTTCAAAGACAGTACTTTTGGAAAAAATAATAGTACTGATTACTAAATATGTATAGTCAGTGTCCCTTCTACTCTATCTCTCTCAAGGGAATTTCAGTAGACACTGACAAAACTATGACCCTGAGATTAAGACATTACATAGCATTCACATCTGCTCAGAAATATAAAGAACTGCCTGCATGGAGAAAAAGAAGGATTTGTCTTTGATCCGTAATACATCCTTGTCTTAATTCCAGATAATCATCATTGTATTATCTTTAGTAATGTACATGAGTGCCCAACCCATGGTCTTGGTTGAATGGTAACAAAGAAGTTGCTCTTTGATGTCTATAATGACTATATATTACAGTGAGATGGTTATGTTAAGGACCGTAGTTTTATCTTTTTTTCCTACCCTGTTAATTTCTCCTATTTACAATTGCAAGCTGAGTAGTCCTCTTCCAGTCATTCACAAGTATTATCAGTCTGGAGACTTAATCATTGCTGCAATTATTTTTCAAGTCTTCTTTCTTTCAAATGAGATCACTTTCCAAAGCTTTCCTTCTCATGAAGTGCTGGATCAGTACATGTAAGTAACCCTCTGTTACTGCTCCTCCAGCTCTTCCTCTTGTTTTCCTTATTTCTACCTGTACTGTATTATCTATTTATTTTATTTTTATTTTATTTATTTTGTCAAACAATTATTAGATAACAGGTATAAATATAAACATCATTATAAATACATGAAATGGATACGAATAAGAAAAAAAAAGAAACAATAGGACAGGGACGGTAGGCACGTTTTGGTGCGCTTATACACGCCGCCTACAGACCTCTTAGGAAAGGGGTGAGGTCAATAGTAGACAGTCTAATGTTGAAGATTTTGGGGCTTGGGGAAGAAAACACAGAGTCAGGTAGAGTATTCCAGACATTGAGCACTCTGTTGCTGAAGTCGTATTTCCTGCAATCAAGTTTGGTGCAGTTTATCTTTAGTTTATATCTATTTTGTGCTCTTGTATTGTTTTGGTTAAAGCTGAAGTATTCATTGATAGGTAGGATATTGCAATATATAATTTTATGTACTATATTTAGGTCAAACCGAAGTCGGCATAGTTCTAGGTTGTCTAGATCTAAAATTTCAAGTCTGGTGGCATAAGGTAGTCTGCTATGAGTAGAAGAGTGGAGGACTCTTCTCGTAAAATATTTCTGGACTTTCTCAATTGTATTAATATCAGATATGTAATGCGGATTCTAGACTGATGAGCTGTATTCAAGTATTGGTCTAACAAATGTTTTATATGCTCTAGTTAGTAGAGTGATATTATCGGAGAAAAAGCTACGCAGAATTCAGTTAACAATTCTTAATGCCATTTTGGCTATGTAGTTACAGTGGGCTCTAGTACTTAGATCATTTGAGATGAGTACTCCAAGGTCCTTGATAAAGTTTGTGTCATCAACAAGGTCTTGATTATTCAGCTTGTATTTTATTTTTTGATTTTTTTTGCCAATATGCAAGACAGAGCATTTACTTGTTCACATCTGAAGTTGCCATTTGTTTGACCATTCTGACACGTAGTCGAGGTCTTTTTGAAGGGTAGCAGCATTGTCAGTGGTGTTGAATAGCTTTACATCATCAGCGAAAAGAACGCAGTTGCTCTTAATATAATCACAGAGGTCATTAATATAGAGTATGAAGAGAGTTGGTCCTAGAACACTGCCTTGGGGGACACCACTGTTGATAGGTACAGGATTTGATAGGACATTCCCAATTTTGACCCTTTGTTGCCTGTTTGACAGGAATGCTTCTATCCAGTTATGCAAGTGTCCAGAGATACCATAAGACCTTAATTTTAGGAGTAGTTTGTCATGTACCACTGAATCAAAACTTTACGGAAGTCTATGTAAATTGCGTCAATTGCTCTGCCCTGATTAAGTTGTGTAGTCCATATGTTTTTACAGTGCAAGAGTTGCAGATTATAGGACAGTTTCCTTCTGAAGCCAAACTGTTTGTTAGAGAGTAGGTTGTTTGTCTCTAAGTGGAGGATAATGGATTGGTTAATAATTGATTCCATGACTTTACAGGTGACGCAGCATAAAGAGATTGGTCTGTAATTTTCAACTAGGCTGGGGTCTCCCTTTTTGATGATGGGAATGACTGTGGCTATGACCATAGATTTGGTGAGGAGCTGGTCCTGAAAGATTTTTCAAAGATTATGTTTAGAGGTTCTGCTATGGCAGTGGATAGCTTTTTAAAGAAGCAGGCACAAACTCCATCTGGTCCAATAGATAAAGATGGTTTTAGATTGCGTAGTGCTTTTTCAACATTGTCTTCTGTACAATCGATATGTATTAGATCATTGTAGTTGTCTGTGGTTCAACTAGGAAATATTGGGCATGATCCATTGCTGTTTACAAATATTGAGCCAAAGAATGTGTTAAAGAGGTTGGCTTTAATGGTGTCATCGTTGCAGTCTTTACCATTAGGTTCTTTTAGGGGTGGGATGGACCTTGAGTCTTTTAGTTTGTTGTTTGCAAAATTGTAGAAAGCGTGGGTGAAATTGGTGCGTAGAAGATTTTCCTCTTGTTTAATGTGATAATTGGTACATTCAGTCTTTATCTGGTGGCATAAATGTATCGGCTTTTAAAGTTGGCAACGTGACCAGATTTGTTTTTCCACCAAAGGGATTTGTTTTTGCATTTGAGCTTCCTTATTGTTATGGGTAATTTGTTTTTTCTGCTTTTGGGAGTTGTTATTGGTACATATAGTTTGATGACTCTTTTGACTTTAAGTAAAAATAAGTTGTAATGGTCTTCAACAGTATTGCATCCAATGAATAGAATTTGCCAATCAAGAGATGAGAGATCGTGGTCTATAAGATCATAGTTGCCTTTTTTGAAGTTATAATTGGGGATCCTGTTATGGAGATTATGGTGAGAACGTATGTTGAGACAAAAGTCAATCATGTTGTGGTCACTGTTGGGAAAGGGTTCATTAATTTGTATTCCATAAATTGAATTCAAACTGTTGCAGAAGATGAGATCGAGGCAGTTGTTAAGTCTAGTATTGTTGCTTACTAGTTGTTCCAGTCCTAGTGTGGTAACGGCATTGTACAGGGTTGTATGAATGGGTTCAGATGTATATTCATTTAGTGTCCAATTTATAAGAGGTAAGTTGAGGTCACCAAGAAAAATGAGAGGGTGTGGGCAGGAGGCAGCCCATGTCAGTAATGAAGTTAGCTTGTTTGCATGAATTATATCATAGTCAGGGGCATGATAGCAAAGTAAGAAGCGGATTGAGGAGTTTAAGGACAATTCACAGATGATGGTCTCGGGAAGAGCAAGCTCTTGTATAATTTGGATCATTTTTAGGTTTAGAAATTTTTTAAAGAATATAGCAACTCCACCACTTCTCCGGATTTCGCAATCTGACCGAAAAACCTGATATTCTTTTGTAGTGGTAATGGAGTCTGGAAAAGATGCATTTAACCATGTCTCACAGACAAATATAATGTCAAATGTGGCTAATCTTAGAAGGATGAGGAATTCATGCATTTTATTTGCTAGACTTCTTACATTAAGTAGTTTGCATTTAAGACATGAAGTAGTGGGGCTGGAGGAAGTAAGGGGCGTGCATCCCTAACGTTGGATGTTTGGGTGATAGATATTGTGAAGTGGGTTGAGTCTCTTGCTTTTGATACAGCCAGCATGGTAATCAATGTATAGATTTGTATTACCTAATTCATGTAATCTTTTGAGCTCAAAACGTAGCTCCCGGGATCGTACACGTTGCTGTAAGGTTAGATCAGGGCGAGAACGAAGGTTCTTATGGTTGTTGTTCTTTGCGAGTGAATTTATTGAGAAAATTAATTTGCATTTGCTTGTTTCACTTTTGCAAACAACCCTGTGGGATCATCAAACCATCTTTGTTTTTAAGATCCGGACCAACACGGGAAATATCAAGTATTTCTTCAGGGGAGTGGTTGGTGCTTGATTTTTCTCTGATGATGTTTCGAACATTAGAGATGTTATCGTTGTCATTGACTTCTAGACCAAATAAGATGGCATTTGGTCGCTTCCGTTCACGCTCAACAGCTTCTTTGATGAGGATGGGGATATCAATATTTGTAGGATTTGTTGTTTTTTGTGGATTGGGTCTTGGTTGCTGTTGTTGAGTAGAGATATGGTCTGTAGATGTTTGATATTTGTTTTTTAGTGCTGTCTCTTTTTTTTTAAGGTTTGCCAATCTAGTTTGTATAGCGTCCAGGGATACTGCAATGGTATCAAGGGACGTTATACATGTTTCAATGGTATTGACTCTTTCAAACAGAGTAATGTATTTTTCTAGTTTGGGTCTGCATGGGGGACAGAAATATGGAAAAGCGTTGGCGGATGTTTTTAGGAATAGAGCCATTTGCTTGGGTAATCTTAAGTAATTATGGTGAGCGTAGCTGTTACAAAGAGAACATTTGATGTAATCTTCATTCTCCTTTAAAGATTCCTTACAAATAAGGCAAGAGCAAGAGACTTGTGGTTCTTTAGTAGGGATTTCTTTCTTTTTAGGTTGAGGTTTGACATTGGATTGTTTTCCTGGCATGGGGGTTTGTTGAGATGGTTTGTTGATTAGGTTGTTCAATCAAACAAGGTATTATGGTAATCAATAAAGTAATATCGTGCCAAACAGTCTATTATACTAATCAGACTAGTCAATTAATTTAACTAATCAATAATCATCCTAATAATTAATTACACTAATCAATAAATACACTAGTCAATTAATTGTCCTAAACATTAATTTGCACTAAATATACTAATCATACTAATATTCAAAATAGTTAACCAAACTAATCAATAACCACAGTCTATGATAATCTATAATAATATATTACACACTAATGATAAATAATTGTAAAAATAATTAACCATTTAGTAAGATCAGTTAATTAAACAGAGTTATATTGGGAAAAATTGGGGCAAGAAGAGAATGGGAGGAAGAGGAGAAGATTTGTTTTGGATGGTCTTGGGGATATAGGAAGATGGCATATATTAGGTTGGAAGTATAGATGAAAGTCTTATGGCAGAAGGTTACTCTTTACTCGTTTCTTTGGATCTTCAGTTAGTGATTTTTGGGAACCAGATCTGTCTTTACACGGATCTTCTTGTCATCGGGCATATATTAGGCTGAAGGTAAAGATGAAAGTCTTTTGGCAGAAGGTTAATCTTCACTCATTACTTCAGATCATCAGCTAGGGATCATAGGTATTAGGTCTGTCTTCTCACGGATCCCCTTGTCTTTGGTCAGCAATCTTAGAAATTAGGCTACTAATTAGCAGGGCTGCACTCTGAGATTAGGACCTCTGATGTGGGATTTGACGATCGCAGATGATTGATGATATAGGCAACAATTTGGGCAGCAGTTTTACTGGAAGGTTTATGCTCTGGGATCAGGCCCTCAGCTGTTGGAAGTTTGGCAGTTGGAGCTCTGCTGTTGATCGAGGCTCCAATCGATTTAAAGCTACAGCGCTCACTTAGAAATTAGGAGCTTCGGCTCCTCAGGATCTCCATTGCAGGTGATGGTTTTTTATAGGTTTTTGTAGGTGGGAAAGGTTCCAATGGGCTCTGGGCTATAGCATTTAGAAGGAAAATAGTAGCTCCGGTGCTCTGGGATCCCTGGCACAAGCGGTCCTTCAGGGTAGCCACAAGGATGGCAAGTACTCCTGAAACCAGTCCTCAGTCACAGGATCAGGTGATTTTTGCCGATAACTGATGCAGGTGATGACCTAACCGAGTCTCTTTTGATCGGGGATGAACAGCAAATCTTCCCACGATCAACTATTTATTTTAAATTTTTTAAAATTTATTTTAAATCAGGAAGGGAAAAGGTAGGGACCCACTCACGATCAAATGACCATCGGAGGAGAGTCTCACCTTGCTAGTTATATGCCGCCATCTTGAAAAAAAACTATTTTTTTTTAATTATCTATGTTCCATTATTCTGTTGAAATATTTCAGTTGCTAGTGGTCAGTATGCTAATCCAGTGTCTAAGGTTAGCCGTTTTAATTCCATAACTGGGAGAAAATCAGCTTGTTCAATCACTGGACATTAAATTGAGACAAATCAACTTTCTAGGACACTAAAAAGCTTGACAAATTCAAAACTTGGAGATGTCCTCAGTATAATCCCAAGCGTCTTCAAATTTCATCTCAACCAGAAATTAAAACACTAAGCCCTCTGATGTGTTTGAGAAACTTTTTTAGATTTTACAATTCTATGGTGGAAAAATGGAACTGACTTCCTGCTCTTAGAAAAATTTAGGCAAAATATAGACAAAACTGAAATCAAATACTACCTTAGCATCCAAATTCATTCTGGAAGACATATTTTATCATGAATTTAAAATCTTAAGTACAGAAGAAGAATCTTAAATACAGAAGAAAGCAGGGTACAAATGCTTTCTCGGTTCGATATTAGCTTACTGCTCCACCCTGTCTATGATTCCCTATCCATATAATCAAATTATGATTTTCCAGATATTATTTTTTGTGTAAGTATATATGTATATGCACACACTAAGAATGTATGTATTGTGTATATGTGTGTGTATGACAGACAGTAGATATCTTCAGACAATAGATATTTTAAATTTGTGTGTTTGTGTATATATATATATATGTGTGTGTGTGTGTGTGTGTGTGTGTGTGTGTTAGGTTTTTGAGCTGATAAATAATTAAACAAGGGAGACTAGGATAGATCTATTTCGAGCTACTTAGCTCTCGTCAGCTAGCCATACCCTTACTGGGATTCGAACTAGGGAAGTATTACATGTGAGGCAGTTGTAATTGCCATTAGGCCACTGGTTCTCATCCAGATCAGCAATACAGGGGAATGAGTATATATACTTGTGTTATAACATCCTGATAAGCCCCAATCAAGGGAGGAAGCATACTGCTGTCCTTTTCTGTCTTTTGGCTCATCACCAGAGACCATCCAGATAGAAAGCTATTTGTTTCGTTGTATTTTGTTTATATATGTGTTAGATTTTTGAACTGATAAATAATTAAACAAAGGAGACTAGGATAGATCTATTTCGAGCTACTTAGCTCGCATCAACTAGCCATACCCTTACTGGGATTCGAACCAGGGAAGTATTACATGTGAGGCAATTGTAATTGCCATTAGGCGATAGATAGATAGATAGATAGATAGATAGATAGATAGATAGATAGATAGATAGATAGATAGATAGATAGATAGATAGATAGATAGATAGATAGACAGACACACACACACACAAACACACATTTAAAATATTTACTGTCCGTATCTAAAGCAGAACTATATTCATTCAGTTTATAATTCCCACTGAAGGTTCCTCATTCATAATTACCAATATACTTTGGCTCTGGCATTTGCTGTAAAGAATATCAATGAAAATTCTGGGATTTTGTCCAATGTGAGCCTTGGTTTCCACATCGCTACCAACTATCTTGAGGATTATACAACTTACCTTTTAGCAATGGAATTTCTATCTACAAAAGATAAATTTATCCCAAATTACAAATGTAATGACCAGACAAATATGGTGGCCATCATTGGAGGACCCGAGACCAAAACCTGTCTCAATATGGCAATCACTCTGTGCAACTATAAATTTCCCCAGGTGAGTAAAACATGGAGCAAGATGAAAAGCCCACAAGTGTATAATTTTCAGATGTTGAGTCTTGATAATCACTCTTATGAAAAGGATTCCGGAAGCAAAAAATATGTGTTATTTAATGATGAGGAAGTTAATCGATATGAAGATTACCAAGAAAGCGCTGTACTTTTTCCTTTATGAGCAATACTAAATTTGCAGACATTATTTGGTAAAAATTAAGTTTTTAGGAACTTGCCTTGAACTCCCACACAAGCCCAGTTAGTACATAAAGATATATGCATTAGTCCTTTATATATTTTTTTCTGGAAAACTCTGGTTCTTCTGTCTTTTCCCCACTTAGATCACATTTGGGTCACCACCCTTAACTTATAATGACAATTCAGCACTTTTTGTAAAATGGATGTTCCCTGACGAGATCCACCAGCTTAAAGGAATCCTGTACTTAGTGTTGCATTTTGGATGGAACTGGGTTGGAATGATTTCTCGGTTTGAGGAAGATAGAGAGAGATTCATTCAAAAGAGTCTTTCCATGTTTTCAGAGAAAGGAATCTGCTTTGACTTTATAGAATGTCTTCCCCAAATGATGTATGGTAATGAAGCTGCTGAAATGGTGGAGGAAGCAGATAAATTATATAGAATGATCATGGGGAGTTCAGTCGTTGCCGTGATCTTTAATGTTGAAACTTCAAGCATGGTGACATTGAGGATCATGCTCTCTCTTTTAGATTCTGGTGATACTCCAAAAGAGAGAAAAGCCAAAGTTTGGATCATGCCAGCTCAAATGGAATTCACCTCTATTCAAATGCAAAGACCGTTGCCTATTGATTTTCTCCATGGTGCAATTTCCTTTGCACTTCACTCAAAAGAGCTAATAGGATTCCAACAATTTATGCAGACGAAAAACCCAATTTTTGAAAAAGACAATGGGTTTATTAGGGATTTCTGGAAAGATGTATTTGAATGCTCATTTTCTAGTGATATTTCAGATGAGAAGGCTGAAAGGATCTGCACTGGAGAAGAGAAGCTGGACACTCTTCCTAATTCTGTCTTTGAGACCATCGTGGGTGGACTTAGTTACAGTATCTACAATGCAGTCTATGCTGTGGCTTATGCTCTGAGGGCCTTGCATGCCTCCCAACTCAAAGATAGTCGAAAATTTGATCAGAGGAGACAGAAGCATTTCATTCCATCAACATGGCAGGTAACATTTGCTAATGCAAAATTCAGGATGACCAGGTATAAAAGCCCTCATAGTCACCTGAGTAGTGCAAAATGGATGTGGACCTTCTTGGAATAGTCTAAAGGACTGTTTAGTAGATTGGAGATAGATGATGTGTATTCGTCCCCCTCTATTGAGAAAGAGCTGATCAATTTTGACATAAATGGCCTCTTTGATCCCTCTTTCAAACCAGCAGTCTTCTCTGTCCAAAATATGGATTTTGTTGTCTTCCAAATTTGTCTTTTAAATACAGACTGTTGATATTCTCATGCATTTATTCTCTCATGTTGTACCATGTTTTATGAAGGAGTTGATTTGTTTCCCCAATGAAGAAATCTCCACATATTTCACTGCATTGTATTCCATATACCACATTGCTCAGTTTGTAACTGAACAGTTAAAAAAATGAAAGAGTCTTCATTTATTTGTATTTCATATTTTTTATGAAATACCTCCCCTCATGGTCCATCCTTTTACATAGAATTATTGGCTTTGTTATATGCAGAAAAGATTTTTTTAAATAAAAAACTATCATTATTTTTCAAATATTATCTGAATAATCTGAATAACAAAGATGTTTCATGCAAAACTGGATGAAGTTTGAAAATAAAATGAAGATATTGAAAATGTTTAAATATATAACTTATGTACTATCAGAGTATATTCATGAACTGGAATAGAGCTTGGTAACAAGGTCAGCCAATGAATAGGCATAGTAACTAAATCAGCCAATGGGGACAGTTTGGAAACTGAAACTAGAAGTAGCCTAGGCTGGAAACTGAAACTAGAAGTAGCCTAGGCGTGGCTCTATATTAAGCTTTACAGCTCTGAAGCTATGTTGAGCTCTGAATCTGTCTATAGAAATGAACTGATTCTCTCTTCTGCTTGCCTGCTGAACTAAAGAAAAAGAGAAACTAACTTGCAGGTCTGCTATAGTTATTTGCAATATGTTTCTGTCTGAGTTTGCTCCAGGTTGGAGAAATCTACAACTGGTTTATAAAATCTACTTCTTAAGTTTATAATGATATTAAATGAAGCATCAGCCATCTGTGTTTATTTTTCTGAAGCTAAATTATCGCTGCAAAATTCTGAATATGTACTTTATTTTATGTATGAAATAATATGTAAAGATTTAATCTACAACCTGTATATATAACAGTTTCAAATGTAAAAACTTTGTCAATTAATAGCATGAAGAAAATTTCAAATTTAAATCGTTTTCAATTATTTTTTATTTATTTATTTTCTAAAAGTAACCCTGTGGTGGAGCTAAAGGCTGTTTTGGCTTAGAAATTTCTATGTTGGAGGATTTTATATTATCTAAATTTTATGCCAGAAAAATAAATCTATAATTCCAAATATGCCAGGTTAATCGAAGTAAGGTAAGGTGTCACTGTTCTTCCTTCTTCACTATTGTGCTAGAATTTTCATATCACACTTTTTCAGTTGAAAAAGGTCAACACAGTACAAAATCTATATGATAGAGAAAACATTTGTTTTTTAATTAAAAATAGTATAGATTGGTGAAAAAAATGACATTCCCTTGCGTGTAAGCAAAACAGAAGGAACTGAGACTTCTCCATATGATTTCAAGGAATCCAGTTAATATTTATATTACTTTGATTTTTCATTCAGCTCCACCATTTTTTGCAGCAAGTCTCTTTTAACAACAGTGCTGGAGAACAGGTTTCTTTTGGCCCCAGTGGAGAATATGAAACTGGGTTTGATGTTTTCAGTTGGGTCACATTTCCAAACAAGTCCTTTCTAAAAGTCCAAATTGGAAGCATTGATCCCATGGCTTCCCCAGACAAGTTCCTCACCGTTTCAACCAAGGATGCTGTTTGGCCCCTTGTATTTAACCAGGTGTGTCTCATTTTTCCATTTTTAAGAAATCACATATTCATTCATCCACAGAAATAAATGATTAAATGACTATCACGTCAACAACCTTTGGATTTAGCACCCTCAATATTTTTTATATGTGATGTGAACATAAACTGCTAAAATATAAACAGGTGACTTAAAATTTAAATGCCCATAACCTTTGTTTAGCTCCAAAGCAAAATCATCTCAGTAATCTATCTCATATTCACTGGATCCTTAACGAATGTACAACTGAACCCACATATACAACCTTCTACAATGCAGTAACAAATCTGGGACTAGAACAACTAGTTACCAACAACACTCGACTTAACAACTGCCTCCATCTCATCTTCTGCAATAGTTTGAATTCAATTTACAGAATACAAATTAAAGAACCCTTTTTCAACAGTGAGCACAACATGATTGACTTTTATCTCAACATACGTCCACACAAAAATCACCACAATGATGGAATCCCCAATTATAACTTCCAAATAAGCAACTATGATCTTAAAAAGAACGATCTCTCATCCCTTGATTGGCCATTTCTATTCTCTGGATGCAATACTGTAGAAGACCATTACAACATATTTTTACTTGAGTCATCAAACTATATGTCCCATTAACAACTCCCAAAACCAGAAAAAACAAATTACCAAAAACGATAAGGAAGCTTCAATCCAAAAAGAAATCACTTTGGTGGAAAAACAAATTCGGTCACATTGCCAACTTCAAAAGCCGATACAAAATTTATGCCACCAGATAAATACTGAATGCACCAATTATCACATTAAACAAGAGGAAAACCGCCTACACACCAATTCCACCCACGCTTTCTACAATTTTGTAAACAACAAACTAAAAGCCTCAAGGTCCATCCCACCCTTGAAAGGACCTAATGGCAAGGACTGCAACAACGACACCATTAAAGCCAACCTCTTTAACACATTCTTTGGCTCAGTATTTGTAAACAGCTATGGATCATGCCCAGTATTTCCTAGTCGAACCACAGACAACTATAATGATCTAATACATATCGATTGTACAGAAGATGATGTTGAAAAAACACTGTGCAATCTAAAACCATCTCTATCTATTGGACCAGACAGAATATGTGCCTACTTCTTAAAAAAGCTATCCACTGCCATAGCCGAACCTCTAAGCATAATCTTTGAAAAATCTTTCAGGACCAGCTTCTTGCCAAAACTATGGTCACAAGCCACAGTCACACCCATCTTCAAGAAGGGACACCCCAGCCTAGTTGAAAATTACAGGCCAATCTCTTTATGCTGCGTCACCTGTAAAGTCATGGAATCAATTATTAACCAATCCATCATCCTCTACTTAAAGACAAACAACCTACTCTCAATAAACAATTTGGTTTCAGAAAAAAAACTATCCTGTAATCTGCAACTCTTACACTGCAAAAACATATGGGCTACACAACTCGATCAGGGCAAAGCAATAGATGCAATCTACATAGACTTCTGTAAAGCCTTTGATTCAGTGGTATACAACAACAAACTACTCCTAAAACTAAAATCTTATGGTATCTCTGGACACTTGCATAACTGGATAGAAGCATTCCTGTCAAACAGACAACAAATGGTCAAAATAGGGAGCGTCCTATCAAATTCTGTACCTGTCAACAATGGTGTCCCCCAAGGCAGTGTTCTAGGACCAACTCTTTTCATACTCTACATAAATGACCGCTGTGATCATATCAAGAGCAACTGCATTCTCTTTGCTGACGATGTGAAGCTATTCAACACCACAGACAATATTGCTACCCTTCAAAAAGACCTTGACTATGTCTCAGAATGCTCAAACAAATGGCAATTTCAAATTTCAACAAATAAATGCTCTGTCTTACATGTTGGCAAAAAAAATCAGAACATAAAATACAGGCTGAATAGTCAAGACCTTGTTGATGATCTAAACTCTGTCAAGGATCTTGGAGTACTCATCTCTAATGATCTAAGTGCTAGAGCCCACTGTAATTACATAGCCAAAAAGGCGCTAAGAGTTGTTTAACCTAAACTTACATAGCTTTTTCTCTGGTAATATTACACTACTAACTACCTAGTAAATGTACTAGTAAATGTACTATGAAACATTTACTAGACCAATACTCAAATACAGCTCATCAGTCTGGAAACCACATTGCATATCTGATATTAACACAGTTGAGAAAGTCCAGAAATATTTCATAAGAAGAGTTCTCCACTCCTCTATTCGTTGCAGAATACCTTATGCCACCAGACTTGAAATTCTAGACCTATAAAATCTAGAACTACTCCGCCTTCAGTCCGATCCAAGTATAGTATGTAAAATCATACATAGCAATGTTCTACTTGTCAATGAATACTTCAGCTTCAACCATAACAATAGATACAAACTTAAGGTTAATCGCACCAAATTTGATTCCAGGAAATACAACTTCAGCAACAGAGTAGTCAATGTCTGGAATATTCTACCTGACTCTGTGGTTTCTTCCCCAAATCCCAAAAACTTTAACCTTAGACTATCTACTATTGACCTCACCCCTTTCCTAAGAGGTCTGTAGGGGACGTGCATAAGCGCACCAATGTGCCTAACTATCCTATTGTTTCTTTTATATATATATATATATTTCTTATATGTATCCATGTATTCATAACTATGTTTTTACTTATACCTATTATCTTGTTAGCAATTGGCAAACCAAATAAATAAATAAATAAATAGTAGTACTGGATTTTGCTGATTACTCAGTTGACCATATCAATTGCATGAGCATTGAGTTCAGTGCAATGCAATTGAGATAAGCTTAGACAAAGCAGTAAGATAAATTGGTATATGATAAAATAGAATGCAAATATATATTAAAAATGAATATTGCAGATCAAAAACAGCAGGTGCTTGTTTCTCAAACTCAGCAAATTTATGAGGTGTGGACTTCAATTCCAAACTTCAACATACTGGCTGGGGAATTTGGGCAGTTGAAGTTCATACCTCTTCTAGTTGTTGAAGATTGAGGAACAGATTAATTGAATTGAATTGAATTTTAAGGAATTTAAAACAAAAGAAAATGGTGAAATTGGACACTAAGGATTGATGAGGATGGGAAGAGTTTGGGTATGTATAATTGATGAAATGGACACTCCCAACACATACATTCTTCATATGAAAGAAATCTCATTTTATTTATAATAGACAATGCCTCTTTCCATCTGTAATGAGAAATGTCCTTCTGGCTACAGCAAGGTAAAAATTGAAGGGAAATTATCCTGCTGCTATGACTGTAGACAGTGTCCAGAAGGGAAGATAGCTGACCAAATGGGTAAGCAAAGGAATATATGGATAATTTAATAAATATAAATTTATTAAATGTAAGTATTATGGTGTCTGAAAATCTTATCTGATAGGTTGTATACTATAGATGAGCAGTGAAAAATGTGAACTATTTATTTATAGTTCAGTGAGATTTTTAATGTCTGTGGAGATTCTGAGTCATCCAAAGGTGCTTTTTTGTCCCAAATGTACTTTTTGAAAAGGCAACAGGACTTTCTTTGTTTTTGTTTGAAGATGTTTCACTTCTCATTCAAGAAGACTCTTCATTTCTGGCTGTAGTTTTGGTTTCAGTAAGAACTGAAGAAGCTTCTTGGATGAGAAGCAAAATGTCTTTAAGGAAAAACAAAGAAAGCCAAGTCGCCTTTTGAAAAAAGCAACTTTGGGAAATATTTATTGCTAAAATCAATTCATTTTAAAAAGCATAATCATCATAAGCATAAGGACCAATACATTCCTCACATTTGGATTATTCTTATTGCTTGTAGAAGTATAAACAGTTTGGCAGGTAACCAATGCTCGTGGATGAACAATCCAAAATACTTTTTAGTATATGCTTTTTGATTGTAAAGTAACTTTCCACCAAATTCAATCAATGCAAATTTTTTTCCTGCTATTTAAACCCTTTTTACTTCCTATTGACTTCCCATTCCACCTGGAGAGTAAATATATCATATACAGATTATGATGTACCTGCATATTTTAAGGGATAGTGAAATTGAGCACTGCATAATTAAGTGCATTTTGTATATTATTTTCAAAAAAAATATTATGAAGTCATAATATCTTAGGAAATAAAGTATGCTATTAATTCTTCATGCTTAAAATCTATAATGGTTCTGTGAAACAGTTTTATTTATTCTTTCCCCGTAGATTTAGATAACTGTTTCCCATGTCCAGAGGATCAATATCCAAACAAGGGTCAAGATAATTGCCTTCAAAAAACTGTAACTTATTTAACTTTCCAAGAGCTGTTGGGTATTTCTTTGGTAATGATTGCAGTCTCCTTTTCTGTCATCTCAGCTGTGGTCCTGGGAATCTTCATTAAACACCAGGACACTCCCATTGTCAAAGCCAACAACAGGAACCTCACCTACACACTTCTCATTGCTCTCCTGCTCTCCTTCCTTTGCACTCTGCTCTTCATTGGGCAACCTGATCTAGTGAAATGTCTCTTGAGACAAACTACATTTGGTATCACTTTCTCTATAGCCCTTTCTTGTATTTTGGGTAAAACAACCATAGTAGTTCTTGCTTTCATGGCCACCAAGCCAGGCTCCAAAATGAGGAAATGGGTGGGGAGAAAGATGGCCAACACTATTGTCCTATCTGTCTTCATGGTTCAGTTCACCATCTGTGTAGTTTGGTTGGCAACGTCTACCCCATTTCCAGATTCAGATATGTACTCCATGGTTGAAGAAATTGTCCTGGAATGTAATGAAGGTTCAACCACAATGTTTTATACTCTCCTTGGCTTTATGGGGCTCTTGACCGCTGTCACCTTCACAGTGGCCTTCTTGGCTAGGAATTTACCTGACAGCTTCAACGAAGCCAAATTCATCACCTTCAGCATGTTGGTCTTTTGCAGTGTCTGGGTGTCATTTGTTCCCACCTATTTGAGCACCAAGGGGAAATATGTGGTTGCTGTAGAGATTTTCTCCATTTTGGCTTCAGCAGCTGGATTACTGGGCTGCATTTTTTCTCCCAAGTGCTATATCATTATTCTGAGACCTGATTTGAATAAGAAGGAGCAATTAATCAAAAAATAAAACTAATGTTTATATCCTGAATGAAGCTAAATTAGTTATTTTCAATATAATATAAAGACTTTGGGTTTTTTGGGGTGCTTTGGTGATTCTGTGTTATTCCCTCATATCAGCATATCAATCTGACACATAAGACAATACTTTCATATATAGGGACACAGATATATGTCCCTATTACACTCGCTCTGTGAAACTATGACAGATAATGTAGCGTATCACTCTTGCTTTGCATGAAGATTCCCATGAAAATAAGACAACCCAGGAAGTTAGACAGTACTGGAAAAATAAACATACTGAGAACCTGTGTGACTGCAAACTCATTTAATATGCAGACATTTTTCTCTTCTATAACAACTTTTTCATAATTTTCAGGATGTGTAGATAGGTATTGAGGTAGAGTCACACAAGAAGGCGACTTTCAAAGTATCAGCTGTGATTATATTTTCGAGTTATCTTTCGGACCTAGAGAGTTTCCCTGTATCTTTTTTTTTTTTTGAATTATTAGATTATTCTGAGTTCCAATAAGAATAAATCAGAATAGCTTATCAAGAAGATAATTGTGTTTAAAAATTGGTTTTTAATATTACAATATTCAGTTTTCTCATAGTTATTGAATTTGTGTCCTGGAACCCATAAGCCTAATAATATATATGAGAAAAAAGAAACTTGCCAACCACTTAATATTCTTCAGAAGTATGTTTTTTAAAAAATATAGAAAATACCCAATAATTTCTACTGCTCCAAATCTGGATGGTTGAGACCCAGATGTTGGTGTTATGGATTAGATTGTTGGCTAGAAACTGGGAAACAATCAATACTAGTCCCCCTTGGAGCATGATAGCATCCACAGTTATGTTGTTGTGAAGAAGATTGTGATGGAGAATTACTTCTCAGCTTCCCTCATGTAACTGCCCTTATTTATAATAAGTGCCCTATCTTTACCAACTTATATCAATTTAACATCACTTTCATGCAGAATCCTTGGGTGCCATCTCATTCTGCTTGCTGAGATTGTTGCATAAAGTTAGTTTTTTCCCCTCTTTGGTTTTTCATTTTAATTAATGTGGATTTATCTAATGTGGTGAAAGCAATATTATTAGAAATAAATTCACTGTTGCATTCATCTGCTGTTTGTTTATTTATATGTATGTGGATGAGAGAGAGGAGAAAGAGAAATCTGCAGTTACAAATTTTCCTTAAAGATATTGGTCTAATAGTGGTTTTATACCTGTGTTTTGTTTCTTGCTTTCAATGAATTTCAAGCAACCAAATCCCCAAATGTTTCAAAAGGCCTAAATATTTTGCTGCATTTATTAGAATGACAAAAATATATAATCATAATCATAATCATAATGAAAAAGAACTGGAAAAATCATGAAATATCACAACCTGGATATTGAAACTACACAATTATTGGGTGAAACATGTAACAGTTATACCCATTGTCATCGGGGCACTTGGTACCATGTCCAAGAATTTTGCAAAATACATCAAGAATTTGCAACTTCCTGCTGTAAGGCCAGAAAGCTGCAAAAGATTGTGTTACTCAAAACAACGTACATTTTAAGAAGATTCTTCTTGATACCTACGATGCTGGCAGCAACCTGTATCAATCATTGGAGCCAGTCAGTGATATTTGTGATATATTTTTAAATGTTCAGTTGATTGAGTTTCATGTTTAATGAATAACAATAATAACAACAACAACAACCATAATGATAATGATAGAATGATTATGTGAACCAAAGTACAGAAAAATTGCTGCAGGCTGTGAAAATAGAGAACATTATAAAAACAACAGAAACAGAAGAAGAATGTAAGCTTTGCATGGACAGCACTTGAAAAACATTGAAGGAAAATGTGATGACAGCTTGACATGGGCATGGCTTATTCCTCCATCAAGGAAGAAATGGAAGGTTTAATACTTGCTGCTCAAGAACAAGCACTACAAACTAATCAGTGGTGGGATTCAAAAAATTTTACTGCCAATTCTGCGGGCGTGGCTTGGTGGGTGTGGCTTAGTGGTCATGTGACTGAGTGGGCATGACTAACTCAACATCACTCATCTCAAGGGGCACCTTGCGTTGTCCCTCTTACCTGATCTCCTGACCTCTTCTGGTCTTTGTCTGTTAATTTGTCTATTATTATAGTGCCTGGTTGATTATCTAATGCCTGCCTGTCCTTCTGAATTTGGAACTCTCACAGATTCTTAGCTCTATTATTCTCCACAATCTTCTGTGGGAACTCCTTGATGACTGGCTAGTGAATTCTGGGAGTTAAAGTCCATACATCTTTCAGCTGAGAGACACTGATCTGGCCCTTGGATTCCATCTAGTGTGGTAAATCCCTGCTTCTATAAATCTGGTGCTTAGTGCCTGTTCTTGTGCTGTTATGATCAGTGATCAGTGCTGCCTTTTATGCACACACACTTCAGGAATAAATATAAAAATGATTTCCCATTCATTTCTTTACTAGTAGTAGAAACAAAATAATCAGCCAAAAATATAACCTAAATTTGGAACCCAAAATCAGATGTACACTAAATGTAGACTGATTTTTAACTACCTGTGTTCCCAGAAAACAACTAATTTTTGACGCTCCAGGTAAAGAGGATTCATTTTAGGATGAGTAATCACAGTTTACATGTTGGAGTTTCCTAAAGGAATGCTGGGAATTTTAAAGAACATTTGAAAGAGGTGAGCAGAATAGATCTTCTCTGCCTGAGGCTATAGAGATCTGGCACCAATCAAAATATTCTTTGTGAAGCAACTGATCAACACTGAGGGTAAACCACTAGCATATGAAAATAAGAGCAAACTCCATTCCCTTCTAGTACTGATGATGTTAGCTAGTTTGGTAATGAAACATCTGCAAGAAAACCATAAGCGCAGAGAGAGCACCAAGAACCCCACAATTCAACCCTGAGCTACAATATTCTTTTCTATTGATAAATACTTTTTGGTTAGAGAGACTCAGAGTCTGCCTTATATGAGACAGATTTCATTCTAAATTTTGATGTGATTTTTGTAAATAAGGAATGTAGAATTATAATGGCTGAGTATTTGATACTTCATACATAAAAAAATACCAAGTTAAGGGATAAACAAATAAGAAACAGATTTAGAAAAAGAAAAGGCTCAGGAAAAAAAGAGTGAAAGTGTAAGAAAGAGGAAAAGAACGAAAACCAAAAAAAGAATTACTTCCAACTTTCTTTGGTACATATCACTCTTACTCTAAGATTAACATTTGTCTACATTATTTCCATAATCCCATATCTAATCATCAAAGACCAGATCAATTTTTCATTTCAGCTTCTCACAAAATGTCCGGTAATGGTTCATATTGCTTTAATCACTATTTGTTAAGGAAACCACAACTGATTTATTTACTTGCACCAAACTCTAAATAAATCAGGAATGAAAAATCCTAAGTTATAGTGTAGACCCATGCTTCTCAATTTTGGCAATTTTAAGGTGCATGGACTTCAATTCCCAGAACTCTCAAGGCAGCATGTAGTTCACCTATCTTAAACTTGCCAAGACTGAAAAATGCTGACCTTCAGAGAGGGATTTTTCCATTCCTCTTTTACTGGTTCTTAGTTACTTATGAGCAATCATAATGCAAAATCCTCACTTCTATCCCATTCCAGAGCAACCACCATTCCCTCACTAACCTGATTTCCAGCTCCATTCTCCTCCATGCAGGGCAACCAGAGAAGACTATGTGACTATCAGTTTAAAAAAAGTTCAATCAGACCTTCCAAAAAAGAAGTTCCAACTTCTTTTTTGAAAGAACTTCATTATTTTGAAATGGGGTAGAAAAGGGACTTTGCATTATGATGCAAAATCCTCACTTCCACCTAATCCAAGAGAAAAGATAATGCCATATCCTCATTTCCACCCCATTTCAAAATAATGATAATGCAAAATCCATTCCAGAACACACACCAATCCCTCACTAACTTCTTTCCAGCTCTCTTCTCCTTCATGCAGGGCAACCAAAGAAGATCATGGGACTACCAGTTCAATTAAATTTCTAATGTCTTGGGAAAATAAAGTTCTAAGGTCTGACTGAACTGACTGCTTAGTCTCTCAGATGCTGGGGCTGCTGGTCCATTTGCAATGAGAAAGTTGAAACCATTTCACATTTAATATGTGAATGCAGCAAAATTGCATAAACTGATTACAGAACTAGACACGACTAAGTTGCTAAATTAATCCACTTGTCGTTATGTAAAAAATACGACTTACCTGTATTTGAAAAGTCATGGGAACATAAAGTGAAAAAAGTTATCAAAAATGAGAAGGTGAAGATCTTATGGAATTTCTAAGTACACATGGATCATCATTTGGAACACAACATGCCAGATATCACAGTTGTCAAAAACCAAAAAATGCAATTTATTGATATCGTAGTACCAGGAGACACCAGAGTCCAAGAAAAAGAACTCAAAAAAACCCCATGAAATATCACAACCTGGTCATCGAAACTACGCAATTATAAATGAAACATGTAACAGTGATACCCATTTCATTGGGGCACTTGGCACCATGTCCAAGAATTTTACAAAATACATCAAGAAATTCCAGCTTCCTGCAATATCACCAGCGGAATTGCAAAAAAACTGCTAATCAGAACATCGTACATCTTTAGAAGGTACTTGGTTGATACCTGGGATGCTGGCAGCAACCTGTATCAACCACTAGCACCAGTCAGTGGTATTTGTGATGCATTTTTGAATGTTCAATTGACTGAATTTCATGATTAATGAATAAAGTATATTTATTTATTTATTTATTTATTTTATTTATTTAATTTATTTTGCCATCCATGGCATCTCGAGGTAGCTTACACAATGTAAAACCATATTTAAAACAAAAAATAAAAATAAAAAACAATAAAATCTAATAAAAAGAATCAAATAAATTAATAAAATATAATAGAACAAAATCTCAATAAATAAATAAATAAAAAATCATAATAATAATTGGAATTAATTTAAAATGTAAGCAAGGCTCGTTTTTATATTGATGAGTGTGGCATTTTTTTACTTCTTAAATATATTGTCTTGCTATAAAAAGCAAATATTCAGTTGTATTATAGCAGCATATTGGCATCAATCCAGTAGTAATTACAAAAAGTTAACCCTAGGATGATTTACGTAACTTAAAATTTTAAAGATGAGGGGAAAATAATGTCAATATGAACTATGGTTTCTGGAATGCTAATGAATAAAGTGTTGTTTAAATCAGGGGTCACCAACCTTTTGGACCTCAGGGACCATCAAACTCATAATTTTAAATCCCAAGGACCTCTAACCGGTTCCGTGGGTGTGGCCTAATTTGTGGGTGTGGCTTGGTGGTCATGTGACTTGCTGGGTATGGCTTGTATGTAATTATTATAAAAATTTATATAAATATTGAATTTTAATAAAAAAGAGCAATTTTTACCCAAAATCAGGCAAAGCAGGCAAGCAGATTGAGTTGCTCACAGAATCACAGATTCATTCAGATATCTATCTATCTGCCATCAGCTAGCTCAGTCTGTCACATAAAATTTGCTTGCAAGCAAACTCACAAAATTAACTCACAACACACCATTTATGTAAATATTGAATTTTTTATTAAAAAAAAGCAACTTTTACCCAAAATCAGGCAAAGGAGGCAGGCAGATTGAGTCGCTCAGAGAATCATTCAGTGATCTATCTATCTGCCATCAGCTACCTGAGTCTGTTACAGAAAATTTGCTTGCATTGAGTCTGCACTGAATAATAGAACCATCAGTCCTAAGGGAGGTTCAGCTGTGCTTAAAAACAGAGCTGAAGATCTAAAGACTAGCTAGAAAGCAAGAAATGCAACCATTTCCTGCTTCCTAGCTAATCTAAAACTCCCAGGACAGCAGAACAGCTGATGGTTGGAAAAATAGCAATTTACCAGGCAAGTTTGCAAGGTAAGGAGTGAATGGGTGGGGAGGGTTCCCACAGGCTATATGAGCAGCACAGCCTTGTGTTTCTGCGCAGCTTAGATTAAATGCTTTGGAGGGGTGCTCTGGGGGTGAGATTTCTCTGTGGCCCACCAAAATTTTCTTGCGGCCCTTAATTTGGCCGCAGCCCACCAGTTGGCAACCACTGGTTTAAATTGTACATTTAAAGCTAAATGTGGCTTGGTAGACAATTGCGAAATGGATGAACTTATTTTATAATACAATAAATGTTTTTTTATCTTGAGTTCAATCCTTAACACCGAGATCTTCACTGAATTCTTATTTATTGTTGTTTACAAATGGCAGAGAGAAAATAAAGAAAAAGGAAGAAAAAGAAAAAGAAATTTATCTATAAAAGTAAACTAATATTTGGTTTGTAATGTCCCCTTTGTTTATTTATTCATCAAATTTTTATAACACACTTCCTCATGTAGTGATTCTGAGCAGTGTTCATAATAGAAGAGACCATATAGGAAGTCCTTGACTATGACCACAATTGAGCCCAAAATTTATGTTGTGAAGCAAGATAGTTTTAAGTGAGATTTGCCTAATTTTACTTTCTTGCCACAACTGTTAAATGAATTGCTGCAGTTGTTAAGTAAGTAACTTCAGTTTTTAAGTGAATTTGGTTTTCCCACTGACTTTGCTTGTCAGAAGGTCCCAAAGATGACTCCAGGACACAGCATCATAAATATGAACCAGCTACCAAGCATCCAAATTTCAATTGCATGACCATTGGGATTCTGCAATAGTCATAGTATGAAAAACAGCCATAAGTTACTTTCTTCAGTGCCTTTGTAACTTTGAATGGTTACCAGTTCAAAGGTCACCTATCATTGTAAGTAAGGACTAGCTATATACAAGTAGTCTTCAATGTACAACCACAATTTAGCCTAACATTTTGCTGCTCAATGAGATAGTTGTTGAGTGAATTTTATTTATTGATTGATTGATTGAATTTTTATACCGCCCCCTCTCCCAAAAAAGGACTCGGGGCGGTGTACAGCCCAGATAAAACAACACAATTAGTAGAAAATTTAAAACAGATTTAAAAGAAATTAAACTAGTGGCTGGAAATATAAAATTACAGTAACACAATAAAAACAAGGTAAAAAAGTTAAAAATTACCAAAAAATTTAAAACCCTAGTAATTAATACTAGGCCAGACCGGCCTGTTGGAAAAGGTGGGTCTTTAATGTGCGCTGGAAGGTCCTCAGGTCAGTAATGGTCCGCATCTCCGGGGGTAATTCATTCCAGAGGGAGGGTGCCCCCGCAGAGAAGGCCCGCACCCTTGGGGCTGCCAGTCGGCATCGTCCAGCTGATGGCACCCCAAGGAGGCCCACCCTGTGGGAGTGCACTGACCGGCGGGAGGCAGATGGTGGCAGCAAACAGTCCCGTAAATACCCAGGTCCCAAGCCATGGAGCACTTTAAAGGTAACCACCAATACCTTGAATCGCACCCAGAAGGCCACCGGAAGCCAATGCAGCTCACGCAGGAGCGGTGTAACATGGGAGCTCCGAGAAGCCCCCAGAATCACCTGCACAGCTGCATTCTGCACCAGCTAAAGCCTTCGGATGCTCTTCAAGGAGAGCTCCATGTAGAGACCATTGCAATAGTCTAGGCGGGAGATGACGAGGGCGGAAGTGACTGTGCGAAATGCGCCCCGATCCAGAAAGGACTTTTATGACTTTTCTTGCCACAGTTGTTAAGGGAAGGAAGGAAGGAAGGAAGGAAGGAAGGAAGGAAGGAAGGAAGGAAGGAAGGAAGGAAGGAAGGAAGGAAGGAAGGAAGGAAGGAAGGAAGGAAGGAAGGAAGGAAGGAAGGAAAGAAAAAAGTAAGGTGAATATATGTGTCGCAGGATAATGTTGCAGGATCCAATCTGGGACAGTCACTGGGACCAGAGGTTTTGTCTTCTGAGCTTTTGGACTTGTGCTGGAGCCCATCCTCTGACTGCTAGAGAGAAGTTCCCTGAAGATGGGCTCCAGCACAAGTCGAAAGCTCATAAAACAAAAGCTATGATCCCGAATGAATGAATTTAATTTTCTTCTCAAATTCTCCTACTTCTTATAAGTTTAATTACAGCTTAGTTTCATGGAATTGTTTCATTGCGTTGTCTAGGCAGATCATATTTATGTTTTTGTTCCATTTATCATATTTTGGGATCTAATTATTCTTCTCGTTCATTGTATTCTCTTTTTGTTTTGCCATGAATGTGATGAAAGGCCTAACATATACTTCATTTATTTATCAAAGGGTGGTAGCACAAATGTTCTCCTGATTGCTTAATGGTCTGAAGAAGAAAAGGTAACAGAAGAAGCACTCTGAAAATGTTCACATGTTCCTTTGGGGAGCATAAGTCCACCATAATAGCCTGAACTCTTATTTCCTATTGAATCTACTTTGATGTACTTCCAGGATGACATCCTTCTAGAACCTAAGCAATTGTTATAATATGAAAGGTTGTTTGAAGCTGTTATAGTACTACTTGTCAGATCCTGTATTAAGCAAAAGGGAGAGCAACAAGACCTCAACAGAAATATCTCCATATATTTTCCAATTGTGTTTTCTTCTTTTGTGTATATGGCTTCCCATTCCCCCATTTTCTCCTTAATGTATTAGTTCCAAAAGATCAAAGCAGTGATGCAGTATTTACTGAGACACCATAAATATATTTCCTTCCAACATTCTTCAAACACACTGTTATTGCAAGTAATTACGTTTATTACTGATCAAGTATAGTCATTGTCCCATCTCTCAAGGGGATTTCAGGAGAAACTGACACAACTTGCCTCCAAAAGTTGTTAATGCCCCAACACTGGAAGCTTTTAAAAAGAGATTGGACACCCATTTGCCTGAAGTGGTGCCTAGGCAGGGGCCCTAGAAGACCTCCAAGGTCCCTTCCAACTCTATTATTCTAACTATGAGTCCAGATCAAGACCTTGCATTCCTTTAATATCTTCTCAGAAACACAGAACTCCATGAAGGATGAAAAAGAAAGATTCGTGTATGATCAATGATATTTCCTTATTTGAATTCCAGATAATGTTTATTGTATTAACCATAGATAATATCAATGAGTGGCCAATTGACTTGCTCAGTAACATAGAAAACATTCTTTAATGTCTACAATGACTATATATTACAGTGAGATGGTTATATTCAGGACCTTAGTCTTACTTTTTTTCCCTAACATGATAATAATTTCTCCTATTTACAACTGCAAACTCAGTTGTCCTCTTCCAATTCCTCACAAGTATTATCAATCAGGGGACTTAAACATTGCTGGTATTATTTATCAAGTCTTCTTTCTTTCAAATGAGATAACTTTTCAAAGCCTTCCTTCTCGAGAAGTGCTTGATTATTACCTGTAAGTATCTTTCTCTTCCCCCTTCTCCTTCTGTTCCTCTTCTTTCTCTTATTATCACTTGTGCTGTATTACCTTTCTTCCATTTTTTTTCTGCTGAAACATATCAAGTGCTGTTTAGTTAATATGCTAATTTCAGTGGGCATATTTAGTCATTCTTAATTTTACAACTCAGAGAAAATCTGCCTGTCCAAATACAGAAAATTAAATTGGGACAATTTTATTTTGAAAGTAAAGACCTTGATGATTTTAGAAGTTAAAGATGCCCTTGGTTTAATCCTGAACTGTTTCACATTATATTTAGCCCAGAAATGAATCAGGGAGCCCTCAACTGCATTTGAGATTTATTTTTGTCTTTACAAGTCTAAGATTGAAAAAAATGGAAATTTAGGAAAATACTGAAACATTACAGATAGAAGTGAAATGAAATTAAAATCCCAAATAATCCCGGAGGAGATATTTTTCAGTTTTACAGTTTGCCAAAAGAGGAATCTTAAATATAATAGAAATCTGGCTACAAATAATTTCCCAGCTTCTCATCAATGATTCCATAGTCTGTGTTTTTAATTACATTTAAAATTTACAATGTCAACTGTCTGAATCTGAAGCACAAATATATTTACATAGTTTATAACTCTCATTGAAGGTTCCTCACTCATAATTACCAGCATACTTTGGCTCTGGCATTTGCTATAAAGGAGGTCAATGAATGCTCTGAGATTTTACCTAATATTAGCCTTGGTTTCCACATCGCTACCAACTATCTTGAGGAATATACAACTTATCTTTTAGCAATGGAATTTCTATCTACAAAGGATAAATTTATCCCCAACTACAAATGTAATGACCAGACCATTACAGTAGCTGTCATTGGAGGACCCCGTACTAAAACTTGTTTCAACATGGCAACCATTCTGTGCAACTACAAATTTCCCCAGGTGAGAAGAAATATGCAAGATGGTTCATGACCTATTTATTATTTTCATAGTTTGTTTCCTTGTGATAACTCTTAACAGGTTAACTTCTTACAGTAACAAATGTGACAAATATATGACAAATATGTCATATAACAATGAGAAATTTATGAGATATGAAGAATAATATCAAACACTGTCCCTCTTGCTTGATGAGCAGATGTGATGTTATAAAATAGATTTTCAGAACCCTCTTTCTATATAAACACACATGCATTGTTTCTTTATTTTTCCTAGAAAACTCCTTTTTCCTTTGTTCCTCTACTTCCCCCACTTAGATCAATCCTTTACATATAGTGCAACTCCACCTCCTCTTTTATTGGGTCTGGTTGAATATTATCAAAGGGCTGTCTCTTTTCCTTGATAAGCAGTAGTAAATTTGCAGATGTGATATTGTAAAGTAGATTTTAGGAACCCTGTTTCTACCACTCAATCCCAGATATTCAATTAAATAAACACAAATACATTGTTCCTTTATATTTTCTAGAAAACTCCTTTTATCCAATGATCTTCTAATGTTTCCCCCACTTAGATCACATATGGATCAGGTCCTTCAATGAATAATAATAAAGCAGCCCTTTATGTTAAATGGATGTTCCCTGATTAAATCCTCCAGTTTAAAGAAATACTGCACTTACTATTACATTTTGGATGGACTTGGGTTGGGTTGATTTCTCTGTATGAGGAAGATAGAAAGAGGTTTGTTCAAAAGAGCTTTTCCATGTTTTCAGAGAGAGGAATCTGCTTTGACTTTACAAAATGTCTACCCAAATTATGTATGGTAGTGAAGCTGCTGAAATAGTGGAAGAGGCAGATAAAATATATAAAGTGATCATGGGGAGTACAGTCATTGCAGTGATCTTGAATTCTGAAACTTCAGGCATAGTGACTATTTATTTTTTTATTTTTATTTTATTTACATTTATATGCCGCCCTTCTCCGGAGACTCAGGGCGGCTTACAGTCTAAGGAGCACCATGCTAAGTGCTCAGCAATAGCCTTCATTCCATTGTATATGCCTGCTTATTAGTAGGGCTTTTGGCCCCCCCAAGCGGCATTTTTACAAAGTCAGCTTATTGCCCCCAACAATTCTTGGGTCCTCAATTTACCTACCCCGAGAGGATGGAAGGTTGAGTCAACCTTGAGCCTGGTGGGATTCGAGCCTGCACTAATTGCAGGCAGCTTGCACTAAGTGCTAGATGATTAACAACCTGCACCACCAAGACTATGAGATTAATGATCTATGGCTTAGAGTTTGATGATATTCCACAGGAGAGAAAAGTCAAGGTCTAGATCATGACAGCCCAGATGGATTTCACTTCCATTTTGATGCAAAGACAGTTCCCAGTTGATTTTCTCCATGGTGCAATTTCCTTTGCACTTCACTCCAAGCAGCTAACAGGATTCCAACAATTTATGCAGAAGAGACACCCAAATATAGAAAAAGGAGATGGTTTTATTAGGGAATTTTCGAAAGATGCATTTGAATGCTCATTCTCTAGAGATATTACGGATGGGAATGCTGACAGGATCTGCACTGGAGAAGAGAAGCTGGAGAATCTTCCTAATTCTGTCTTTGAGACCACCATGAATGCACATAGTTATAGCATTTACAATGCAGTCTATACTGTTGCACATCCTCTGAGGGCCTTGCATGCCTCCAAATACAAAGAGAGTCAGAAAATGGATGAGAGGAGACAGAAACTCTTACTTCAACCACCAGGGCAGATAGTATTTTACTAATCCAAATTCAGAAGGATCATATAAAAAAGTATTGGGTTATGGGGTTTTCTCCTATTCTTTTGGTTTAGCAGTTAAAAATGAAAAATTCCTATAAAGAAAGTTATGGAATAATTTTCCAATATTATTGTAGGAAATCAATATAGAATTAGAAACCTACTATCTTGTTCCAGTATTATATGGAGTTTCAGATCATTTGTTCATAAGTATCACTTATGAAGGGATCTGGAAATGCTGTAAGAGTTTAATTTTAACAGTAGTTTGTCATGTACCACTTAATCAAAGGCTTTGCTGAAGTCTATGTAAATTGCATCTATTGTTTTACCCTGGTCGAATAGAATAGTCCATATTCATTTATTTATTTATTTTATTTGTCAATTGCTTACAAGATAATAGGTATAAGTATAACATAGTTACGAATACATGGATACATATAAGAAAAATAAAATATAAAAGAAACAATAAGACAGGGACGGTAGGCACATTGGTGCGCTTATGCACGCCCCCTACAGACCTCTTAGGAAAGGGGTGAGGTCAATAGTAGACAGTCTAAGGTTAAAGTTTTTGGGGTTTGGGGAAAAAAACCACAGAGTCAGGTAAAGTATTCCAGACATTGACCACTCTGTTGCTGAAGTCGTATTTCCTGCAATCAAGTTTGGTGCGATTAACCTTGAATTTGTATCTATTGTTTGCTCTTGTGTTGTTATGGTTGAAGCTGAAGTATTCATTGACAGGTAGGACATTGCAATGTATGATTTTATATACTATACATAGATCGGACCAAAGGCGGTGTAGTTCAAGGTTTTCTAGGTCTAGAATTTCGAGTCTAGTGGCATAAGGTATTCTGCAACGAGTAGCAGAGTGAAGAACTCTTCTTGTAAAATATTTCTGGACTTTCTCAACTGTGTTAATATCAGATACGTAATGTGGGTTCCAGACTGATGAGCTGTATTCGAGTATTGGTTTAGCAAATGTTTTGTATGCTCTAGTTATTAGTGTAATATTACCAGAGAAACAGCTACGTAAGATTAGGTTAACAACTCTTAGCGCCTTTTTGGCTATGTAGTTACAGTGGGCTCTAGCACTTAGGTCATTTGAGATGAGTACTCCAAGATCCTTTACAGAATTTGGGTCATCAACAAGGTCTTGACTATTCAGCCTGTATTTTGTTTTCTGATTTTTTTTTTGCCAATATATAGGACAGAGCATTTGTTTGTTGAGATCTGAAGTTGCCATTTGTTTGACCATTCTGATACATAGTCAAGGTCTTTTTGAAGGGTAGCGGTATTTTCTGTGGTGTTGAATAGCTTTATGTCATCAGCAAAAAGAACGCAGTTGCTCTTGATATGATCACAGCGGTCATTTATGTAGAGTATGAAAAGAGTTGGTCCTAGAACACTGCCTTGGGGGACACCACTGTTGACAGGTATAGAATTTGATAGGACTCTCCCAATTTTGACCATTTGTTGACTGTTTGACAGGAATGCTTCTATCCAGTTATGCAAGTGTCCAGAGATACCATAAGATTTTAGTTTTAGGAGTAGTTTGTCATGTACCACTGAATCAAAGGTTTTGCAGAAGTCTATGTAGATTGCGTCTATTGCTTTGCCCTGATCGAGTTGTGTAGTCCATATGTTTTTGCAATGTAAGAGTTGCCGATTACATGATAGTTTTTTCCTAAAACCAAATTGTTTATTAGAGAGTAGGTTGTTTGTTTCTAAGTGGAGGATGATGGATTGGTTGATAATTGATTCCATGACTTTACAGGTGATGCAACATAAAGAGATTGGTCTGTAATTTTCAACTAGGCTGGGGTCTCCCTTTTTGAAGATGGGGATGACTGTGGCTTGTGACCATAGTTTTGGCAAGGAGATGGTCCTGAAAGATTTTTCAAAGATTATGCTTAGAAGTCCTGCTATGGCAGTGGATAGCTTTTTTAAGAAGTAGGCACATATTCCATCTGGTCCAATAGATAGAGATAGTTTTAGATTGCGTAGTGCTTTTTCAACATTTCTTCTGTAAAATCGATATGTATTAGATCATTGTAGTTGTCTGTGGTTCGACTAGGAAATACTGGACATGATCCATTGCTGTTTACGAATACTGAGCCAAAGAATGTGTTAAAGAGGTTCGCTTTAATAGTGTCATCATTGCAGTCTTTACCATTAGGTCCTTTCAGGGGTGGGATGGTCCTTGAGTTTTTTAGTTTGTTGTTTATAAAATTGTAGAAAGCACGGGTGGAATTGGTACGTAAAAGATTTTCTTCTTGTTTAATGTGATAATTGGTGCATTCAGTTTTTATCTGGTGGCATAAATTTTTGTATCGGCTTTTGAAGTTGGCAACATGACCAGATTTATTTTTCCGCCAAAGTGATTTCTTTTTGGATTGAAGTTTCCTTATTGTTGTGGGTAATTTGTTTTTTCTGGTTTTGGGAGTTGTTAATGATATATGTAGTTTGATGACATATGTTTATGCAGTATAGGAGTTGTAGGTTGCAGGACAATTTTTCCCTGAAACCAAATTGTTTTTTTGGAGAGTAGGCTATTTGCCTCTAAGTGGAGGATGATGAATTGGTTAATGATTGATTCCATGATTCTGCACATGACACAACACAGTGAGATTGGTCTGTAGTTTTTAACCTGGCTGGGATCACCTTTTTTGAAGATAAGGATGACTGTAGCTAAGGACCATAGGTTCAGTAAGAAGCTGGTTCTGAATGATATATCATATATAATGCTTAGGGGTTCTGCTATGGCAGAGGAAAGCTTTTTTAAGAAGTATGCACATAATCTAATGGTTTTAGATTATGTAATGCCTTTTCTGTATTATCTTCTATAAAGTCAATATGTAGTAGATCATTGCAGTTAGTTGTGGTACAATTAGGAAATGTGGGGCATGAGCCATTGCTGTTAACAAAGACTGAACTGAAAAATGTGTTGAAGAGGTTGGCCGTAACAGCTTAGTCACTGCAGTCTTTCCCATTTTGTCCCTTTAGAAGTGGGATGATTCTTGAGTCTTTAAGTTTGGTGTTTACAAAATTGTAGAAGGCGTGGGTAGATTTTGTACGTAAAAGGTTTTCCTCCTATTTGCAATAATAATTTGTACATTCTGCCTTTATCTGTCGGCATAAGGTGTTGTATCGGTTTTTAAAGTTTGCTACATAGCTAGTTTTGTTTTTATGCCATGGTGATTTTTACACCCATCACTTTCCTAGAAGATTTTGGGAAATATTAAAAAAGCCAGAATATTATATTTCCCTGGATGATCAAAGAAGAAATATGTTTTAAAGACAGAGAACAGCTTCCTGCCTCCAGCAGATATTTGGTGCCCATTAAGAAAGACTGGGCCAGCTTATCTACAAGACAAAAGATCTCCTGCTTGAGGTGATTAAGACATGATCCTCCAGGACATAATAGGATTAACCCATCTAGCAACAATAGCCTAAGGACATTGCATCAGCAGTCCAAACTTCAACTAATCTTGGCTCAGACAAACATGACCCCTACAGGGCCCCATGGGAGTCTGACAACAGCCAATAGAATACATGCCCTTGCACAGGAACAAGAAGCTCAAGTGCAAAGCCCAAGAGAAGGGTCGTTGGTTCTCACCTGATATGACCTTTCTCTTTGGGTGGAGATAGCATTCAGGATTGGGTGATCAGTCTCCGCTTGCCTATTGGACTGAGTCTGTCAAATCACTCCCCCTGTTGCTAGAGACCTCCCAGAAATTGGCAAAGGAATAGTGACAGACTGATGTGTTCTCCTATAATAATAACATACACCATTACATTTGGATGCACCAGAAAGGGATGGGACTGTATGCTATCTCCACCCAAAAAGAAAGGTCGTATCCGGTGAGAACCAATGATCCTTCTCCATTGTGGTAGAGATAGCATTCAGGATTGGGACATACCAAAGCAGGCTGTCCTATGGGTGGGCCCAGTGCAGTCCAAATCCCCTAGACAGATGAACCTTTTTCAGAACCCTCCATCCAAAAGCTGCCTCAGCAGAAGCAAAATAGTCCAGCTTATAGTGTCTGATGAATGGAGAAGATGAGGCTTAGGTAGCTGCCCTGCAAACCTCCTCCAGAGAGGCCTGAGTAGTCCATGCCGCTGATGTGACTGTACTCCTCATTGAGTGCACTATTATCCTTGGAGGAACTGTAAGTCATTGGGATGGTAGGCTTTGGATATGCACAGTCTTATCCATCTCCCCACAGTTGTCAGAGTAACCTTGCAGCCCATAGTAGAAGGTTGAAAGGAAATAAAGAGGGATTCAGACTTCCTGAAGAGCGATGTCCACTTAACATAAATCCTCAAGCTCTTCTGAACATCCAGAGTATGTCATCTGTTTTCTAATGCGTGTACAGGATGCAGGCAAAAGTCAGGTAAGATTAGTTCCTGGGCTCTGTGGACCCACAAGTTCACCTTTGGCATGAATGAAGGGTCTAGTCTTAACACCACTCGGTTGGTGTGAAACATACAAAGGTCTTTCCTGACAGACAAAGCTGTCAAGTCTGAAATCCTTCTGGCAAAAATAATTACTACCAGGAAGGCCACCTTGCAAGACAAAAACTGCAAGGGGACGGATCTCAGTGGTTCAAATGGGGTCTCAGTCAGTAACTGCAGTACTTTAGAGAAGTCCCATGTTGGATATCAATGAACTACTGGAGGTCTCAAGTTTGTAGCACTCTTCAGAAACCTGCGGACCATTGGATGCCTAGACAAAGATTCCACTCCCCCCAAGGATAGAACAGAGGACAAAGCAGCAACCTGCCTCTGCAAAGTGTTAGGTGAAAGTCCCTTATCTAGACCCTCTTGGAGGAAGTCCAGCACCTGGGCAATTGAAGCCCCAGAAGGGTCAATGTCAGACTAAGAATACCATTCGCTGAAAGCCTTCCAGGTTGCATCGTAGATGCGGTTGGTGGAAGGTCTCCTGAAGGCCTGGATAGTTCTTATTACTCTGGAGGAATAATTGTCCCAGTTCAGAGATCCCCGCTCAATCTCCAGATGGCCAACTGAAGCCACTGAAGCTCTGGATGCAATATTGGCCCTTGGCTGAGTGACACTATGTCCTCCGGTATCCTCCAAGGTCTGGAAATGGAAAAGTTTACTAAGTCCACAAACCATGGCCTTCTGGGCCAGTGAGGGGCTACAAGGATAAGTTCTGCTCTTTCCACCAACAGTTACTGGATGACCCTTGGGATCAGGGCAGAGAAGGAAAGACATAAAGGAGTTCCCCTGGCCAATGGCCATGTAAAGCATTCGTTCCTTCCACCCCTGGAATCACAAACCTGGAGTAGAATCTAAGGAGTTGCCTGTTGTCCTGGGAAGTGAAGAGATCCACTGCTGGCAATCCAAAGCACCCCAATAGCTCCTGAAACAAATCAGGATGCAAATGCCACTCTGCATGATCAATGGTTGCTCTGCTAACCCAGTCAGCTTCAACATTGGCCATGTCTGCAATGTGCTCAGCTCTGAGTGATACTTGGTGTCTCTCTACCCATAAGCAGAGTTGTTCTGCCTCTAGCATCAGTGGCCATGAATGTGTCCCTCCTTGGTGGTTAATGTGTGGCTTGGTTGACACATTGTCCATCAAGATCAGGATGTTCTTATCTGAGATAGCATCCTCCAAGTGTCTCAGGGCCAGATGGATGATCCGAAGCTCTAGCCAATTAATATTATGGCCCAAATCTGCCTGGGACCATTGTCTCTGGACCACCCTGGATTGAATAGGGGCTCCCCAGCCATAAAGACTAGCATCTGTGGTCAGCACTAACTTGTCAAGTTCCTTGAATAAGAGTCCCATGGAAAGCACCTCAGATGACCACCATCGTAAGGATTTAAGGACCAACAAAGGTAATCTGACCTGTAAAACGTTTCCATCTTGCGTTTCCAAGATGACGGCCGGAGGGCATCCCTAGGATGAGCTCCGTTGGGATGACCAGTTTTTGGGGTGAGCCTTTTCCCCCCTGGGTCCCCCACCGGTAGCAGAGGTGGGGGAAAGACCAGGGGGGGGTTGGTGAAGCCACAGAGGTGCTGGAGCTGTCGGCAAAGCTGGAGCCGCCCAGGTGTTTCGCAGGCGGCAGAGGTTTGGCCGCGGCCGTGTCTGGCATTGGGCAGCTGCATTCAGTGTTGGACAGCAGTGGCGGCATTTCCAGATGGCTGGCAGAGTGGCGGATGATGCTTCCTTTCCCCTTAGGACCCCACCGGTGGCAGAGGTGGTCGGGCCTGGGGGGGGAGGGTTAGTGGCTCCGAAGGGACTGGGAGACATCGCTGCCGCAGAGGGTCCTCGGACAGCTGCGAGACCAGGGTGTGATCCTGCATTTGACGTTCAGTGGCGGCGAGGCTGGATGAGGAGTGAGGCCTCGTTTGAGACTTTCTTCCCCCCTAGGTCCCCACCAGTGGCAGAGGTGGTTAGACCGGGGGGGAGGGTCGTAGGCCCCGAAGTAGCTGGAACGTGTCGAGGTTGCTGGAGGTTTTGGAGTCGCCTGGGTGACTCTCGGGCAGTGGAGGCCCTGCCACGACCGGGTTTTGTGCCCGGCGTTCGGTGGCAACAGCTCCAGAGGACTGATGGGACTGCAGATGATGCTTCCTTCCCCCTTGGTCCCCACCAGTGGCAGAGGTAGTTGGACCGGGGGGGTCGGTGGCCCCGAAGGGCCTGGAAGGTGCTGGAGTCGCTGGAAGCCCCAGAGTTACCCGGCTGAAGCTGCGGTTGGAGTTTCCTTCCCCCCTTGGCCCCCACCGGTGGCAGAGATGGTTAAAGGGCCGGGGGAGTGGGGGCCCCAGAGCAGCAGCGGAGTAGCAGAGGTGGCAGAGGAACTGTGGATAACATCAAAGTCACCAGAGGGCGTCATCGGACGGCTAGGACATTTATATCGGAGCCTTTAAAGTACTCTATGAAAGACCTCTGGGCCTTGAGATATGTCCCCCTTTCCCTCAAGTGGCCCTCAAAACTTTCTAAAACCTATCTTAATGATGAATCCTGGGATCCCGAGAGATGGTGCGGCCACAGGAAACGTGTTGGGGAGAGTTCTGGGGTTTGTAAATTTTTAACGAGGTTTTTAGTGGGGTTAGGGAAATCCGAACTGGGTTTGGGGGACAACCCGCAGGGATTTGGAGGTAGCCAAGCTGACACGCATGTATGGGAGGGCTCAGAGGGTCGTGTATTGATGGGGAGGACAGGGGGTGGGTTACTTCTATTGGCACAGTAAGTGGGAGGGGCAGATGTGGTGGGGGTAGAGGGCCATATCAGGTTATGGGATCGCGCAGTCGCTGTCTTCAAGCAGTAGCGCGCTCCGACCCTCTTCACCCATCCTGCAGGCCTGGTTGTGCAGAGTCTCAGGCCCTGAGTACCTGGCTGATGCTGTGCAATGGAAGGTCCGTTGTTAATAAGGCCCCCCTGATTTACGATCTTATTCAGGAAGAGGGCGTGGACCTGGTAGGTATTACCGAAACCTGGTTGGCCCAGAGAGTGGTATTCTTCTGAAGGAGATGTGCCCACCAGGTTTCTTAGCATTTCATCAGCCTAGGTCTCAGGGAAGGGGTGATGGGGTGGCGGTGCTTATTAGAGAGGTCTTTTGTCCTAGAGAGGCCACTGTTCCTCAGACAACTGGTTGTGAGTCTCTCTTTGTGAAGTGGGGGCAGGAGGTTCAGATAGGCCTTTTGATAGCGTACCTGGAGGGCCCGTGATGGGGTATTCCTCTGTCCTGGTCCTGTTAGATCTCTCGGCAGATTTTGATACTATCGACCATATCGGGCTTCAGGCCTGGGCATAGTACCAAAACAGCATTGGTCGCGTTGGTCGATGATCTCTGGAGGGCCCGCGACAGAGGGTTTTCCTCTGTCCTGGTCCTATTAGATCTCTCGGCGGCTTTTGATACTATTGACCATAGTATCCTATTGCGACGGTTGGAGGGGTTGGGGACTGGGGGAACTGTCCTTCGATGGTTCTCCTCCTTCCTCTCCGACCGTTCACAATATGTGTTGGCGGGAGGGGAGAGGTCCACCTCTAGGCCCCTGGTTTGTGGGGTGCCTCAGGGGTCGGTCCTCTCCCCTCTCTTGTTCAACATTTATGTGAAGCCGTTGGGCGAGATCATCCGTGGTCTTGGGGTGCGGTGTCACCTGTACGCAGATGACACCCAACTATACATCTCCACCCCGGACCACCCCAACGATGCTGTGGAGGCTATGTCCCGGTGCCTGGAGGTCGTGCGGGACTGGATGGGCGGGAACAGGCTCTGGCTCAACCCATCCAAGACCGAGTGGCTGTGGTTCCCGGCGCCCCGATATAGCCAGCTGATAACTTTGCTGGCTATTGGGGGGGAGATTTTGCCCCCCACAGAGAGGGCTCGCAATCTGGACGTCCTCCTGGATGTACGGCTGTCTCTAGAACATCATATTGCGGCCGTCTCCAGGGGGGCGTTTTACCAGGTCCGCCGGATTTACCAGTTGCGGCCCTTCCTGGATCGGGATGCCCTGCGCACGGTCACTCACGCCCTTGTCACCTCTCGCCTGGATTATTGTAATGCTCTCTACATGGGGCTCCCTGTGGAGAGCACCCAGAGACTCCAACTGGTGCAAAATGCGGTCGCGCTGGTGATTATGGGGGCGTCGCGTAGCTCCCATGTGACGCCTCTCCTGCGCGAGCTGCATTGGTTGCCGGTGGCTTTCCGGGTTCGCTTTAAGGTTCTAGTTTTGACCTTTAAGGCGATCCATGGCATTGGGCCAGGTTATCTGCAGGACCGCATTCTGCCAGTGATCTCCAGCAGACCGGTGTGTTCCCACAGTGGGGGCCTTCTCCGGGTGCCACCGGCCTCTATGTGTCGTCTGGCGGCCCCCAGGAGTAGGGCCTTTTCTGTGGGGGTCCCTGCCCTCTGGAATACTCTGCCTCCTGAGATACGCACCAGCATGGACCTGAGGGCCTTCAGGCGCGCGTTGAAGACCTGGCTCTTTGAGCAGGCTGGCCTGGGCTGAAATAGTTTTAATTGTCTCCTTAATTCGCTTTTAACTTGGGTTTTAATTTCTGGGAGCGGGTTGTTTTAACCTAAACAGCCTCTATTTAATTTCTTTTTAACTTTTGTATTGTTTTGGGTCTGATTTGGCTGTACACCGCCCTAAGTCCCTAGGGAGAAGGGCAGTATATAAATGTTATAAATAAATAAAATAAATAAATAAATAGTATCTTATTGCAGCGGTTGGAGGGGTTGGGGAATGGAGGAACTGTCCTACAATGGTTCTCCTTCTTCCTCTCCAACCGCTCTCAATTTGTGTTGATGGGGGGAGAGGTCCACCTCTAGGTCCCTCATTTGTGGGGTGCCTCAGGGGTCGGTCCTCTCCCCTCTTTTGTTCAACATTTATGTGAAGCTTCTGGGGGAAATCATCCGTGGTTTTGGGGTGCAGTGTCATCTGTATGCTGATGATACTCAGCTTTACATCTTCACCCCAAACCACCCCAACGATGCTGTGGAGGCTATGTCCTGGTGCCTGGAGGCCGTGTGGATTTGGATGGGCGGGAACAGGCTCCAGCTCAACCCTTCCAAGACTGAGTGGCTGACTCCGTTGCTGGCTATTGGGGGAGAGATCTTACCCCCCACAGAGGGGGCTCACAATTTGGGAGTCCTTCTGGATGCATGGCTGTCTTTAGAAGAACATATTACGGCCGCCTCCAGGGGGGCTTTTTATCAGGTTCGCCTGATTCACCAGTTGCGGCCCTTTCTGGATTGGGATGCCTTACGCACGGTCACTCATGCCCTTGTCATCTCTCGCCTGGACTACTGTAATGCTCTCTACATGGGCTCCCTGTGGGGAGCACCCGGAGACTTCAACTGGTACAAAATGCGGCCGCGCAGGTGGTTATGGGGACGTCACAAATCGCCCGTGTGACACCTCTCCTGCGCGAGCTTGTTTGCCGGTGGTTTTCCGGGTTCGCTTTAAGGTTCTGGTTTTGACCTTTAAAGCGATTTATGGCATTGGACCAGGTTATCTGCAGGACCACGTTCTGCCGGTAATAACTCACCGACCTGTGCGTTCCCACAGGGAGGGCTTTCTTCGGGTGCCAATGGCTTCCATGTGCCGTGTGGCAACTCCTAGAGGTAGGGCCTTCTCTGTGGGGTCTCCCGCCCTCTGGAATGGTCTGCCTCTGGAGTTACGCAATAACACCGACCTGAGAGCTTTCAGACGTGCATTAAAAACCTGGCTCTTTGAACAGGCCGGCCTAGGCTGAAATGGGATTTTTAGTGTAATTTAGTATTCGAGTTTTAAATTGGGATTTTAAAAATTGGGGTTTTATTAATTTATTGGGGGAGGGTATAATTTTAGGCAGCCTTAAGATATTTAATTCTCTTTTAACTTTTATAATTGTAAAAAGTTTTATGGTTGGCTGTACACCGCCCTGAGTCCTTCGGGAGAAGGGCGGTATATAAATATATTAAATAAATAAATAAATAAATAAATAAATAAATAAATAAATAAATAAATAAATAAATAAATAAATAAATAAATAAATAAATAAATAAATAAATAAATAAAATAAAAGGGAACAACTCCTACATGTCTTCTGATAAGGGAGAAAAACCATTGGAGCTCTCTGGCATGCAGTCTAGCCCAGGGCACAATATTAATACATGATATCATTTTCCCCAGAAGCTTGGAAAGCGTAGCCAGGGACACTCTAGGTCTAGATTTAATTTGCCCAATTAATTCCCCAATACTCTTCTGACGTTCTTGGGACAAGGACACCTTGCAGGAAAGGTTATCTATTACAGCTCCCAGATGGAGTAAGGTATTGGTGGGAGTGAAGTGGCATTTGGCCTCATTGACAGAGAAGCTATGCTCTTGGAACACCTGAATGGTGATTTCCAAATAATCTGTTGCCCTAGATGGGGAAGATGACTGGACCAGTATGTCATCCAGGTAACACTGGACTCTTACTGGGGTTGCCCTAAAGTGGGCTACCAGGGCTGCCAACAGCTTAGTAAATGTTCTGGGGGCTGATGAAAGTCCAAAGGGCAAGGCCCTGTATTGATAGTGCCTCCCATTATAGAAGAACTTGAGGAATTGTCGATGGCCAGGAATAATGGGGACATGAAGGTAGGTCTGTGTTAAATCTATGGAGATCAGGAAGTCCCACTCCCTAATTCCCTCCAGAGTGGACTGGAGTGAGTGCATCTTAAATTGCCTGTATTTCATCTGGCGGTTAAGACACTTCAAGTTCAGAATTGCCCTCCATCCCCCACCAAGGCTTTGGGGATTATAAACAAGATGGAATAAAATCCCATGCCTTGTTGGCCGTCAGGCACTGGCTGAATAGCTTGGATTTCCAGCAGGTGCTGAATAGCTGTTTCCATAAGGGCCTTTCTCTCTGCATTCTGAGAGAGGACAACGAATAAAAAACCTCGGGGGTACAGAGAGGAACTCTATGGAGAGACCTGAGTGGACTGTTTCCAGGACCAATGTGTCTGTAATTACCTCCTCCCAATGCCTGGCAAATAATGCCAGATGTTCCCCAATGGGAGGGTTGACATCAGATTTATCTGGGGCATTGGAAGAAATGACCCCCAGCCCCTTGAAAGGGCCGCTTATTGGTAAATGGGCAATTTCTACCTGTCCTGTCCTGTTGTTCCTGCCTGGGGATGAAAGGCCTCTGTCCTGTCCTGTTGTTCCTGCCTGGGGATGAAAGGCCTCTGGAGCCTAGGGAATCCCCCTCCTGCTTTGGGGTCCTATAATAGGAATGTCTGATGTAGGGTGTTGATCTGAATTCACCCCTTCAGGACCTGGACAGCAAGATCTTTCCCTGGTCCTTGAAGTCCACCAGAACCTTGTCCAGAGCCTCTCCAAATAATTTATCCCCCTTAAAGGAGGCAGTGGCCAACCTCCACTTATGTCTCATATCAGCCTGCCATTGCCTTAGCCAGAACAGGTAACGATATGTCACAGTTCCCTCTATTGCCTTAGATGCAAAACTGGCTGCACTGAAGGTGGCATCAGCTGAAAATTCCACTGCTGCTAATAGCTTGTTCACATATTGGTGTGATCTGACATTGTCCAGTGGACTTCTCTCTTGCAGCTCTTGGAGCCAGATAAGAGAGGCCCTGTTAAAAAAGGATGCAGCCGTGGAGGCCTTCACTGCCCATGCTGCTGACAGGTGTGTTTTCTGCAATGTTTGCTTGGCCCTCTTGTCCTCTGCTTTCAGTGAGTCCTCAGGATCCCCAGGGATGTCAGTGTTGGCTTTCAGGGCCGCAACTGGGGCGTCGACAGCAGGCACTTCCAGGGCCTTGGAGAGATCTCCTCCCACGTTGAACATCTTCTTGTCCAGGGAGGAAGGCTTTGACTCAACCCAAGAGACAACCACTGCCTTTGGATGACTGTGGTGAACATCCTTGGTGCAGGAATGACATCTGCTGCTACTGTTTTTTCTGAAAATAGTGGGTCATTGGGGTCTTCAGAAGGGTCTGTAGGCTCCTATGGTTCAGGAACCAAGCCCTGCCCTGTGGCTTTTTTTTGGCCTTGAAGAGGAGTGACCTGAAGATAGCTGGTTGGAACAGGCCTGATATAAAGATTTGGTCAGCATCGTTGAGGCCTTCATCATCAGAGTAGTTTCTGTCTGTCAGTTGTCCACTGTCAGATGTGATAGAGTGGGAGCTTTCAGCAGGAGCATATAAACCTGTTCTGAATGCAGGGAAAGATCATCCTCAGGATGAGACCTGTGTCTCCTACTATGTCTGGATGAAAGGACTGAAGCCTCTGAGGGTGAACTCCTGGTCTGTCTCAAGACAGCTGACACCCCTTGCCTTACTGCCTCATTTAACATAGCCTGCATATTAATTTGAAATGCAGGTTCCTGCCCCCTGAGTGGTCTAATTCCAGCTGACATGGGAATAAATATGGCTTCTGCTGCCATTCTGTGTCTCTGATCTGTAACTGTCAGTTGCTCTGTTGCTAGGCAGACAGAGAAAAAATTTCTAATCTCTGAAGCCTCAATAGAGTCCTGCTGCTCTTTGGCTCCCCCTGTGGCTGCTTCTGTTACTGCACTCCTGTCAGTTTGCAGCTGCCTATCTCTTAATAACGGTTGCTCCTCATTTAGGCGGGAAACTGTACTGGGCACCGTTTCTTCAGAAGTTTGGGCCTTTTCTTTTCATTGAGCTCACAGCTTGTTAAGAGCCTTGTTCCTGCAATGCTTGTCCCACTCAGCTGCCTTGGAGCTCTTTCAAGCCAATGCAAACTTGTCTTTTGGCTTGGGGCTCTAATAAGAAGGCATCTGGTCTGGGGATGCTGGGCTTAGAGAGTGTGGCAGCCTGTGAGCCATCTTCTCCACTCTCCTGACAGCATGGCTAGTGTTCTGTGATTCCACTATTTTAACTCCGACATTGTAATTCCAGAGTTTCCACAAGTTACTCTACAATCTTTCCTACCTCTATGCTATCTACTCTCCTTATTTGACTTGTCCATCTGTGATTTCAGCCTTTGCTGCATTCTTCTGCCCTTTAACGCTACCGCAGTCAAACAAGCATCCGCACAGCCATTTTAAGCCATTGAGAGCCTGCCAAGCCAAAGCGCAGGGATGTGGTGTGGATGGTGTTTCTACACACCTCCCGCAAAAAGTACCTCAGTACAATGTAGATTGGCCCTCAGCCAATCTGTTTGATGGCTTGGACTGAAGCCCTGACGGTGCTGTCTTTGACAGCTGTCAAACCAGTATATCGGTTCCTCTTTGGAAATAGTATTCAGGATTGGTGATTTTTTTCTCTATTTGTTGAATTAAATTCTTTTAAATTTTGGCTCTTTAGGAAAATAAATTAATACGTCATCTAGCTAGCTGACTGAATCAATTTCTGGGACGTCCCTAGCAACAGAGGGAGTGTCCTCAAAGATTTGACAGACTCAGTCCAATAAGCAAGCAGAGACTGATCACTCAATCCTGAATGCTATCTCCACCACAATGGAGAAGGTATAAAAGTCTCCCACTCTCAACTCCATGTGTTCAGCTGTACCAGAACCACAAACATATACTTTGCTTCACCATTAAAACATCTTTCTAATCAGCCTCCATGTTTCCAGTGTCTTCTTCCTGGCTTGAAACTCAAAGTTAAGGAATTCTGTGATGAATTTAAAACAAAAGAAAATGTTGAAATGGGACTTTAAGGTTTGGTGAGGATGTGAAGAGTTTGGATATATATAACTCAAGATGATGAACATATCCAACACATCTTCCTATTTTTCCCACCACAACAACCCTGTGAGGTGGGTTGGACTAAGAGTAAGGGACTGGTCTAAAGTTGCTTAGCTCATTTTCCTCACTGGGGCTCCTGAGAAATTGAAGCCACTGCAGAGTCCTTCTCAGCATGAGGAGAAAAGTGGAGAATCCAAGCCTATGCAGGTTGTAGGTGTTATCTATAACATTAGCCAAAGTGTGACAATTGCATTGAGGCACCAGGCTACAGTGGTTGGCATAGCCATATCTTCAATGTCTTTTCAGTTCAATGGTGAATGCAGATCTCACTGTGGGTCATGATGTTCTAGAGCAGGGGTGTCAAACTGGCAGCCTGTGGGCTGGATGCATCACATGCAGGCCAAGCCCACCCAGCTCTGAGAAAGAGAAAAACATCACAAAATGTCACGTTGACAACATGATGCCATAATTTTAACACCTGCGTTCTAGAGGTCATGAGCTATGGCAGAGAATACTCTTTTTCTTGATCCCATCAGCTTGAATTCGTTGGATAGTGTGGTCTGCAGCATATCTCTTCTGCTGTTGCCAGAGAGGTGGGCTAGTCTCTAAAATACTATAAATAGGATAAGTATATAGTATAGACTTTCTCTTTAAGGAGAATATTGTTGTTGTGTTGTTAGTTGTGAAGTCATGTCTGACCCATCACAACCTTATGGACAACATTCCTCTAGGCCTTCCTGTCCTCTTCCGTCCTCTGGAGTCAATTTAAGCTCACGCCTACTACTTCAGTGATTCCGTACAGCCACTTCATTCTCTGTCGTTCCCATCTTCTTTTGCCTCAATCTTTCCCAGCATTAGGCTCTTCTCCAGTGAGCCCTTCCTTCTCATTAAGTGGCCAAAATATTTGAGTTTCATCTTCAGGATCTGGCCTTCTAAAGAGCAGTCAGAGTTGATCTCCTCTAGGACTGACCGGTTTGTTTGCCTTGCAGTCCAAGGGACTCGTAGGAGTCTTCTCTATTACCATAGTTCAAAGGCCTCAATTCTTTAGCACTCAGCCTTTCTTATGATCCAACTTGCACAGCCATACATTGCAACTGGGAAAACCATAGCCTTGACTATACACACTTTTGTTGGCAGGGTGATGTCTGCTTTTTAGTATGCTGTCTAGTGACTTACATCATGACTTCAGCATTATCTCTTTCTTTCAAACCATCCTTAAACTGAAGCAGTCATGTTATACTGCCATTCTTCATGGGAGATCCTGCATTAATCAGAAGACTGACAAAATGATTACAGCAAATGAAGTTCAGTGGTTTTTATCATGTGCTTTAAATTGGCAAATTTTGGAACCTGACTGCAACTATATATCTGCTAAACATGGTAGCATCTTTGAATTAAAAAGGGTCCCAAAATTTCCTCTCTTTTTGGGAGGGTGGGTGGATATGGTGCTCTCCATTTTCTGCTTCGTGTCTAAGTTTTAAACATTAATAGCATGCAACTGTTTTACTCAGGAAAAAAACATATTCCCTTTTGATATTTTTCAAAGAAGCAAAGGAAATATTATTACAACTAAGCTATTATCTTCAAAGATCTTAATTATCAAATTAAGTAACATCATGATCTCTTCTATTCCACATCTCAAGGGAATTCCACTTGACTTGAGACTGAAAAGCCAATGCCTGCAGGTTAAAACATTACATTTCACTATGTTAATATAATTTCGTAAAACACATGTAAGGAAAACAAGAAGGATATATATTTTATGTATGATATGTCATTGTCTTCACATTCATGAGACACTAGCTAATTCCAGTTCAGTTTCTCTGTAAAATGGTAACACTGGAGCAGCTCTTTGACTTATACAAATGACCACATTATATACTGAGCTGCTTCTATTCAGAACACTGGTTTTATTATTTTTTTCTGAGACAATGTGCATTTCTTCAATCTCCATCTGTAACCTCAGAGATCCTCTTCCCATTGTTCACAAATATTATCAATCAGGAGATTTAATCATTGCTGCTATCATATATCAGGTGTTATTTCTTTCAAATGAGATCACTTTTCAAAGTGTTCCTTCACACGATGTCCTTGATCAGTATCTGTAAGTATCCTCATTGTCATTCACAGACTCATACACATCACCACCATAATGCTCCCTCCCTCCCTTCCTTCTTTCCTTCCTTCCTTCTGAAAAATAATTACCATACCCCATGGCCCTTAGCCATCTCTAAATTCTACACCTCAAAGACTTAAGCACCACAATTTCTAAAGCCTCAAAAGAGAGAAGCATTGTTGTTTTTAATTTTACAAGGGTTATTTCCCATTAAAAAAAATCCACAGTCCTTTGTTTCATTAGCAGAAAAGTAAGACTAATCAATCTGTAACACTGTTCTAAAAATAGTCTACATGGACAAATGCTTTCTAAATTTTCTTCCCTTGCATGTCACTATGGAATGAAGAAGATTGTGGTGAGCAATGGAACTGGATTATTATATTTTACAGAATACAAAGCCCAAATGACAAATTACTTGTAAGAATGTTATAAGAGTAGAACTGTGTATACCCTTCCCTCCATTCATTTTAAATAGGAACATTATTGTATTCTAGTTAATATTGCAATATATATCTCACAATGAATTTGACAGTTTTTCAGATGAAGAGTCTTAAAAAGAGAAAAAAAACTTTTCTCACTTCAATATAAGCCTATTCGTTTCTCCTATCAGTGCTGCCAAATCCATATAGTTTCTAGAGATCATATGCCAGATGCCCAGAGTAAAAAATAAGATCCACATTTTCTATATTTATAAATATATGTAAAAATTAAAAATATCAACTGTATAATTCTGAAACAAACATCATATTCACATAGTTTATAACTCTCACTGAAGGTTCCTCACTCATAATTACCAACACAATTTGGCTCTGGCATTTGCTATACAAGAGATCAATGAAAATGCTGGGATTTTACCCAATGTTACCCTGGGTTTCCACATCACTACCGACTATTTTGATGACATTACATCTTATCATTTAGCAATGGAATTTCTGTCTACAAAAGATAAATTTATCCCCAACTACAAATGTAATGATGAGACCAATACAATAGCTGTCATCGGAGGACCCCGTACTAAGACCTGTGTCAACATGGCAATCGCTCTGTGTAACTACAAGTTTCCTCAGGTGAGATAAAACTGGAACAGGAGGGAAAATTCAACAGTTATTTATTACTCTCAGATGTTGAGTCCTCATGATACGTAAAACCTTAAGACAACTAGTTCATGATCTGCAATGGAAATCGCCACAGCTGTTCGTAAACACACCATGAAACTTCCTGATGCCAATGTATTAAACTGATAAGAAAGGCTTTTTACGCCCTTTCTACAAAAGGAAAAGGTTGGCTTGTGCCAAGATTTGGAGACTGTCTCCAAAAAAGACAGCAAGAAACATACACTTCATATACTTCTCTTTGGAATATTTCTTTTATGACTGTATTCTTTTTTCCTCATTTAGATCACATATGGATCAGCTCCACTGATGAATAAAGAAACAGCAGCACGTTTTGTCAAATGGATGTTTCCAGATGAGATCCACCAGCTTAAAGGATTACTACATTTACTGTTACATTTTGAATGGATCTGGGTTGGGTTGATTTCTCTGTATGAGGAAGATAGAGAGCGCTTCATTCAAAAGAGTCTTTCTATGTTTTCAGAGAGTGGAATCTGCTTTGACTTTATAGAATGCATACCACAAATGATGTATGGCAATTTAGCTGCTGAAATGATGGAGGAGGCAGATAAATTATATAAAGTGATCATGGGAAGTACAGTCATTGCAGTGATCTTGAATGCTGAAATTACAACCATTGTGACTTTGAGAATAATTATCTATGTTTTAGATGCTGATGATATTCCAAAGGAGAGAAAGGCCAAAGTTTGGATCATAACAGCTCAAATGGATTTTACCTCTATTCTAATGCAAAGACACTTGCCCATTGATTTTCTCCATGGTGCTCTTTCTTTTGCAATTCATTCAAAGGAGTTACCGGGTTTCAAAAAATTTATGTGGAAGAGAAACCCAAACTTTGAAAAAGAAGATGGGTTTATAAGGGATTTTTGGAAAGATGCATTTGATTGCTCATTCCCCGGTGAGATGATAGATAGGAAGGCTGAAAGGATATGCACTGGAAAAGAGAAGCTGGAGACTCTTCCTAATTCTGTCTTTGAGAATATTGTGAGTGGACATAGTTACAGCATCTACAATGCAGTCTATGCTGTAGCACATGCTCTAAGGGGCATATGGTCCCACACTACCAAATTCAAAGAGGGTCAAATAATTGATGAGAGGAGATGGAAGCTCTTCCTTCAATCACCATGGCAGGTAATGTTGGCTAATACAAAATTCAGGAAGGGCATGAGGTTGTATAAACAGCACTGACTTGCTCAATTAATAAAAGCAAAGTGATCTTTTTGTTTTCTCTGTTTGTCACTGTTTTCATGGAATTCTCATCTGAAATATTTTCAGTTGAAATGTATTACTTAGGCAGTAGGGTAGAAAATGACCATGATGGAGAACCCCTTTTTTCCCAATTTTAAATAGTAGAGACTTATATGAAATAGCAATAGCAATAGCACTTAGACTTATATACCACTTTATAGTGCTTTACAACCCTCTCAAAGCAGTTTACAGAGTCAGCATATTGCCCCCAACAATTTGGGTCCTCATTTTACCCACCTCAGAAGGATAGAAAGCTAAGTCAACCTTGAGCCTGGTAGGATTCGATCTGCCAAATTGCAGTGGGAGTAGCTTGCAGTACTGCACTCTAACTACTGTGCTACCAAGGCTCCCTAAAAGAAATAACTTTTCTAGACAATCCTAGATAGGTCCATACACTGTTATTTCCTAGAGAAGTAGAAGCAAGGTCCATTGTAGGGCTTTCTTGACTGATAGCACAGACTCTTAGCTACTACAGTTTTCTAGGTCTCTGTGAGAGTGTAAAGAATTCCTGAAGATAATTCCATACCTCTACTCCCAGTTCATTAAATTGGGGAAAATAAATGTGAACAAAGCAGGTTGACATGTCAACAATGTTAATTCAAATGGTTTTTCCATGTAACTTTGTTTTAAGTTATCCTTTTAATATTTTTAAGGGCAACCCTTTGGATTGGAATGGCCATTTTGGCCTACTTCTTTTTTTTCGGTGTTGGAGAATTTTATATTCTCTGCATTTAATGCAAGTAAACTGATTTGTTGGATTTTTCCCTTACTGGGTGAGGGTATTTTCATCTGGAAAATTTTCAATTTAAAAAATAATAATAAATAGAATGGAAAATGAGTGTCATAGAAATATATTTCCCAACAAGTTGTAAATAGTATAAACTGAGGCAAAAATTTAACAGCCTGCTTTTCATTAAACATAAGACCAATTTGGAATGAAAAAAAAAATGGGTTTTTCTCAGATTCTTTAAGGAATCCTGTTAACTTTCTCATTTCTTTTCTTCATTTAGCTCAACCATTTTCTACAACAGGTCTCTTTTAACAACAATGTTGGGGAAAAGATTTCTTTTGGCCCTGGTGGGGAATTAGTAACTGGAATTGATATTCTCAATTGGGTCACATTCCCAAACAAGTCCTTTCAGAGAGTCCAGATTGGAAAAATTGACCCCATGGCTCCCTCAGACAAATTTCTCACCATTTCTGCCAAGAATGCTGTTTGGCCCTTCATATTTAACCAGGTATGTTACATTTTCCATTTTTACAGAAATCATTTAGTCATTACCCCATATCAATAAATGATTTAAATACAACAACACTTGGATAATTTTTAGCAACCTAAAATAGCTGAAATAGGCTAAAGAAACTATTTCTGAAATATAGTTCAAATATATTAAATATCTTGCAAATTCAGTGCATTGAAATATATGATTCAAAAGTATAGAATTTCAGCTGGAGATTCAGTCTCTCTATCTGTATTTCTTTAAAATGTAGTATTATTGGAAATATATTTTCACACTCTCTAAAAGTCATTGAAGGGGATAAATCAATGAGAGGATGAATATGACATTAAAATGTCTCTTTTATCTCTTTCTGCATTTATAAGGCAGAGTTCTACACCTGATTTAGAAACAACTTTATATCCCTGTTTGGTTTAATAGTTTAAGATAATCATACCTCTCCCAAATTTTGTGGACAAAAGAAACCATTTTAAACTTTAATGGATGTGCCTCAGAGTAAAGATCTTTTAGAAAAGAGTATGAGTAAATGATCAATGCTATCAGTAAATCCTTAAAGAGAAGATCAAATTCCATTCTTTTCAATATGCTCCAAGATTCAAAAAAATAAACAAAGAAAGCCTCCCATTCTATTATAATCAGGGAGATTAAAATAGCTAAAATTTGAAAATCAGATTTTTGCTATTTAAAGATCATAAAAGTCTCATTAAAAGATGAAAAGTCAATAGCCTGTGGTATATTTCAATCAAGTTTCAAAAGAGCTATTTTACTTAGAAGAAGTAAAAACCTAACCCAAAATGTGGAATCTCAAGAAAAGTATATTTGAAGGGCTCCTGAATTAAACGTTATCCCACACCATATTCCAATTCTGATTTCCTCTGAACAGATCTTTAGAATTGTATTCTTGGGAATGATAAATTAATTAATGTAATAGGTGTGATATAAAGACTGGTTGTAGACCATGAAATTTAAATCAAAAACAAATCTGGAGAATGGAAAAACAAGGTTTGGATTAGATATGAATAGTTTGGATATGTGTAAGAACAATCCCAAAGCATAAATGTTTCATGTAAAAGAACTCTTATTTTATTTATGAACAGACGCTGCCTCTTTCCATCTGTAACAAGAAATGTCCTCTTGGCCGAAGCAAGATAAAAGTGGAAGGGAAATTATCTTGCTGCTATGACTGTAGACTCTGTCCAGAAGGGAAGATAGCAGACCAAATGGGTAAGCAAAGGGATACATTCTCTATATCAATGATTTAATAAATAAAAATGGGAGCTGAGTTATTAATAAATATTATTGTGACTCAAAATCTTGAGCTTCACATTTTCATAAATAAGCAAAATATTGATGATAATACTAATCAGTTCACTCTTACTAGCAGGTTCAATTTTCCAGATTTGAACTGTTCCCTTTTAAGTTTCCATGAATATATTCTAAATATTTTCCAGGAAACTAAATTTTCTCATTAGAGTATCCAAAATGCTTCCTTTGTACCTCCTTTTTTTGGAAGTAAAGGTAATAATGATTATATTTTTACTGTAATAGCATTTTTACCACCATCTCACTATACATAAATGACCAATGTACCTAGGACTTCATGGTAGCATACTACAAGTTGAGCTGTGGTGGTGCAGTGGTTAGAATGCAGTACTGCAAGCTAGTTCTGCTGACTGCTGGCTGAAGTTCGGCAGTTTGATCCTGACTGGCTCAAGGTTGACTCAGCCTTCCATCCTTCCAAGGTGGATAAAATGAGGAGCCAGATTGTTGGGAACAATATGCTGAATCTGTAATATGCTTAGAGAGGGCTGTAAAGCACCGTGAAGTGGTATATAACACTAAGAGCTACTACTATTGCTATTATGAATTATTTAAAAAAAAAAAAACAATAAGAACCCCCTATGTAATTTTTTAAAAATCTGGTGCATTATTGACAATTGATGTTGAAAAAACATTTCTATGAATGTTTTTTATTTGTTTGTTTGTTTGTTTTCCACAGACTTAGATGATTGTTTTCCATGTCCAGAAGATCATTATCCAAACAAAGATCAGGATAGTTGTCTCCAAAAAACTATAACTTACTTGACTTATCAAGAGCCTTTGGGAATTTCTTTGCTGGTCACAGCAGTCTTCTTGTCTTTCAGCTCAGTTTTAGTACTGTGGATCTTCATTACACACCAAGACACTCCAATTGTTAAAGCCAATAACAGAAACCTCACTTATAGCCTTCTCATCACTCTCCTCCTCTCCTTCCTTTGCACTTTTCTCTTCATTGGGCAACCTGACCAAGTGAAATGTCTCTTGCGACAAACTGCCTTTGGTATCATCTTTTCTATAGCTCTTTCTTGTATATTGGGAAAAACAGCAATTGTTGTTCTTGCTTTCGTAGCCACCAAGCCTGGTTCCAAAATGAGGAAATGGGTGGGGAAAAGGTTGGCTGTTTCAATTGTCCTACCTTGCTCCATGGTGCAATTTGCTATCTGTGTAGAGTGGTTGGCAACTTTCCCCCCATTCCCAGATTCTGACATGCATTCCCTGGCTGAAGAAATTGTCCTGCAATGTAATGAAGGTTCAACTACTATGTTTTATACTGTCCTTGGCTTTATGGGGTTCTTGACAGCTGTCAGCTTCACAGTAGCCTTCTTAGCTAGGAATTTACCTGACAGTTTCAATGAAGCCAAATTCATCACCTTCAGCATGTTGGTCTTTTGTAGTGTTTGGGTATCATTTGTCCCAACTTACCTGAGCACTAAGGGAAAATATATGGTGGCTGTGGAGATCTTTTCTATCTTGGCTTCAGCAGCTGGATTACTGGTCTGCATCTTTTCCCCCAAATGCTACATCATTATTCTGAGACCTGACCTGAACAAGAAGGAGCAACTAATAAAGAAATGAAGCTTATTTTTATATTAGATCCCTCAAAAGAAGCCAAATTGGTTACTATCATCATACTGATTTTTGGAAGTTTGGCAGTTTTGCATTCTTTTCTGTAGTAGCAAATCAAGGTCAAAATCTCCTCCAAGGTTTTTGCAGAATCTAGGCAGTTGCTCCTCATCTATTCTTTCAAATGTTTTTTTTTTTTTTTTTTGGCCTTGTTCAGAATAGAGTGCCTAAGACAATGTTGTGTGAAAATCAATTTTTCATCAGATAACACACACTAATCTTTGTGTCTTACAGCCTATGAGTTTCACAATATCTCTGCCTCCCCCCTAAAAAAGACAAATTCTCCCAGCCTGATAAAGGTTTGTAATTGGGAACTATCATGAAAGAAGCATAAAATATTTATCCAGTCTTTTTATAGTTGCCAACAAGAAAGGGAGGGGAGCAGTGCAGCAGCTTGCAAAACCGAATCTGCATTCCATAAATGTTTTCAAAGATAGTAACTAGATGACCGAAGTTTCTGCCATGCAAAATTCTAACTGGAGAACATGATTTATGACTCTTGGCTATGGATGTGTCCTGTTGGAGAATATGAATTATGATACACCCAGGGGATGGGGGGTGGGGAATCAGGGTCAAGGGTGACAATGAATTATGTGTCTCAAAGTCGGGTACACCCAGGCAGTGCTAGCATGTTAACTCTCAATAAATCCTTTTTAAGTTTTGGAAGTTTGGCTCGAGACCCATGATGTAAATGGGGGTAACTGCCAGAATCCTGACAGACTGTTGGATGGGACTTTGTTGGAGAGGAAATTTATTGTAAATCAAATAAAAGGAGTTTATCAGGATGAGGACTCAGCTTCATGCTGTTGGGGGAAGCCTAGGTCAGACCAGTAACCAGTGGTATCTATTACAATAAATTGATTTTAAAAAGTATATAAATAACTACATCTTAATTCATTGATTCATGCCATGAGTTCAGCATTATTTCCCTCTTTCAAACCATTCTTGACCTCAAGGATCATGTTATATCTTCATTTTTAATAGATACTGCATTTAGTAAAAACTGACAGTAAATAAATTTACCTTCTTTTTAAATTATGCTTAAATGAACAAAATCTAGGATTTGATTATACATAGGCATATATAAAAGAGAATATTTGTAGTTCAGGGTTGAAATGAGGGGTCCATGGTGCTATCTGAGCTTGACTGTTTTCTTGCAGATATTTCATTATCTAAATTAGGTAACATCAACCATGCTTCATTGCTGATGCTACCTAATCTGGGTCATGAAATGTTTGCAAGAAAACAACCAAGATCAGAGAGCACTAACGAACTAACATATGTATCTGCCTAACATGAAAACACATCAAAATGTTCCCAAGTTTCTTCCTCATTTTGTGCTCTATATCTAAGTTTCAAAAGTTCACAGTAGTAGAGCTAAGATAAATCAATATGTTTCATTTGACATTTTACAAAAATGCAAGGAAGGTAGTTCCACAAGTAAGCTGTTATTTCCTAGGTAATTATCAAATTAAAACTTGTTATTCTTTTCTTCAGGTATCAAGGGAATCCTAATAAACATGAGAAAAGTATGAACTCAGGTTAAAAACATTGCATTAATACCAGCTCAGAAATACAGAATTAAAAGTAAAGAAAAAGATGTATATTTAATCTGTGATACTTCACTTTATAAAATAAAGGGTAATTAATTATGTTTCAGCTCACCAGTGAAATGGTAATACTTTGATTTGTACAATGATTATATTATATATTGAGTTGTTTCTATTTAGAACACTGGTTTTATTCTTTTTTTTCTGAGACAATGGGCATTTCTTCAGTCTGCATTCAAAACCACAGAGATCCTCTTCCAATTATTCATAAGTATTATCAATCAGGAGATTTAATCATTGCTGCTATCATATATCAGGTGTTATTTCTTTCAAATGAGATCACTTTTCAAAGTGTTCCTTCACACGATGTCCTTGATCAGTATCTGTAAGTATCCTCATTGTCGTTCAACAGTCTCATATACATTACCATTATAATGTTCCCTCCCTCCCTCCCTCCTTCCTTCCATTCTTCCTTTCTTCCCTCCTTCTGTAAAATAGTTACTATACCACATGATCTTTAGCCATGCCTTAATTCTAAAGCTAAGAGAGATTTAAGCTCCCCAAATTCTGAAATCTCAAATGAGGGAAGTATTGTTGTTTTTAACATTACTATTACAAAGGTTATTTCCCATAAAGAACATTCACAGTCCTTTGTTTCATTAGGACAAAATCGTGATTAATCTAAACTTTAGGACTGTTCTGAAAATAGTCTACATATATCCTGCTACTTTCTGAATTTTCTTACCTAGCCCATCACTATGGAATGAAGAAACTGTGGTGGGCAATGGAACTGGATTATTATTTTTACAGATTACAAAACCCAAATGTGAAATTACTTGTAAGAACGTTAAAAGTATACAATTGAAATCATATATATTCTCCCTTCATTCACTCCAGACAGGAATGTTACTGCAAACAGCCATATTAATCCTGGAAGATATATCTCACCATGAAGTTTTCCAGAGAAAGAGACTTAAATAGAGAAGGAAGTGGGCTACTAAATAATGTTTGCTTATCCATTTCCCATATCAGTTCTTTTCAGTTCATAGAATTTAGGATTATTCTTTGCCTTAGCTACATCCCAGACAGTAGTGGGATTCAAATTTTTTAACAACCAGTTCTGTGGTTGTGGCTTAATTGTGGGTGTGGCTTGGTGGTCATGTGACTGGGTGGACATGGCTTGGTGGTCATGTTACTGGCTGGGTGTGGCCAACTCAATATCACTCATATCGAGACATACATCTCCTCGCCTGGCTTCTCATGACTGTGGGGATGCTGCAACAGTTGTAAGTGTGAAAAACAGTCATAAGTCACTTTTTTCAGTGCCATTGTAACTTTGAATGGTCACTCCACACAAGCAAAATACCAGCAAAGGAGGAAAAAAAAACTCCAGAGAAGTTCGTGAGACAGGAAGTCTAGTCCTGCCAAGAATGTAATAAGGATTAATGGAGAGGCAGTTTCTGTAAGCAACACCAGAATGTTTCCTTCCTGCCTTCCTTACAGGATTAGGCCAGTAATTTCTTCTAACAATCAGTTCTCCGAACTGCTTAGAATGTTAACAACTGGTTCTAGTGAATAGGTGAGAATTGGTAGAATCCCACCCCTGATCGCAGATGTCTAGAATAAACAATAAGAAGCACATTTTCTGTATTGCTAGAGGTCATTTGCCAGATGCCCAGAGTAAAAAATAAGATCCACATTTTCTGTATTTATAAATACTGTATATGTAAAAATTAAAAATACCAATTGTAAAATTCTGAAGCAAACATCATATTCACATAGTTTATAACTGTCACTGAAGGTTCCTCACTCATAATTACCAACACAATTTGGCTTTGGCATTTGCTATACAAGAGATCAATGAAAATGCTGGGATTTTACCCAATGTTACCCTGGGTTTCCACATCACTACCGACTATTTTGATGACATTACATCTTATCATTTAGCAATGGAATTTCTGTCTACAAAAGATAAATTTATCCCCAACTACAAATGTAATGATGAGACCAATACAATAGCTGTCATCGGAGGACCCCGTACTAAGACCTGTGTCAACATGGCAATCGCTCTGTGTAACTACAAGTTTCCTCAGGTGAGATCAAAACTGGAATAGGAGGGAAAGTTCAACAGTTATTTATTACTCTCAGATGTTGAGTCCTCATGATACGTAAAACCTTAAGACAACCAGTTCATGATCTGCAATGGAAATCGCCACAGCTGTTCGTAAACACACCATGAAACTTCCTGATGCCAATGTGTTAAACTGATAACAAAAGCTTTTTATGCCCTTTCTACAAAAGGAAAAGGTTGGCTTGTGCCAAGACTTTGAGACTGTCTCCAAAAAAGACAGCAAGAAACATACACATCATATACTTCTCTTTGGAACATTTCTTTTATGACTGTATTCTTTTTTCCTCATTTAGATCACATATGGATCAAGTCCACTGATGAATAAGCAAACAGTAGCACATTTTGTCAAATTGATATTTCCAGATGAGATCCACCAGCTTAAAGGAACACTACATTTACTGTTGCGTTTTGGATGGATCTGGGTTGGTTGATTTCTCTGTATGAAGAAGATAGAGAGCGCTTCATTCAAAAGAGTCTTTTCATGTACTTAGAGAAGAAAAAAATAATGTTTTTCCACACATGTAGATGTCTGTTTTCCATGTCCATAAGATCATTTTCCAAAGATCAGGAAAATTGCCTTCAAAAAACAATAACTTACTTGACTTATCCAAAGCCTTTGGGGATTTCTTTGATAGTCATAGCTATCTCTTTATCTTTCATCTCAGTTTTAATACTAGGAATCTTCATTAAATACTGGACACTCCCATCATCAAAGCCAACAACCATAACCTCACTTATACCCTTCTCATCAGTTTTAGTACTGGGGATGTTCATTACACACCAAGACACTCCAATTGTTAAAGCCAATAATAGGAACCTCACTTATAGCCTTCTCATCACTCTCCTCCTCTCCTTCCTTTATACTTTTCTCTTTATTGGGCAACCTGATCAAATAAAATGTCTCACGCGACAAACTGCGTTTGGCATTATCTTTTCTGGAGTTCTTTCTTGTATATTGGGAAAAACAGCAATTGTTTTTCTGCTTTAATGGCCACTAAGCCAGGCTCAATGATGAGGAAATGGGTGGGGAAAAGGATGGCTCTTTCTATTATCCTACCTTACACCTTGATACAATTCATTATTTGTATAGTGTAGTTAGAAAATTTTCCCCCTTTCTCTGATTCTGTCATGCATTCCATGGCTAAAGAAATTCTTCTGCAATCTAATGAAGGTTCAACCACTATGTTTTATACCATGCTTGGTTTTATGCCATTGCTGACTGCTGTCAGCTTCACACTGGCCTTCCTAACTAGGAATTTACCTGACAGCTTCAATGAAACCAAATTCATCACCTTCAGCATGTTGGTCTTTTTCAGTGTTTGGGTGTCATTTGTTCCTACCTATCTGAGCACCAAAGGAAAATACATGGTGGCTGTGGAGATCTTCTCCATTTTTGCTTCAGCAGTTGGATTACTGGTTTGCATCTTTCTTCCCAAATGCTATTATTATACTGAAACCTGATTTGAATATAAAAGAGCAACTAACAGAGAAACAAAATTGAATTTTTAGCCAACAATGTGACTCAAGGCCTGAACTAGAATTGGGAAATATGTGTTCTAATCCTCCAGTAAGCTTTAGACCTCAGCTAGTATGTTTTTGTAGGAATTGAGATATGTTGGAATAAGATAGTGTTGGAGAATTGCTTCTCACCATACCTGATATAATTCACCTTATTCATGATGTCAAGTGCCCCATCCATAAGCTCATAGACATTAACAACATCTATAGACTATGCAAAAAAGATAATCAACCAGTCCAAAGATAAACTCCAGCACTTCTCCACTAGTAATCAGCACTCAGATTAGCATAGATTAACTTCACGGTCAACTTCAGACTAAAAATGAAGTAAGCAGTACCCCAATCAAGAAATTTCCAAAGAGTCACCAGTAAACAGCTCACCAAAAACTGCCCCCCCCACACCCCCCAACAACACTCCTTACTAGTCCTGATGATGTTACCTAGTTAGGGTAATGAAACATTTGCATGAAAACAAGCAAGATCAGAGAGCACCAAGGACCCCTTGTTTCAATTTTGAACTACAAATATTCTCCTTTTATAATATAATCCATATAGAATAAAAAATTAAAGTGCAATAAAAAGATGTAAGAGATTACAATCTAATTAATTATGACACAACCAACTAGTAGACTCCGTTCTAACAAGAGATCCCCGGGCCAGTTATCAAAATCATTTTTTAATGGCCTTCCAGAATACCAACTGGATTAGAAAAAAACTTTATTTCTGGTGAAACATTTTTTATAGGATGGGCTTCAAAGCAAAAAATAATTTCCTTCCTCTGAAATCCCCAACACTCCTTCTTTTTAAAAAAATCCGTAAAGACTTGGCTTGCATTGGGCTTGCAGATCTCAGGAACCTGTGATATCTTGAGGTAGCTCCATTGCTGATCAAATCTATTATAATTGGCTTTTTATAGCTGCTGGAATTAGATATGTCTAGTTTAATGAAAAGAAGGACAAGGGTTGACATAACAGTTTTCCAATATCTAAGGGGCTGCCACAAGGAAGAGGGGGGATCAACTTATTCTCACATTCACATTCACATAATAATGTCGAATTATTCAATGTTTGTTGACAAACATTATTCAGACACAATGTGATGGATATTTTGTCGAGGAGCACCATAGTCACACTGAGGGGTAGAGACAAGACCCCACTTAAACAATGAGTCCTGGCAGACACTATGTTGGGTACGGATCCTGTTCAGAGTTGACCAATATTGGCAAGGAAGGTCAAAACCTTGCACCTTTTGTGGACAGTCAACTATACAATTGCCTGTATTTGCATTCAGCAGCCCATTTGGCTTTCCACTGTGTGTTGATGTCAAAGTTGTTAGACAGCTATTGAGCAAGTGCCAGAGAGACCTTCCTGGATTTAATTGATGCCAATTGATAGGTGAGAAAGATCAGCAAGCACAGAAAGAAGTTTGCTAAGGCTTCCTGCCTTCGTAGACCTAGTGGTGCAATGTGGCTCAAGGTAGGGAACCAGCAAGTAGGAGTAGATTTTATGCAACCACTTAATGATCCTCATTGTATCATTTAGTCTAGCATCGATCTTGCTAGTGCGGGAGCTATTAAGCCATAGGATTAAGTCACAGGATACTAAATAAGTCATAGGATATTAAATAAGCAATCAAATCATACTAGGAAGCTAAGTAAAACAATATAATCATAAAGAAACAAGCAACAAGGTTATAATCATAAATGAGAGGAGATAGGTAATAGGAAAGATGAGAAGAAGAATAATACAGTGAATAGTTTGACAGTGTTTGGGAATTAGTTGTTTAGCAGAGTGATGGCAGTCGGGGAAAAACTGTTCTTGTGTCTAGTTGTTCTGGTATTCAGTGCCCTATAGTATTTTTTTGTGGGTAGAAGTTGAAACAATTGATGTCCAGGATGTGAGGGGTCGGTAGATATTTTCACAGCTCACTTTTTGACTGGGGCAGCCTCTTTTAGCCTTGTGCCTTAATCACTACACCAAACTGGCTCCCCAATTCCTACAAGATAAGCAAACATAACAAATAGTCATAGAATTGTGAAAACTGGATGTGAAAATATGCAGTGTCTGAGGTCAGTGGGATAGCTAATTCTGTGGTAATTCTTTCCCAAGGTCTAGATTGTCCTCTTGTATTCATTTACCAAGCTATCATGTTATTACATGTTCAGAAAGGATCCTAGCAAAAGGAACACTAATTGATATTACACACTTATTTGTCAAGCAGTTTCCACTAGCTAAGATTCCAGTGGTCTACATAAAAAACAAGATTATCAAAAATATCCATGAACATACAATATTTCTCATTCTTTATCATGTACCAATCCCATTCACAAACACCAAAAATTTCCCCTCACATGAAAATGAGACATCAATGGACAGTAGTCTTCAGGCACCTGGTATCCTCTACCCTGAAAGCATTATAGAAAAGAAACATTTAATGATCTTAAACACTGAGAAGGAGGACCATCCTGACTTCATGGGACAAAACTGAATTCTCTTAAAGATAATTTCTTCTAACACATCCTTAGGACAACATCTTCCAAGAAGCTCATCCAGGGAAACATCTAATTCACCAAAATTGAGCTCCATTGTTTATTTTTAAAAATCAGGGAATAAATATTTTTATCCATCTATGCTTAACAGTTGAATTTCAAAAATTACATGATCCATCTTTCTGAGAACCTGGTAATCCAATAGCTTCTAACACAATCTGCAAAATCTTCCTGGAGAAAAATGTATTTCACAATAACTTTTTAGACATGCATTTATGAGGAGAAAATATAATTAAAGGTCATCTTATATAATGTATGGCATGCAGAGGCTACTTTTTGAATAAGGTTTTACACAATGTTGAAATAAATTATAAATATTGACTGAGTTACAAACCATGGAAATCTTGTATTATTCCTGAAAAAATCAATGGGTGAAGATTCTTATACCCTAGAAGATGTTAAATTCATTTTTATCGCCAATATTTTTATTGATTGAGATCCTTTGCTGTCTGAGCTGTTTGTTTTTAAAATCCATGGCCAAGAGTCCATCTGCACAGATACATCTTGTACACAATTTACAGTCATTGCTAGTTTGGGTGGCACTTTTCAATTGAACTACTTCTGTGGGCTCTAACTGTGGCTTTACCAGAGAACATGTATGGTCTCTTGCATCTCACTTTGTTCTTTCTGCTGTTCATATCACCTCCTTCTTCTCCTGCCAATCTGCATTTCTCTGTCTGGCAGCCTTCCTTGTAAGAAAATTGCTTGTGAATCCTTTAATTAAATACCATCAGAATAATCAACTTCAGTTCTCCTTGTTTTAACCAAATCAATTCCCAGTTCTATGTTATTCCAGAGCTGAGAGGATCATTCACTGTGATAGCTTCTAAAGTTTATTATACAAATATCTGTTGGACAATTGTAAGCTGATAAAACCAATTGATACAATTCAATTACTACCTTAGGAAGACCGCTTCTTTTTTATTGATTTCATGAAGGCACCTTTTATCTCTTTGTTCCTCAAGCTATAAATGATGGGGTTCAAACTTGGGGTCACTACTGTGTAGAGCAGGGCAAAAATCCTGTTGCTGTCCACAGAATCTGCTGAGTTGGGACGAAGGTAAGTAAAAATGATAGTTCCATAGAAAATGCAGACAACAGTGAGATGTGAGGAACAAGTGGAGAATGCTTTGTGTCTGTTCTTGGCCACTGGCATCAAGAGAATAGTGGAGATGATGAGGATGTAGGAATAGAGGATGAGCAAAAAGAGTATCAAGTTACTCAGTGCTGTTAATGTAGAAATGGCCACCTCGTTTTTATAGGTATAGGTAGATGCCAGCCTCAGAACAGGCATAAGGTCACAGAAAAAATGGCTAATTTGATTTGAACCACAGAAGGGAAAAGTGAAGATTAAAACTGAGTACCCCAAACCTACAAAAATACCAGTGATCCATGACACAGCAGCAAGAATAGCACATTCCCTGTAGTTCATGATATAAGGGTATTGCAAGGGCTTGCAAATGGCAACATAGCGATCGTATGACATAGCACAAAGAAGACAACACTCAGTGACACCAAAGAGAAGGAAGAAATACATTTGACATCCACAGCCCCAAAAGGATATAGTTTGTTTTTCTGATAATAAATTCACTAGCATCTTTGGGCTGATAGACGAGGTATAGCCAATTTCCAAAAAGGACAAGTTCCAGAGGAAGAAGTACATTGGGGTATGAAGTGTGGGACTGGAAATGGTGAGGAGTAAAACCAGGCTGTTGCCCATCAAGGCTATGAGGTAAAATATTAGAATGAGAGAAAACAGAAGTTCTTGTATTGTCTGGAAATCTGAAAATCCCAAGAGGACAATTTCAGTGAGACAGGAATGATTATCTTTTTTCATGGTATTGTTCATGCTAAAACCTGGGAACAAAAGAGGACTGTTAAATAAAGAATTAAAGAATTACTCTTAACAATTCAATAGGCTTCTCACACTAGACACCAAACCCTGATTTCTTTCTTTTTACTCAGAAGTAGTAGAGGGGATCAAATATTTGGAAACAGAGAAGGGATATTGCGATTTTTAATTTAGTATCCTATTCATTTTGTGTTGGATTATGTCATATTAGTCAATCATTCTAGGAAATTTTCTTGCAACTCATTTGTGAACATATTCATTGCTTAGAATTTAAAATGGTTGTCTTAAATTTAGGGCGCATGGTTTATTTTTATGTGTTTGTTATTTCAGGGATGCTGATCATAATAAGAATTCAATAGTAATTAGTTCTGATGTTACTAGTTTCCTTTGAAATAAACTGAATTTTCATAAGTGAAACTATGCCCTGAGATCATGACTAGCAATTGTAAAATCCTCAGGTAATTGAAGGATTGCAGGTTAAAGAAAACTGATTTAGAATGAAGGCAACTCTATTTCCCATTAAATGCAAACTACTTCCATTTATTTTCATTGCTTATCATCAATTATGACCAATTCTCGTTACATAAAAAATGTCACTTTCCATTTAGACAGAACATAAAACGTGCCGACATTCAGCCAATTAATTCAAAAGAATTAAATTCTAATACATAGCAAACAGTGAAGGTAAAACTCTCATGACTTTCATTTAAACATAATTTTAAAATGAAGTTACCTTTATTCCAGATACAGAGTGTCAGGAATCAAAACGCAGGACTTGACCTTTGATAAATGATGCCTTCGTGATCTTACTTTATGAATGGATTTCAGGTGATTTCAGATTGATGAGATGTTTTTTCTTACGAAAAATTGAAAATGCTGCAATATTCACTGGCAATTTGACGTTTTCAAGATTTCCCTTTCATACCTAAGTTTCCATGCAGTCTCTTCTTTGGAAATAAACTTTATGTAAGCTGCTTACATCAGCCAATATCCTCATCACTGCAGGAGCCACTGAATTCCTAAAGGATTTAAAATCCCAGAGACACCTGGAAATTTTTTCTTTAATAAGATAGGAGTCCAAGGATTCATCCTGGGATTTGCTAAATTAATACTAGAAGACAATTTCAACTTGGTGAAAAATATTGTTTTAATACAGTTAACAAATGCATTGGCCTCAGAAGCTGGATATTTTTGTGTCCAAATAGCTCAATTCCTTGACTGTTTGCTATGCTTGCTTATCTTATAGGAATTGGAAAGTCAGTTTGATGCAGTGATTAAGGCACCAGGCCACAAATGGAGAGATCGTGAGTTCTAGTACCACTTAAGTTTGGTTGGTGACTTTGGGCTAGTCATTCTTTCTCAGCTCTAAAAGGAAGACAATGTCAAACTACTTCCAAAATCAAGAAAACTTCAGGCATTTGTCAAGTTAATTGCCCAGGCAACACACAAAAGTGTATATGTCTTGTCCTCTTGTCTGAACTACAGAATCACTTGATAATTTCAGTTCCATTCAGATTTCATCCACACTCACTGATACTCACACTAATTGAATCTCAAAGTGTGTGTTTTATTCATCATAATTAAACTACTCATTTTGTTGGTTTTAACACTGAAGAGTCACCAAATGAATGAGTCAGCAGGCATTGATTCTAAGCTTCCATGGATAGTCCTCGAATTATGATCACAATTGAGCCCAAAATTTCTATTGCTAAGTGAAACAACTGTTAAGTGAATTTTCTCCCAGTTTATGATCTAGCTTGCCACAGTTGTTAAATGAATAATTGCAGTTGTTAAGTTAATAATATGATTGTTTAGTGAATGTGGCTTCCCCCATTGACTTTACTTGTCAGAAGGTCACAAAAGATTATCAGGTGACCACTATGGGTCAGCTACCAAGCATCTCAATTTTGATCATGTGACAATGGGGGTGCTGCAATGGTCATAAGTGTAAAAAACAGTCATAAGTCGCTTTTTTCAGTGCCACTGTAATTTCAAATGGTCACTAAATGAACTGTTATAAATTGAGGATTACTTGTATCAATCAGTCTTGGTTTTTGTAATCTTGAAAGTGCATGAACAGTCATTACAGTGAGAACTGAATTATCACGTTGTGTACAAGGCAGATGGCTGAGAAAGGATCCTGGCATATTTTGGCATAAAAAGCACTAATTGATATTACACACTCATCTAAATTTAACAAGAGGCCTAATCTAGCCAAGGTTGCAGCGGCTTACATCACAAAACACGATTATCAAAAAATATCCATGAATATATTTCCCATTGTTCAACATTAACCAATCCTGTTCACAAACACCAAATATTCCAGTCAACTGAAAATGAGACAACCATGGACAGTCATCTTCAGAAACCTGTTATCTTCTGTCCTGAAAGCATTATAGAAAAGAAACATTTAATAATCTGGAGAAGAGATTATCTGGACTGAATGGGGCAAGGTTTTATAGAGGGAGGTGGTGCTAGTGTTTTCAGGGATGGGCTGCTGGGAGTTCTCAGGGGTTCGGGAGCTAAGATTCTGTGCAGTTTGGAGAACCCCCAAATCCCACTTCTGGCTGGTCCCACCCACATCACCCCATCCCTCCCAGGATCCCCACACGTCCCGTTTTGGATGCACGTAACTGCAGGGTGCGTGCAGAGGGTCAGGGAGGGTAAAAAATGGGCCTCCCAAAAGTTTGGGAAGGTCAGAAATGGTCCCATTTCTAGCTTCCAGAGAACCTCCAGAGCCTAGGAGGCTGTTTTAGCCCACCTGGAAGCTCGAAGAAAGTCTCCAAAAACACCCCCCACACCGTGGCGCAGGAGGCTGAATAGGCCACCTCCACCATGGCCAACCCCACCCAGTCACCAGACAGAGAACCCTTTGCTAAAACATTTGAAACCCACCCCTGAGTGTTTTGGACTCCCTAAGAATAAAAAGAATCATATCATATGCTCTTGGCTCATATGTTCCACACAAGCTGAATCATCTTGAAAATGGTTTCTTCCAACACATCAGGAAAAACTTCAAAGACGTTGATTTGGGAAACCAATCCTTCTTCTCAAAGTCCACCCAACCCTTATTTCTCTATATTTCTCTGAACTGCCTGGCAGCCTTTCTTGTAATCCTTTCTTACAGGTGAAACTCAAAAAATCAGAATGTCATGCAAAAGTTCATTTACTTCAGTAATGCAACTTAAAAGGTGAAACTAATATGTGAGATAGACTCATTGCATGCAAAGCAAGATAGTTCAAGCCGTGATTTGTCATAATTGTGATGATTATGGCTTACGGCTCATGAAAACCCCAAATTCACAATCTCAGAAAATTAGAATATTGTGAAAAGGTTCAATATTCTAGGCTCAAAGTGTCCCAGTCTAATCATCTAATTAAGCCATAACACCTGCAAAGGGTTCCTGAGCCTTAAAATTGTCTCTCAGTCAGGTTCAGTAGGAATCACAATCATGGGAAAGACTGCTGACCTGGCAGTTGTGCAGAAAACTATCACTGACACCCTCCATAAGCAGGGAAAGTCTCAAAGGTAATTGCAAAAGAAGTTGGATGTTCCCAAAGTGCTGTATCAAAGCACATTAATAGAAAGTTATGTGGAAGGGAAAAGTGTGGAAGAAAAAGATGCACAAGCAGCAGGGATAACCGCAGTCTGGAGAAGATTGTCAGGAAAAGGCCATTCAAAAGTGTTGGGGACTTTCACAAGAAGTGGACTGAGGCTGCAGTCAGTGCATCAAGATCCACTATACACAGACGGATCCTGGACATGGGCTTCAAATGTCGTATTCCTCTTGTCCTGAACAACAAACAACACCAGAAATGTCTTACCTGGGCTAAAGAAAAACAGACCTGGTCTGTTGCTCAGTGGTCCAAAGTCCTCTTTTCTGATGACAGAAACTTTTGCATCTCGTTTGGAAACCAAAGACCCAGAGTCTGGAGGAAGAATGGAGAGGCACACACTGCAAGATGCTTGAAGTCCAGTGTGAAGTTTCCACAATCTGTGTTGATTTGGGGAGCCATGTCATCTGCTGGTGTTGGTCCACTGTGCTTCATTAAGTCCAGGGTCAATGCAGCCATCTACCAGGAGATTTTGGAGCACTTCATGTTTCCTTCCACAGAATGGGGATGCTGACTTCATTTTCAAGAAGGACTTGGCACCTGCCAACACTGCCAAAAGCACCAAAACCTGGTTCAATGACCGTGAGATTACTGCGCTTGCTTGGCCAGCAAACCGCCTGACCTGAACCCCATAGAGAATCTATGGGGCATTGCCAAGAGAAAGATGAGAGACATGAGACCGAACAATGCAGAAGAGCTGAAGGCTGCTATTGAAGCATCCTGGTCTTTCATAACACCTCAGCAGTGCCACAGGCTATAGCTTCCATGCCACGCCACATTGAGGCAGTAATTGCTACAAAAGGGACCCAAACCAAGTGCTGGGTACATATGCATGCTTATACTTTTCAGAGGTCCGATATTGTTCTATGTACAATCCTTGTTTTATTGATTGCATGTAATATTCTAATTTTCTGAGATTGTGGATTTGGGGTTTTCATGAGCTGTAAGCCATAATCATCACAATTATGACAAATCACACCTTGAACTATCTAGCTTTGCATGTAATGGGTCTATCTTATATATTAGTTTCACCTTTTAAGTTGCATTACTGAAATAAATGAACTTGCACACAATATTCTAATTTTTTGAGTTTCACCTGTATATACCACCAGAATAATCAATTTCAGTTCTCCTTGTTTTAAGCAAATCAATTCCCAGCTCTGTGTTAGTCCAGAATTAAGAATACCGGCTCTGGTAGCTTCTAAGGTTTATTCTACAGATATTGGTGGGACAATGGTAGACTATTAGAACCAACTGATACAATTCAATTATTACTTTAGGAAGACTGTTTTTTTCTTATTGATTTCATGAAAGCAGCTTTTATCTCTTTGTTCCTCAAGCTATAAATGATGGGGTTCAAGCTTGGGGTCACTACTGTGTAAAGCAGGGCAAAAATCTTGTTACTGTCCACAGAATCTGCTGAGTTGGGATGAATGTAAGTAAAAATGATAGTTCCATAGAAAATGCAGACAACAGTGAGATGTGAGGAACAAGTGGAGAATGCTTTGCACCTGTCCTTGGTCAGTGGCATCATGAGAATGGTGGAGATGATGAGGATGTAGGAATAGAGGATGAGCAAAAGGAGTATCAAGTCAGCTAACACAGTTAATGTAGAAATGGCCACCTCATTGCTGTAGGTATAGGATGATGCCAGCCTCAGAACAGGCATAAGGTCACAGAAAAAATGGCTAATTTGATTTGAACCACAGAAGGGAAAAGTGAAGATTAAAACTGAGTACCCCAAACCTACAAGAATACCAGTGGTCCATGACACAGCAGCAAGTATAACACATTCCCTATAGTTCATGATACAGGGATATTGCAAGGGCTTGCAAATGGCAACATAGCGGTCATAGGCCATGACACAAAGAAGACAACACTCAGTGACACCAAAGAGAAGGAAGAAATACATTTGACATCCACAACCCCAAAAGGATATTGTTTGTTTTTCTGATAATAAATTCACTAGCATCTTTGGGCTGATAGATGAGGTATAGCCAATTTCCAAAAAGGACAAGTTCCAGAGGAAGAAGTACATTGGGGTGTGAAGTGTGGGACTGGAAATGGTGAGGAGTAAAACCAAGCTGTTGCCCATCAAGGCTATGAGGTAAAATATTAGAATGAGGGAAAACAGAAGTTCTTGTATTGTCTGGAAATCTGAAAATCCCAAGAGGACAATTTCAGTGAGGCAGGAATGATTACCTTTTTTCATGGTATCATTCATGTTAAAACCTGGGAACAAAAAAGGACTGTTAAATAAATTATTAAAGAATTATTCTCAACAATTCAATAAGCTTCTTACACTAAAGAAGTAGTGTAGTATCTCACTTCCTTCATGTTTATTCTTTACACTAAAGAAGTGAGTAGTATCTCACTTCCTTCATGTTTATTCAGAAGTAGTAAATTGGATCAAATCTTTAGAAATAAGGAAGATTGCAGTTAAATTTTATTTTTTAATTTATTTCTTATGCTTTTACTTGTATCGTGTTAGTCAACTATTCAAGGAACGTTTCTGGCAACTGATGTATGGATATTTTCAGAACTGAATCTACCTGAGAATATGACTGGCAACTGTAAAATCCTCAGATACATGGAAGATTATAATTCCAAGAAAACCAATTTAGGATAAAGCCAGCTCAATTTCCCATTAAACCCTATTTCTTTTCATTTTTTATCATCAATTGTAATTCATTCTTATTATGTTAAAAAATGTCTTTTTCCATCTAGACAGAAACATAAAAATGTGCCGAAATTTCAGTCATCATGTCTCTCTGGGTCAAAAGAATTAAATGCTAATGCATTTTTGCATAAAAATTTAAAATAAAACTCTCATAGCATCCTACTTGGCATCATTTAAAAATTAAATTCTCTGTCTTCAATATGCATAATATCAGTAATCAAGCCATCAAACCTGACCTTTGGTAAATTATGAGATATTGGTGAATGGTTTTCTGGTTATTTCAAATAGATGACATATTTCTTCTTAAAGAGAATTTGAAATGCTGTAGTTATTTGTGGCTATTTGAGGCTTTGTAGATTCTTCTGCCATACCTAAGTCTTTATGTTATTTGTCCTCTAGAAAAAAATATTTGATACTGTATTCTACTTACATCCACTGACATCAGCAACTCTGAAAAAACCACTAGATTCCTGGAAGATCCTAAACTCCAGGGGGTTTTCTCTAACAATGCCTCATGACAGAAGCCCAAGAATTCATCCTGGGAATTTAGTAAATGAATACCAGAGGGCAATCCAGACCCAGGTAAAATAATTCCTTTCAGCAGAATTAACATGTCTTAGACATTGGGTGTGTTTATATCCAATTTCAATGGTTCTCTGCTTCCCATGTTTGTTATATGAATTGGAATGTCAGTTTGGTGTGGTTATTAAGATATCAATCTAGACATGGAGAGACAATGAGTTCTTGTCCCACTTTAGGCATGACATAAACTGGATGATCTTGGACCAGTTGCTCTCTCTTAGCTGTAAGAAGTAGACAATGGCAACTTGTTTCAAAAAAACTTATCAAAAAAAGTGGAAGGACTTGTCCAGATAATCACGAAGAATCAACAGTTTCAAATGCATTCCCAAAATAAGACCAAAACGTAATGCCTTCAATGGCATAATTGATATTGTTCCTGTCCAGTAGTTCCTGCTATAGACATGAATAATAGAATAGAAAACATTTGAACAGAGCACATTTAATGTCTCCTTTTCTTCCTTGAACTAGAGATATGCCTATTAATTTGGTTTCATTCATATTTCTCCCATACTTATTGATACACCATTTGAATCTCAAACGCAGTGTTTCATCCTTCATAATTCAACTGTTCATATTGTTGGTTTTAACACTAGTGTGTTACCAAAAGTGTAAGTGAGGAGCAGGTATTGATCCTGAGCTTCCAACTATCGGTCTTGGCTTTTGTAATCTTGGGAATGCATGAACCAGTCTTCTCATGATAGCATATTTACTATGTTAATACATATCAAATGTCTCAGAGAGAATCAGAAAAAAAGTAGTGGGGTTCAAAAAATTTTTACTACTGTTCTGTAGCTTGGTGGACATGGCATGGCTTGGTCAGTGTGGCTTAGTGGGTGTGGCAGGGGAAGGATACTGCAAACTCCCCATTCCCTCCCCACCCCACTAACCTGCTTTCCAGCTCTGTTCTCCTGTGCAGGGCAACGAAAGAAGATCCAGCCAATCAGGTGGAACTTGGGAAGAGAGAATAGATGGGGGCAGGGCCAGTCAGAGGTAGTATTTGCCAGTTCTACTCAAAATTTCTGCTACAGGTTCTCTAGAATTGGTCAGAACCTGCTGAATACCACTTCTGTATAAAAAGCATTTATTAATGGTACACATGTATCTAACAGAGGTGGTATTCAGCTGGTTCACAGTGGATTGGGCGAATCAATAGCAAGAATTCGGTGTGGATCGCTGAACCGGTAGCAACATCTGGCTGGCCATGCCACCAAGCCGGTCACCCGGTCTCCACTCGCTCAATTTCCCCACCCACTCAATGCTCGCTCACCCCGCCAATCCTGCCCACCTGCCTGTCTGCCACTCGCCCTGTCCAGTCACTTCTCCCCTCCTGCATCCTTATGGCTTGCCATGCTAGCCTTCCCACGTGGTGCCTGCCCCCAGCTGAGCAGCCCTGATCTTCCTGCTCACTGTGAGTCATGCTAGTCCCGCCCCCACCATTCCCAGATTTTTTTGGGCCTTCCCTACCATCCCTGGACTTTTCTGGGCCTTCCCTACTATCCCTAGGCTCAACTGACTGGCTAAGCCAGAGCGGCTCCATCCCACGTGTCATGTCCCTACCTTTCCCTTCCACGTGGCAGCTTTGGTGCAGCGAGGACGGGTGGATGTTCCAGCCAGGGCTGCTGAAAATTGCACACTACATGAGCAGCCCTGGCTGGGACATTCATCTGCCCTGATCTTCTGCCATCGCCACCACCACTGCCACTGCCTGTAAGAAAGCAAGTGGCCACCAGAGGTCTTTGGGAGAATGGGCAGATGCTCCTGCCACTGCTGTCATCTGTGGAGCTGCTTTGGGAGGGCTGGATTGGGGGGGGCGTGCTCCATGGCCCCACCATCACCTCTGCCTGCAAGAAAGCAAGCAGCCACCGGAGGTCTTTGGGAAAGTGGGTGGATGTTCCTGCCGCTGCCACCCTCCACAGAGCTGCTATGGGAGGGCTGGAGTGGGGGGTGCTCCATAATCCTGCCACCACCTCTACCTGCAAGAAAGCAAGCAGCCGCCGGAGGTCTTTGGGAAAGTGGGTGGATGCTCCTGCCACTGCTGCCATCCACGGACCTGCTTTGGGAGGGCTGAAATGGTGGGCACCACCCGCTTTCTTCCTTTTCCTGCTGCCCATTGCTGACTGGAACTCACCGGATCATTTAGTTCGTCCCAGACCAGCTGTGTGTGTGTTTGTGTGTGTTTATGTGTGATTGAGAGAGAGAGAGAGAGAGAGAGAGAGAGAGAGAGAAGAAAGAAAGAAAGAAAGAAAGAAAGAAAGAAAGAAAGAAAGAAAGAAAGAAAGAAAGAAAGAAAGAAAGAAAGAAAGAAAGAAAGAAAGAAAGAAAGAAAGAAAGAAAGAAAGAAAGAAAGAGAAATAGGAAGAGAATGGTGTGTGTGTGTGTGAGAGAGAGAGAGAGAAAGAAAGAAAGAAAGAAAGAAAGAAAGAAAGAAAGAAAGAAAGAAAGAAAGAAAGAAAGAAAGAAAGAAAGAAAGAAAGAAAGAAAGAAAAAGGAAAAAAGAAAGGAGAAAGAAAGAAAGAAAGAAAGAAAGAAAGAAAGAAAGAAAGAAAGAAAGAAAAAGGAAAAAAGAAAGGAGAAAGAAAGAAAGAAAGAAAGAAAGAAAGAAAGAAAGAAAGAAAGAAAGAAAGAAATAGACAAGAGAAAGAAAGAGAAAACTCTGTGCTATTATTTTTAATTGTTCCATTATTTATCACGTGTTAATATTTTACACTGTCCCTACACCTAAAGTGATTTTACTGCCTTTCTTTTGCCCAGGGCTTCCACATATTTTTCAGGGATTTATATTCATTCAATGTCTAGTCCAGAGCATAAATATGAATGTGTTTATTTTGTACTTCAGGTTGCATAAATCCAGCTTAATATGCTATTCCTGGTATGTGATGTTTTGTATACATACAGAGAAAGAAGCGCTCTTGTGATCTTTGACTTTTAGGTTTGCTTTCAAACATCAACCATAATAATTACTGTTTTGAACAATGTACAGGTTGTATTACATGAATGGCTATTTTATATGTGAAATTATGAAATAAATTTGAGTAGAGGTCCTCAGAAAGTGTCAGAATAACAGAATAACACTTAGAGGGACCTATACCATTTCAGAGAAATGGCTGTCCAGTCTTTTATGAAAAACCTCCAGTGTTGGAGCACCCAGAACCTCTGGAGACAGTCAGTTACACTGGTTAATTGTTCTCATTGTCAGGAAGTTTTTCCTAGTTTTAGGTTGCTTCTGTCTTTGTTCAGTTTCCATCCATTGCTTCTTGTTTGCATTCTGCTTCTTTGGAAAATACATTGTCCCCCTTTCTTTGTGGTAGCCCCTTAAAAGCCTGTGGTCTATCATACTCTTAGGTAAAGCATGTGAGCCATTTCCTCCTTTCAGTGGTTCATGGAAGTACATCTAAAGTATGTAAATAATAAAGTCAAAAAATGGTGAACAATATTTTTACAGAATTATAGATATGTTGAGGCTGGGTGGACAAGGAATGGCTGGGAGGGGAGGGGCCAGGCGAGGCACCCCTTGACGTGAGTGACATTGAGTTGGCCACACCCACTGAATCACATGGCCACCAAGCACACCACCCAATCACATGGCCACCAAGTACGCCCATCCAGTCACATGGCCACCAAGCCACACCCACCAAATAAGCCACGCCCACAGAACTGGTAGTAAAAAAATTTGAATCCCACCACTGGTATCTACATTTGAAATGTGGCCTTACCCAGCCAAGATTTCAAATGGTTCACATCATAAAGAAGACTGATATTTTCTGTCCTGTAAGCATTACTTAAAAGAAGCATTATAATGGCATTTATAGACATTAACAAGGACCTTCCTGGCTGGTTGAGACCAACTAACCAGAGAGGGAGTGAGCTGGTCTTTTTCAGAGTCCCTAATCTGAAAGAGAACTATAATATATCCTCTAGGCTCGTATGCTCGTGGCCACATCTTCTTGAAGATGGTTTCTTCTAACACCTCAGGAGGACATGTTCAAGGCATCCCAATAATTGCAAGGGGAGCCTATTGATCCTTTTCAATAATTAGAAGATAAAATACTTTTAGCCATCTACCCATCACAACACAATTTCATGGATTATGTGTTCCATCCTTTGGAGAAGTAGGTGATTCAGTAGAATCACCTACTTCTAAAACAACAGTAAAAATCTTCAAAATCTTCCCAACACAAAGATCATTTTTTTAAATGGCTTTTTGGACAAACATCTATGAGGCCAAAATGCAACTCATTGCTCAACACTCAAAGCAACCAACTCCCCTATCTGATTAAATAATCTATAGCATCCACTGATTAGTTTTGGGATAATATTTTAGATAATTATAAATAATAAATACAGATGAGTTACAACAAGCAAAACTTTGCAGTATCCCTGGGAATTGGTGAATATTCCTATATTGGTGAATATTCCTATATTGTAGAAGATATTTAATTCAATCTGATCTCCACAGAAATTATTGATCAAGATCCAGTGCTGTCTGTTGACACCTTACTATTTGCTTTTTTAAAAATCCATGGACAGGAGGCCCTTTGTATAAGTCTGTGTAGGTAGCCCTTGACTTATGATTACAATTGAACACAAAATTGCTAAGTGAGACAGGTAAGTGAGTTTTGCTCCATTTTACGACCTTTTTTGCCACAGTTGTTAAGTAAATCATTGCAGTTAATAATGCTACTATAAGTTAATAACATTGATGTTAAGAAAATATGGCTTCCCCATTGATTTTGTTTGTCAGAAGGTTGCCAAAGGCAATTCCATGACACAGCAAAGGTCATAAACGGGTGGGATTCTACCAGTTCGCACCCATTCGCTAGACCCGGTTGTTAACATTCTAAGCAATTTGGAGAACCGGTTGTTAGAAGAAATCACTGGCCTAATCCTGTAAGGAAGGCAGTAAAGAAACATTCTGGTGTTGCTTACAGAAACTGCCTCTCCATTAACATTTATTACATTCTTGGCAGGACTAGACTTCCTGTCTCAGGAACATCTCTGGAGTTTCTTTTCCCCTCCTTTGCTGGTACTTTGCTTGTGTGGAGTGACCATTCAAAGTTACAATGGCACTGAAAAAAGTGACTTATGCCCATTTTTCACACTTACGACTGTTGCAGCATCCCCACAGTCATGAGAGGCCAGGCAAGGAGATGCATGCCTTGATGTGAGTGATATTGAGTTGGCCACACCCAGCCAATAACATGACCACCAAGCCATGTCCACCCAGTCACATGACCACCAAGCCACACCCACAAATTAAGCCACATCCACAGAACCAGTTGTTAAAAAATTGAATCCCACCTTTGGTCATAAATATGAACCAATTGCCAAGAATCTGGATTTTGATCTCATGATCACCAGGGTGTGTGCTGCAAAGATCATAACTGTGAAAAATGGATCATAAGTCACCAAGCAGTCCTTGTCACAGGAAGAGTTCACTGGGACTGCAACACAACCTGGAGCAGAACTGTGTTGCTGTGAGCTTGCACATAGCCAGGCTAGGCCAGGCAAGCAAGGAGAGCAGGGCAAAGGAAGCAGGGCAAGGCACAGCAAAGTATCCAGATGTCAGTAACAGCACATAAGGCTGGGAAAAGGCAATGCTTGTTCCTGACAAGCGCCCCTCCTAATGGCGTCTCTTTAAATCTCATTCCCCAGGTGGGCCTTGTGAAGAGGGGCAGGGTCGCCCTGCACTCATCCCACCTTTTCTTCATTCTCCGTGTTCGGGGATCAGAGCTGAGGTAATTGTTCATCACCAGAGTTCCATTGCTCCTCTGCTCTGTTGCCTTCCCTCTCCTCCCCTCACTCTTGGTTGTCCTGCACCCTCTCTCCTTCGCTGTTGACCCTTCCCAGGGCTAAGGGACCCAGGACTGCCTCTTTCTGTTTCTCCAGTTGTTCCTCCAGGGCCAGTAAGGCTGTGCCATCTTCCTCCATTGGCCCTAGCTCCATCTCATCCTCATCCTCAGAGCCAGGCTCTGATTGGGCCATGACAAAAATAAATTCATTTGTTAAAGTTTTCAGAATTTACCCAATATATATAAAACTGTATTTATACATTGAATTTTGAAATTTTTTAGATTCCCATTCATGTTTTTTATTTTAGGAAGGAAATAGACTGATATCTATAGATACTTTCACTATATTATATTAACATTATCTCCTCAAAGTGGTCTTTAACTAGTCCAAGCATAATTTTTAAATAATATTTACACTAGCAATGGACAAAGAGTTATCAGTTCCTCAGTAGGAGAGGATATTGACATTGGTGGATTGTTTTGGCATTGAGCCTATATGATCTCAAGTTTCTTTTTGCTTACCTAAGTCCTTCTGACCTAAACACTACCTCCTTTTTTTCCTCTATATTTTTCAAGCTATCTAGCAGCCTTCCTTGTAAAGAAATTGCCAGTGAATCCTTTACTTACACACCACTGGAATAATTGTTACATTTCCTGTCAGGGTTCTCCCCTTATTTTGAATAAATCCACCTCTAGATTATTCCAAAGATATTCCATAGCTCTGGCATCTTCTAAGCTTTATTCTACCTATACATGTTCCACATACATGTGACAAAATACATGTGACAAAATTGTAATCTAATGAAATGACAAAACCAACTGATACAATTTGATTATTACCTCAGGAAGACTGTTTCTTAGTTACTAATTTCATAAAAGCGGCTTTTATCTCTTTGTTCCTCAAGCTGTAAATGATGGGGTTTAAGCTTGGGGTCACTACTGTGTAGAGCAGGGCAAGAAATCTGTTAGTGTCCACAGAATATTCCGAATTTGGACGAATATAAGTAAAAATGACAGTTCCATAGAAAATGAAGACAACAGTGAGATGTGAAGAACAAGTGGAAAATGCTTTGTGCCTGTTCTTGGCCACTGGCATTCTGAGAATAGTGAAGATAATGAGGATGTAAGAAACAAGGATGAGTAAAAATGGTGTCAAGTCAACTACCACTGTTAAAACAGCAATGGCCACTTCATTTTTGTAGGTATTGGTGGAAGCCAGTCTCAGAACAGGCATAAGATCACAGAAGAAATGGCTGATTATATTTGACCCACAGAAGGGAAGGGTAAAGATTGAAATTGAATGCCCCAAGCCCAAAGAGATACCAATGGCCCATGAGGTAACTGCAAGCATAGTACATTCCCTATAGTTCATGACATAAGGGTATTGCAAGGGTTTGCAAATGGCAACATAGCGGTCATATGCCATAGCACAAAGAAGACAACACTCAGTGATCCCAAAGAGTAGGAAAAAACACATTTGACATCCACAGCCCCAAAAGGATATAGTTTGTTTCTCTGATAATAAGTTCACTAGCATCTTTGGGCTGATGGAGGAAGTGTAACCAATTTCCAAAAAGGACAAGTTCCAGAGGAAGAAGTACATTGGGGTGTGAAGCGTAGGACTGAGAAAGATGAGGAGCAAGATCAGACCATTGCCTACCAAGGCCATGAAATAGAATATTAGGACCAGGCAGAAGAGAAGTTCTCGTATAGACTGGAAATCTGAGAAGCCGAGAAGGACAATCTCGGTGAGACAGGACCGGTTGACTTTTTTCATGGTGTCATCCAGACCAAAAGCTAAAAACAAGAGGAACATTAAACAATGTATTTAATAATTATTCTTTAGAATTACTAACAGTGTAATGGCCTTGACACATTAGAAATCTATATATTGCTTCCTTTAGTTTCCTTCCTTCCTTTGCTTGTTTCCTCAGAAATAGTAGCTTGGATGATGTTGTATATAAAAGGAAAACTACAGTTTTAATTTAGCACCGTGTCCATTTTGGCTGCCATCATTCCATCCTTATGAATTATGTAAAACATTCTAGGACCTGGACTGACCTAGATTGGATCATTCTAGGATCCTTTCTCAGAAGTAATTTGTCAAAATTGTCAATCTTAAGATTTTAAAATCAATCTTCTTTGAGTTAATACTGCATATTTAATTGAAGGTACCACTCTTTTACATTTTCCTTTGTTTGTTGTTTCAATCCAAATTTTACATAGAGATTATGGCTGGAAATGCTGAATCCTGGAGTAGATGAGTATTGGAGAAAAATGATTTAGATCAAAAACAGCTCAATATTCCATTCAATGCAATTTGTACCCATTGTTTATCATCAGTGACCAGCCATTCCTGTTAGATAAAGAATGCTTTTTCTATCTAAACAGAGCATGTAAATGTGCTGAAATAAGCAGTCAGAATCTTTCCCATGACAATGCATGAACAAACTGTTGAGAATAAAACTCTTGTAATATTTCACTCTTCTAAAAACAAAATTTCTTGCCTTGAGCATGCCCCATGTAAGAAATCACACCACCAAACACAATCTCTGATAAAATATGAGGTATTAATCTTATGGCAAAACCTTGCCAAGAAAACAGTACAGACTTATCCAGGCAGACTCCAAGAATTGAACAGAATTGAACAGAAGATAGATATTTATGCGGATTTCCAGAAGATCTGAAATCCCAGAAAAATTGGAGGACTTTTTAATCTAACAAGGTCTCAGAACAGACGTACAAGGAGTCTTCCTGGGGATTTGGTAAATGAATTACCAAAGGACAACCTGGATCTTAGGGACTGTTTCTGGCTTCCAGAGAGCCTCCAGAGCCCACGGAGGCCGTTTTCGCCCTCCTGGAGGCTCAAGGAAAGTCTCCGGAGCCCAGGGAGGGAAAAATTCCCACCACCACCACTATGGTGCAGGAGGCCATCTAGGCCTCACCCACCATGGCCACACCCACCCAGCAACTGGGCAGAGAACCCATTGCTAAAAATTTTGAATCCCGCCTGTGTCTCTGACCTGATCATTTGCCATGTGGCTGGTCTTGCAGAAATTGTAATCCAAAAAATAAAACCTATCACTGGCATAATTTTTAATGTATTAATAATTGCAATGTCCTACCTGTCGATGAATTCTTCAGCTTCAACCATAACAACACAAGAGCACACAATAGATACAAACTCAAGATTAATCGCACCAAACTTGATTGCAGGAAATACGACTTCAGCAACAGAGTGGTCAATGTCTGGAATACTCTACCTGACTCTGTGGTTTCTTCCCCAAACCCCAAAAACTTTAACCTTAGATTGTCTACTATTGACCTCACCCCTTTCCTAAGAGGTCTGTAGGGGGCGTGTATAAGCGCACCAACGTGCCTACCGTCCCTGTCCTATTGTTTCTTTTTTTCTTATTCGTATCCATTCCATGTATTCATAACCATGTTAATACTTATACCTGTTATCTTATAATCACTTGACTAAATAAATAAATAAATAATTTTTAATATTCTGCCATGGGGATCAATAAACACAAAGAAAATCTTCGGGCAGAGAATCATTTTTAATATGTCCCATCCTGTTTCCAACAGAAATATTATGATATTATGAAGTCATCTAAATTTTAAAGGCTGTTCATCTAACCAATATTCCAGGTACTTACATTATAAACCAAGGTAATAATAAATATCCATAAGAACATTCTCCATAGTTAATCAGTTAAATCCTAAACATAAAAAAACCCCATAAGCACAAAATGAGACACCAATGGACAGTAGTCTTCAGTCCCTTGAGGTTCTTTTTCCTGAAAGCATTATGGAAAAGACACATTTTAGGATGCTGAAGATGCTTTTTCAGGAAGTGACTGGACTTTCTGCTTTTTCTTTGAAGACGTTTTGCTTCTCATTCAAGAGGCTTCTTCAGTTCTGACTGGATGGTGCAGAATAGAGGGATGTATACTTCTTGCAGACAGCTGGTCATTTGCATTCTTTTAGAGAGTCGTTCTCCATTTTCTACACCTGGTTGTGTTTTGTGTTCTATTTTAATATCATCTATAGGATTAATATATTTTACCTGATTCACAAAACGACGAATTTTCTCCAAGAACTGATCAAGAATTATTTTATAACCGACACCAGCTTAGAATTAGGCATCCTCGTAGCTCCCTCTAGTGGTCAGAGACTGTTATTTGTTTATTCATTTAATTCTTCCTTTCTTTTCTCAGCCAATCCAAACCCTTAAATATCGACAGATTTCAACCACCCACAACTAAACAATACAGAATTAATTATTTTAAAAGTAGTAGATTAAAGCCACAGCTTTTATCTTTATATTTTTTTAAAAAAAGAATATTCAATGCTTCCTTATTTTGACTGCCCGAACCCCAAAAATTTCAACCTTAAGAGTGTCTACTATCGACCTCACCCCTTTCCTAAGGGGTCTGTAGGGGGTGTGCATAAGCGCACCAACGTGCCTGCCGTCCCTGTCCTATTGTTTCTTTTATATTTTATTTTTCTTATATGTATCCATGTATTCATAACTATGTTTTACTTATACCTATTATCTTGTAAGCAATTGACAAAAAATAAATAAATAAAATAAATAAAAATAAATCCACTTTCCCTGTTGTTTTACAGTAAAGAACTCTCAATAATGGTGTTCAAAACTTCAAAAAGGGGTGGTAGGCTGTAACTAAAGACAGCCTCTATAGCTTGTATAGATAATAGTGTCATAAATTAAGGAATGAAGGGCAAAGCTTATTGTCCGTTTGAAAAATAAATTCCAAAACAGCTGTTTTATTCAACAACCCTGCCTCTCAACTTCAGATCACCCAGTTATGCTGCTGGATCATGAGGGCTGATTCTGGGACTTTTTTATTTTATTTATTTATTTTATTTGTCAATCACTTACAAGATAATAGATATAAGAATAAGCATGAGTATGAATACAGGAAATGGGAACAATAGGACAGGAACGGTAGGCATGATTGTGCACTTATGCACACCCCTTACTGACCTCTTAGGAATGGGGTGACATCAATAGTGGATAGTTTAAGGCTAAAGGAATGGGGGTTTGAGGGTATAACTACAGAGTCAGGTAGTGCATTCCAGGCATTGACCGCTCTGTTGCTGAAGTCATACTTTTTGCAATCAGGTTTGGAGCAGTTTACATTGAGTTCGTATCTGTTGTGTGCTATTATATTGTTGTAGTTGAAGTTGAAGTAGTCATTGACCGGTAGGACATTGTAGCAGATAATTTTGTATATTATGCTTAAGTCCAACTGTAGGCAGCATAGTTCTAGGTTGCCCAAGCCCTCCCTCTGTGTTGAGAGAGGACTGTTCAATTTTGACATAGATGGCCTCTTTGACCCTTCTTTCAAACAGTCCTTTCTGTCCAAAATGTGGATTTCGTTGTCTTCAAAAGAGTGGCCTTTGTCTTTTAAATGCAGATGGAATGCTGAATCTAATCCTGATGGATAGAGATACATTTTAGGAATTTTCTGGATGCTAATAAGGAGAAAGTCACCCTGATTGGGTTACACAAAGTCTTCTGGAGTGGAAGCAGAGGTGTGGTTCAGCAGGTTCTGACCAATTCCGGAGAACCGGCAGTGGAAATTTTGAGTAGTTCAGAGAACCGGCAAATCCCACCTCTGACTGGAGATTTTACAGTATGCTTCCCCTGCCATGCCCACCAAGCCAAGCCCACAGAACCGGTAGTAAAAGGATGCTGAGGGGAAAGGATGCTAATGAACTGGACTGTGTCTGTACTCCCATGCCATTGTGATGAAAAAGATCTCTGGCATAATTTCTTGGCTTGTAGGCTCCAAGAGGGAGAATTCACTTGAAGACTGTATTTTTTTTAACAGAGCAGGAGGAGGATATACTCAGGAAAGCTGATTTAGGAAAATGTCTGCTGGGATCCCATTCATTGCAAGCAGGGCCCACTGCTTTTTTTTCAATAATCAAGGGATGAATATTCTTCACCAAAGCAGACTTTCAGAGATTAACCATTCTACCCTTTCTTCACAGAACAACATAGAAGTAAACAATAATAAAGCACCACAAATAAAACTCCCATTTCCTAACCAAAGAAATCGTTTTAAAAATGACCTTTAGATTAAAAAAAAAAAACTATAGGGGAAAGATCTGACTGACCAAACATGTCTAAATAATGGGTGGCACACAAATTACTTATTTTTATTGTTTTCAATAATGTTCAAATAAATGATAATTGCTAACCAAATTTAAAAACAATGGAGATTTTTTGGTACTCTTTGAATGTAGAATGCAGCAGAATTTTCTATTGTAGAAGAGACTTAATCTTATCTCCAAGAAAGTTATTGATCAAGATTCTTTGCTGTATATTGACATCCTGAAGTTTGCTTTTAAAATCAGTTAATCCTACAGGATGAGAATTTTCAGAGAGGTGACATGACTGTGACCTATAGGATTGAGGGACTCTGCCTGAAGAGGAGATGACAAGAGGCAGCCAAGGCCAAGACAATTTGTACATAAAACCATCTTGGGTACTACTTCTGGCCATTGCTGAATTAGGAAGCATTGTTCATTAGTACTCATGCCTCGGTCACATCTCGAAAGGCCTACTCAATGGGATCCAAAACAAATTCCTTGTGTGTCCAATCATACCTGGCCAATAAAGAATTCTATTCTATTCATCTAGATAGAACTGCCTTTCAGAATACTTTCAGAAGCTGCAACCAATTCAGAATATGGCGATTTTCTAGTATAACAAGGGACATCCAGATAAAACCATTACTATGTAAGTTGGTCTGGTTCTCAGTAGGTTTCAGATGCAGTTCAGATTCTGGTTGTTACCTTTGAATCCCTGCATAGCATAGAGTTATTTACAAGACCAACCGATTCCAGTAGCTTATGCTGATATCACTAGATCCAACAGGATAGTTATACTGTGAGTCCCTTCTGTGTAATCATGGTATTTTGTGGAATCCAGGAGGCATATCTTCTGTGCACTGAGTGTGTCCTATGGAACGGCCTCACTTTGATAGTCAATGGCCTTCCTGAAATTCTGGTTTTCCACTAGTACCTTGGAAAAGTACAATATAATGGTAGAACCCCATGGGAGGGGGGTATTCTATCTTGTAAGAATAGGTTTACTTAGTGTGACAGTTTTTTCTAATTATCTTGTTTTCCTAGATTCACATCATCTAGGAATGCATGATGCCCAGTACACCCAGCTTCACCCAGCTACCATTCAGTAAATAAACAAGCTGATGAGTATATTGTATGGAATTATTATTCCCATATTTAACCCTTTGATCTAATGGTGGGATTCAAAAAAAATTACTACTGGTTCTGTGGGCGTAGTTTGGTATGCATGGCATGGCTTGGTGGGCGTGGCAGGGAAAGGTTACTGCAAAATCTCCATTCCCATCCCACTCCAGGGAGAAGGTTATTGCAAAATCCCATTGCCTCTCCACTCACTAACCTGCTTTCCAGCTCCATTCTCCTGTGCAGGGCAACAAAAGAAGATCCAGCTGATCAGCTGGGACTCAGGAGGCAGAGAACCTGCTGAATACCACCTCTGCTTTGATCTGCATCCTTCCAGAATCAGAAAGTGAAAAGAGTCTAATTGTTCGCCACTTTCAATAGAAGAGAATATAGATAGCTTGGGGTTGAACTGTGGAGTTCTTGATGCTCTCTGGACTTGGGTATTGCTTGCAGATGTTTTATTAGCCAACTAGATAACATCATAAAAACTAGTGAATGTGGGGTTTACTCCCTATTTTTACAAATTAACTTCCCCTGCCAGTGTTGGTAGAGATGTGGTTTTCTCCATGATAGTTGATAGATCAGGAATTTTCTACTTGTTTGTCTGGTGTTAATTCCTGCTTATCTGGATGTTGGAGTGGACATGCCCTAGTTTTAACACCAGGGATGTTAACTTTGTGAAGTAAATAAACAAGTGGCAAAGGAAACATGACCTCAACAACATGCATGCCCACAGCAGAGAGACAAGTCCCCAAAAGTTCAGTAAGTTTGTCTTAGGAGAGTTCTAGTCCAAAACAGGAGCCACAAGACTAGTCAAACAAAGTCCAAAGGTTCAAATGCAGAAGGTTCATCGGCCAGTCCAGATCTAGAATCAAAGTCCTTAGGCTCCATGTTGGGAGACAAGGCACACAGAGTCTAGGTAAACCAACAGTTGTTGCAACAGAGAAACTGGAGCTTGCTCTTCTTAAATGGAAGCAACCCCAAAGTCTATGCATATTCTCATTCATCCAGGTCAAGCAATTCCAATGTTGCTCATTTGGAAGGGCAAAGTTCTTTTCTTGCATGGAGCCTTACAGAATGCTTTTGCGCTGCTCTGCTCTCTGCACAGTGAGTTCTTGCACTGGGAAGCGATAAATTCTCATTTTCAGAGACTGGCAGCAGCTTTGCCTACTGGTCACTGGATGGCCCCATCTCCTTTGTTTGCAACTACTCAGTCAGCCACACTAGAACTGGATGCTAATTGTCAGTCTTCTTATCTGAGCCTGAGCTTGCTATGACAGTGGCAATGACAGTTCCTTGTAAGGAACTTGGCAATCAATCCTTTCCTTACACTCTATCAAAATAATAAACTTAGGTATCCTGGCATGGCTCTCCCCCTTTTTAAAATAAATCTAGCCTCATCTCTGTGTTGTTCTAAAGATAACATTGACTACTGTTATTTTCTAGAATTGTTTCTACCCATAAATATGCACACAAGAACAGTCACCATATGAAGTGATGAAACCAACTGATGTAGCTGGATTTTTACCCAAGGAAGACACATAGCTTTGCTACTGTTTTCATGAAAGCAGATTTTATCTCTTTGTTCCTCAAGCTGTAAATAATAGGGTTCAAGCTTGGGGTCACTACTGTGTAGAGGAGGGCAAGAAACCTGTTATTGTCCTGAGAATTTGCTGAATTGGGATGAATGTAGGCAGCAGTGATTGTTCCATAGTACAGGAGAACAACAGTGAGATGTGAGGAACAAGTGGAAAATGCTTTCTGCCTGTTCTTGGCCACTGGCATCATGAGAATAGTAGAAATGATGAGGATGTAGGAAAAAAGGATGAGCAAAAGGGGTATTAGGGCAAACACCATGGTTAGTATGGCATTGGCCACTTCATTTTTGTAAGTATCAGTGGAAGTCAGTCTTAAAACAGGCATAATATCACAGAAGAAATGGCTGATTCTATCCAACCCACAGAAAGGAAGGGTGAAGATTGAAACAGATTGCCCCAAACCCATCAAAATCCCAAAAGCCCATGATGCAGCAACAAAATGAACGCATTCTCTGTAGTTCATGATATATGGGTATTGCAAAGGTTTGCAAATGGCAACATAGCGATCATATGCCATGACACAAAGAAGACAACATTCAGTGACACTAAAAAGAACAAAGAAACACATTTGACATCCACAGCCCCAAAAGGATATAGTCTGATTCTCTGATAACAAATTGACTAGCATCTTTGGACTGATGGAGGAAGTGTAGCCAATTTCTAAAAAGGACAAGTTCCAGAGGAAAAAGTACATTGGGGTGTGAAGTATAGGGCTAAAAATGATGAGGATCAAAACAAGACTGTTGCCCATCAAAGCTATGAAGTAGAATATTAGAACCAGACAAAATAAAAGCTCTTGTATTGTCTTGAAATCTGAGAAACCTATCAAGATCATCTCACTCAAACAGGACTGGTTGTCTTTCTTCATAGTATTATCCAGGTTGAAGCCTAAGAAAACAAGAAGAATATGACATAAACATTACATTCCTCTCTTAGCAATTTCAGCTTTGAAGAACAAGAATGGGAAGTTTATTAAAGTCTCTGAACATTAGAGAATTTTATAGAATATGCCTGAGAATATTATGTATAGCCAAGAAAATAAATAAAGAAGTAGACCTAACAAAAAAAGTCAAGCCAGAGTTCTCAAGATACAAATCATCAGATTTAAATTATTTTAGTTTGGACATATTATGCAAAAAGCTAGATTTCTGGAAAAAGCTTTGTTGCTATGAAAGGTAGAAGAAAACAGAAGAGGAAAGAGAACAATCAGCAAGTTACATGGACTAAGTTGTATTGGCAATAGATGCATCCTTGGAAAACCTGAAGAACCAGAAGGATCATCATGCAGACAATTTAGAGACAACTTTGACTTGATATCACCTAATTGATTGATCCATTTTAGCAGCTATTAACAATTAATGGTCTTTTCATAGTAGATACTTTTATCCTGCATCCCTCACATTTACTCAAAAGCAGTCAATTGGATCAAGTTATTGAAAAGTGGAGATTGCTGATTTAAGTGTAGTGTCCTCTACATTTTTTGCAATTATGTCATTTTAATGAATCATACAGTTATTCTCTTTTGTTCAGAATTCATTTGTCAGAATTTTCAAGGTTCAGAAACTAAACATAGCCCTCTTGAGTTTAGGGCAAAAATTTGCTTTCAAGGTGACCCATCTTTGTTTGTTTAATTCTTTAATATTTCTGAGATTCTGACCATTGTAAGAATGAAATTAACTGAGTTTCCTTGAAATAAAATCTCTTTATAACTACATTGCTGATGATAACATTCTCTTAATATTCCTCAGTCTATTATTTAAAAATAAAACTTCTTTTCATGAAGTTGAGTATCTGCAGGAACCATCCCACCAAATCTGACCTTGATAAATTAGGAGATATCAATCTTACTTTGTGAATGGTTTTCTGGTGGTTTTTATAACGATAATATTTCTTCTTAAGGAACACTCCACATTCTGTAATATTCATTGGTAATCCAAGGTCTTGAAAATTCTACTACCTTAGATGAGTCTTTTTTTTCCTTATATACTGTAGGCTATTTAGTGGAGCTGACATTACCAAATTTGGAAAAGCCCCTAGACTCCTAGAGGTTCCAAAATTCCAGAGAGACTGGTGAAATTTTTCTCTAACAAGGTTTTACGAAAGGTCCAAGGATCCATCCTGGGGATCTGGTAAATTAATACCAGAAGACAATCTGGACCTAGGGAAAAGCATTCCCTACAGCTGAGTTAGAAAACCCAGTGGTTTCAGATACTGGATATTTTCATTTACAATTTCCGTGACTCCCTAATCATTTGCCATGCTAACTCATTCATATAGGGAATTTAGTTCAAAAGATTATTACAATGGCATAACAGATATTGTGCAGGGGTGGGATTCAAATTTTTTAACAACTGGTTCTGTGGGCATGGTTGAGCGTGGTCAACCCAATATCACTCACATCGAGACACGCATCTCCTCGCCTGGCCTCTCATGACTGTGGGGATGCTGCAACAGTCATAAGTGTGAAAAATGGGCATAAGTCACTTTTTTCAGTGCCATTGTAACTTTGAATGGTCACTCCACACAAGCAAAGTACCAGCAAAGGAGGGGAAAAAAACTCCAGAGACGTTCCTGAGACAGGAAGTCTAGTCCTGCCAAGAATGTAATAAGTGTTAACGGAGAGGCAGTTTCTGTAAGCAACACCATAATGTTTCCTTCCTGCCTTCCTTACACATTTAGGTCAGTAATTTCTTCTAACAACCGGTTCTCCGAACTGCTTGGAATGTTATTAACTGGTTCTAGCGAATAGGTGCGAACTAGTAGAATCCCACCCCTGATATTGTGCCTAAACTCCTGTTATAGAATCAACAACTGCATGGAAAAGCTTTGGGCTGATTTTAATATCTCTCCTCTTCTTGAGCTCCACAAAGTTCAATTTTATTTCAATTCCCTTCCCATTTCTTCTGTACCACCTGATGCTCACATGATGTGGATCTCAAATAGTATAGTTTGTTTATAATTAAATATTCTCATTGTTGAGTTACCTCTGTTGATTCATCTGGAATCTCCTATGATTGGGCATATGTAAAAATTGAAATTATAAGCAAACCAGTCTTGGCTTTCATAGTTTTAAAAGTGCATATTGCTATTCCTATGATAGCAGTTTGATCAAGTTAATAGAAATTGGATAGTTCACATGGGATCCAGCTGAGAGTATCATTTATTAATGACTTTATTGATATAGAAATTTATTGATTGCTCCATCTAGCCCAGATTCCCTAATTAGATTTTGATAAGAGACTATTTTTATGTTAATTCTAATGTTCTCATATATTTTGTCAATATATACCCTATGACTATTATTAAGAATTGTACCTTATGATTCTTGATTCTCGATGAATGTATCTTTTCTTTTATGTACACTGAGAGCATTTGCACCAAGACAAATTCCTTGTGTGTCCAATCACACTTGGCCAATAAAGAATTCTATTCTATTCTAACTCTCTTATTGAAACTGGAATGATGTTTGGAGAATATCCAGAAAAAGATCTGGATTTCTGCATCCAGTAGCAGAAGGGGAGACCTAACTCGCTATCTCCCTACATAGTTGTTATGTCACCTATTTACAACTCCATCTGTAAATGTTAAAACAGGAATTTAATAGGTTTGTCACTGAAGAATAAGAAGAAATATTTCAATACAGGATAATAAAACACTAGAACATAAATGAGAAATGGATACAGGTTTTTTAATAAGAAAGACCAGAGTTTGTTTATTATTGTTGCAATTCTGATAAGACCGATATATGCAGAAATATTTTTTAATCAAAAATAATCTACAGTTTCTATGTGGTACTGTCTCTGAATTCAGTGCCCAGTTGTATATATACTTGAATAAATAATACTGTCCAATATTCCTTTCTCTCTCTTTCCATAAAAATGGTAAAACTCACATGCTCCCATTTTTACACTTAAAGTTAGAAGCTACTAAGCCAAATACATCTTCTCAGCAAAAATAAAGCACTGGAACAGCTATATGGTTCAAATAATACAACTATCCCTTCTAAGCAAATAATACTTTTACACTTTTTCAGAGTAACTAACTATCAGATCAGGCATTGAGTGCTTGAGTGATTTTTAAGAAGAGCTTGGTCAACTAAATGTCTGAAATGGTATATAATATTCTGCTTGAGCAAAGATTGAACTAGAAGACCTTCAAAGATCCTTCCAACTCTGTTATTCTGATATAAAACTTTGCAAAGGACAAGGATTGATGGTAAACTTGAAAAAAACGAAGATAGCATAAGGTATGCAATAGTCTGGGAAAGAAAAAGATTATAACTTCCTACACAGAAATTATGTTTATAGAATATTGCCTACTTCTATTTCAAAATCCCAACTGACTTGGTCATCTTCCTCATTGTTTCATTCTCACACTCTGATTGCTACTGACTTCTTGAAAGCATGTTTTATCTCCTTCCTTTTGCCAACATTTTATTTAGACTTTCTGAGCAGTCTGGTATCTTTCCTTTTCAATAAATGGACAAATAACCTTTACCTGAATTCTATCAGAATAGTATACTTAGATTAATTTTAAGGCTCTCTCTTTATTTTAAATAAATCTATCCAGATCAATCTGGGATAAAGGGTGAAATTTGCCATTAATATAGCCATTTTAACCCTCATTTATGTTCACAACAATTGAATTCGGTTGAAAATTTGTGGATTTACTAGGATTATTCAGTAAAGAAGATCTGCTTCCTTGTTACAGATTTCATGAAAGCAGCTTTTATCTCTTTATTCCTCAAGCTGTAAATGATGGGATTTAAACTTGGGGTCACTACTGTGTAGAGCAGGGCAAGGAATCTGTTACTGTCCATGGAATATTCTGAGCTGGGATGAATGTAGGTAAAAACGCCAGTTCCATAGAAAATGCAGACCACAGTGAGATGTGAGGAACAAGTTGAAAATGCTTTGCGCCTGTTCTTGGCCTGCGGCATTGCGAGAATAGTGGAAATGATGAGGATGTAGGAAAAAAGGATGAGCAAAAGAGGCACCAGAATAAATAGAACTGTTACTGTGGCAATGGCCACTTCATTTTTGTAAGTATTGGTAGACGCCAGTCTCAGAACAGGCATAAGGTCACAGAAGAAATGGCTGATCCTATTTGACCCACAGAAGGGGAGGGTGAATATTGAAATAGATTGCCCCAGACCCACAAAAATACCAATGGCCCATGATGCAGCAGCAAGCATAGTGCATTCCCTGAGGTTCATGATATATGGGTATTGCAAGGGTTTGCAAATGGCAACATAGCGGTCATATGCCATGATACAAAGAAGACAACACTCGGTGGTACCAAAGAGTAGGAAAAAACACATTTGACACCCACAGCCCCAAAAGTATATGTTCTGGCTGTCTGATAATAAGTTTACTAGCATCTTTGGGCTGATGGTGGAGGTGTAGCCAATTTCCACAAAGGACAAGTTCCAGAGGAAGAAGTACATTGGGGTGTGAAGTGTAGAATTGATAATAGTGAGAATCAAAACCAGGCTATTACCCATCAAGGCTATGAAGTAGAATATTAGAACCAGGTAAAATAAAAGTTCTTGTATTGTCTGGAAATCTGAAAAGCTCAACAGGACCATCTCGGTTAAACAGGACTTGTTGTCTTTCTTCATAATATCATTCAGATTGAAGCCTGAGAGCAAATGTGAAATAAAAATTACATTTGTTTCTTAATAATTTCAACCTTGAGAAATAAGAATGGAAAGAGTAATTTGAAGTCTCTGAGCATTGGTTTTAAAGAATACTCCTGAGAATATCATGAATACCAAAAAAATAGACAAATAGATCATTAAGCAAGTCAATTCAGTTTCTCCCAAAAAGCACAAATCATCAGACTCAAGTTATTTTATTTTGGACACATTATGCAAAACCAGGGTTTCTGGGAAAAGCTCTATTGCTAGAAAAGATGGGAGGAAAGACAGAAGGATCAGCAAGTTGTAATGAAAATGTAATAAAGTGACAATAGGTGCATCTTTGGGAAACCTGAAGGACCAAGTAAGGGACAAATCATCCCGCAAACAATTTAGAGTCAACACTGACTTGATGACACTTAACTGATCAAACAGTTTCAGCAAGTATTAGCAATTAATAGCCTTTTCATACTAGTTACTTATTTTCTATATTCTTCAAGTTCTTTAAAACTGGAGACTGCTCATCTAACTTAATGTCCTACATATTTTTTGCAATTATACAATTTTAATGAATCACACAATAATTCTCTATATTTTTTATAATTGATTTGTCAGAATTTTCAGTGCTGACCATTTAAATTTCGCCCTCTTGAGTTTAAGGCGGAGACTTAATTTCAACATGACACAACTTTGCCTATTTAACTCTTTCTTATTTCAGTGAGTCTGGCCATCTGTAAGGATGAGCTCAAGTTTTACTAATGTGAATTAAGAACTTTTTAACTATAGTGTTGATAATAAAATTCTCTTAATATTCCTCAGACTATTATTACAAATTAACATTTATTTTCGTGAAGCTGCATGCCAACAGGAACCATCCCAACAAACCTGATGTTGTTTATTGATAAAGTATTGATCTTACTTTATGAGTGGCTTTCTGATAATTTTTATACAGATGGGATACTTCTTCTTAAGGAACGCTGCACATGCTGTAATATTCATTGGTAGATCAAAATCTTGAAAGTTAGTCTTTCTGCATTCCTTCCTCAGGGAAAAAATGTAGAATATAGAATGTTTATAGGAGCTGACATTTTAAAAAGTCTGAAGAAACCTCTAGACTCCTAGAGGTTCCAAAATTCCAGAGAGATTGGAGGACTTTTTCTCTAACAAGGTCCCATGAAAGAAACTCAAGGATTCATCCTGGGAATCTGGTAAATTAATACCAGGAGACATCCTGGCCCCAGGGAAATACATTCCCCAGAATTAGGAGACCCAATGACCTCAGGTATTCGATATTTTCATTTACAATTTCTGTAACTTTGAGATAATTATAATTTTTCTCCTTTTTTCTGAGTGAAGAAATTCCAATTTTTTTTCAGTTTCTTGTTCATTTCTTCCATTCCACCTGATGCTCACACAGTTTGAATCTCAAATCAACATAGTTTGTTCACAGTTAAATTTTCACATTGTTGGGTTAAGTAGTGATTCACCTAGAATTTTGTACGACTGGGCAGATGAAAAATATTAAAATTGTATGCAAATCCATCCTGGATTTTATAATTTGAAGAGTGCATGGTTGTGTTCCTGTGATAGCATCACATATTAGTAGGAATTAGATGGTTCACAGAAGATCAAACTGGGAGTAGCATTTATGAATATTTATTGATACAGAAATTTATTGATTGCTCCATCTAGCAAGATTCTCAGAAGCTGACATCATAAAATATATTTCAAAAAATCTATATTTTATTAGAGTGGCAGAGACATCACCTCAGAGAAAGAATGTAGACATGGTTACAGAAATAGAATGATGTTTTAATCTCAGAAAAAAATGGAAATCCTGAGAAAAAAGCTCTGATTGGCTCCATCCTCATTCACGCAGGTATAAGAGACTGAGTCAAGCTTTCAAGATTTTGCTATTATAACTTGGATCAATATGGTAGCATCCCATTCAACCTGATGGAGTCTATTTCTGACCTGGACTACATGGAAAGAGTAATATCTATATTTCATTAACAAACACCCAAACTTTCCATTGAGCTCAAAATGACACCCCAATGCACAATATTCTTACCTAATATGCTCTGCGTTGGAAGACTTAGGAAAAAGAAGCATGTACTAGCACTTCTGAACATTAAAAGTGGGGGGGAACCATACTAACCGGGTGAGACAAGGTCTTCCAGAGGAAAAGAAACTACAGAGCTGGCCTATTTCAGACTATTATTCAAATCACAATAAAGGAGTTCTATATGGATCTAACCTCATATGCCCAGATATAGAGATTCTTAGTCACCCAAGTCATGCTTTCTCAAGAAGCAACTGGACTTTCTTTGTTTTTCCTCAAAGACATTTCATTTCTCATCCAAGAAGCTTCTTCAATTCTGACTGAAGAACTCAAATAAGAAGCTTCCTGGATAAGAAGTGAAACATCTTCAAGGAAAAACATCTTCAATGAGAGAAAGTCCAGTTGCTTCTTTAAAAAGCACCTTTGGGACCTCTTGAAAATGCTTTCTTCTAACATATCAGGAAAATGAACATCTTGAAGAAACCTCTATTTAGGAAAAAGTCTTCTGTCATCCCATTCTCTGCAAGTGGGGCCCATTGCTTCTTTTTAATGGCCAGGATAAGAATATTCATTTCCATTAAAGCAAAATTTCAGGAATTATCGGCTCCATCCTCCCCAGAGAACTAAATGAGCCAGAAATTCTTAAAACAAAAATCTGGCAAAACTGCTTCCCTTTATCATTAATAAATCTTCAGTGGAATGGAAACAGAAACAATTTGTATTCAGAGCACCATAAGGACTACTTCTCTGGAATGAACATGCCTCAATATTTGATTTTGATAAGGGATTATTTTTATGTTAAAAGTTTTACCATTCTCATATACTTTGTCAACCCTTTACTGAAACACTACTATGGCTGCAGTTTGTTCTGGAATGACATTTAGAGAATATCCAGAGGAACATCTGGATTTCTGCATTCAATGGCAGAAGGGAAGATCTAACTAGCTACCTCCTTGCATAGTTGTTAGGTCACCCGAGCTGTAACTACTCCATCTGTAGATGTTCATTCGGGGATGCAATAAGTTTGTCAGTGAAGAAAGGGAAAAAGAAATATTTCAGTAGAGAAAAATAAAACATTAATCTCATATCAATGCATAAATGGATGGTAAGAAAGAGCAACAATTATGATACTTTTTTTAATTCAGTGCTCAGCTATATATGTAGCAATAGCACTTATATACTGCTTCACAGTGCTTTACAGCCCTCTCTAATTGGTTTACAGAGTCAGTATACTTCCCCCAACAATCTGGGTCCTCATAGTATTTGAATAAATAATACTGCCTTATGTTCCTTGATCTCCCTTTCCATGAAAGTAGTAAATGTCACGTGCTAGTATTTCTGCACCACAGGTTAGAAGCTGCTCAGGCAAATATATCTTCCAAGCAAAAATAAAGCCCTGGGATAGCTGTGTAATTTCAAACTATGCAATCATCTCATCTACAAAAAACAGTTTTCCAGAATAACTAACTATCGGCTCAGGCATAAAATTTTGCAAAGCCAAAAAATGATGGTAAACTTGGAGAAGGGTAAAATAGCACAAATTGAAAAGAGCTCTGGGAAAGCAAAATATTGTAATTCCCTACACAGAAATTGTATTTATGGAATAATAACTTTTTGTTTCTTTTTTTTTCAAAAAAACCCCCCAATTTATCTTGATAGTCTTCTCCATTGCTTGCCCAGATTGCTACTGATCCCTTAAAAGCATCTTTTATTTCATTTTTCCTCCCTTTTCTTTAGACTTTAAGAACAATCCAGCAGTTTTCCTTTTAAATAAATGGGCTATCAACCTTTATTTTAATTCTACCACAATAATAAACTTATCTTTCAGGGCTCTCTCCTTGTTTAAATCAACCTGTCTGAATCATTCTGCAGTAAAGGGTGAAATTTCTCACTGGTATCCCCTGGAGTTCATTCTACCCCATAAATATGTGCACGACAACTGCATTTGTTAAAAACATCAAACCTATGGATCTATTGAATTACCCTATTAAGAAGATCTGCTTCCTTGTTACAGATTTCATGAAAGCAGATTTTATCTCTTTATTCCTCAAGCTATAAATGATTGGGTTTAAACTTGGGGTCACTACTGTGTAGAGCAGGGCAAGGAACCTGCTACTGTCCATGGAATATTCTGAGCTGGGATGAATGTAGGTAACAATGCAGGTTCCATAGAAAATGCAGACCACAGTGAGATGTGAGGAACAAGTTGAAAATGCTTTGCGCCTGTTCTTGGCCTGCGGCATTGTGAGAATAGTGGAAATGATGAGGATGTAGGAAAAAAGGATGAGCAAAAGAGGCACCAGAATAAATAGAACTGTTACTGTGGCAATGGCCACTTCATTTTTGTAAGTATTGGTGGATGCCAGTTTCAGAATAGGCATAAGGTCACAGAAGAAATGGCTGATTCTATTCGACCCACAAAAGGGAAGGGTGAATATTGAAATAGATTGCCCCAGACCCACAAAAACACCGATGGCCCAAGATGCAGCAGCAAGCATAGTACATTCCCTGAGGTTCATGATATATGGGTATTGCAAGGGTTTGCAAATGGCAACATAGCGATCATATGCCATAGCACAAAGAAGACAACACTCGGTAATACCAAAGAGAATGAAGAAACACATTTGACACCCACAGACCCAAAAGTATATGTTCTGGTTGTCTGATAATAAGTTCACTAGCATCTTTGGGCTGATGGTGGAGGTGTAGCCAATTTCCACAAAGGACAAGTTGCAGAGGAAGAAGTACATTGGGGTGTGAAGGGTAGGACTGAAAATGGTGAGAATCAAAATCAGACTGTTGCCCATCAAAGCCATGAGGTAGAACATTAGAACCAGGCAAAATAGAAATTCTCGCATAGACTGAAAATCTGAGAAGCCTAACAGGACAATTTCAGTCAAACAGGTCCAGTTCTCTTTCTTCATTTTCAAAACCTTAGGAAAAGAAGGAAATGAAAAATTAAATAATTCTTGAAAATATTTTTAAAGAATGAACTATACTTGCTATCCTTGAAAACTACATGATCACATTCCAGTACACTACTATTAGTACATTGGATCAATAAAACCTTTCATGGAGTTATACAACAGGAAGAACCAACCCACCAAACATGAGCCAAGGGAATGCATTGACCTTACCCTAAATTTGTTTTGTGATATTTCTAAAAAGATGGAAAATTTCTTCTCATAAAAAATCAGCAATGCACTAAAAAATTAAGATCTTGAAGATCAGCTTGCCTTAAGTGACTCTCCATGTATCCCTTTCTCTGGAAAAAGAAGTATTTTTTCCTATGCAGACATTCAGATCAGATAACATCAAAGGAGTAAAGGAGTCTATAAATCACTTGACTCCTAGAGGATCAGAAATTCTAGAGAGACTAAAGGACTTTTTTCTCTAACAAGATCTCCTGAGAGAAGCCTGGAGATTCATCCTGAGGGTTTGATTAATGAATACCTAGGATAACCAGGGCCTTAGGGAAACATTGTTTAGAAAAGGTAGGAAATTCTGGGCCCTCAGATACTGGATATTTTCATTTACAATTTCTGTGACTCCCTAATCATTTGCCATGCTAACTCATTCATATAGGGAATTTAGTTCAAAAGATTATTACAATGGCATAAGAGATATTGTGCAGGGGTGGGATTCAAATTTTTTAACAACTGGTTCTGTGGGCGTGGTTGAGCGTGATCAACTCAATATCATTCACATCGAGACACGCATCTCCTCGCCTGGCCTCTCATGACTGTGGGGATGCTGCAACAGTCATAAGTGTGAAAAATGGGCATAAGTCACTTTTTTCAGTGCCATTGTAACTTTGAATGGTCACTCCACAAAAGAAAAGTACCAGCAAAGGAGGAGAAAAAAACTCCAGAGAAGTTCCTGAAACAGGAAGTCTAGTCCTGCCAAGAATGTAATAAGTGATAACGGAGAGGCAGTTTCTGTAAGCAACACCAGAATGTTTCCTTCCTGCCTTCCTTACAGGATTAGGCCAGTAATTTCTTCTAACAACTGGTTCTCTGAACTGCTTGGAATGTTATTAACTGGTTCTAGCGAATAGGTGCGAACTGGTAGAATCCCACCCCTGATATTGTGCCTAAACTCCTGTTATAGAATCAACAACTGCATGGAAAAGCTTTGGGCTGATTTTAATATCTCTCCTCTTCTTGAGCTCCACAAAGTTCAATTTTATTTCAATTCCCTTCCCATTTCTTCTGTACCACCTGATGCTCACATGATGTGGATCTCAAATAATATAGTTTGTTTATAATTAAATATTCTCATTGTTGAGTTACCTCTGTTGATTCATCTGGAATCCTCTATGATTGGGCATATGTAAAAATTGAAATTATAAGCAAACCAGTCTTGGGTTTCATAGTTTTAAAAGTGCATATTGCTATTCCTATGATAGCAGTTTGATCAAGTTAATAGAAATTGGATAGTTCATATGGGATCCAGCTGAGAGTATCATTTATTAATGACTTTATTGATACAGAAATTTATTGATTGCTCCATCTAGCCCAGATTCCCTAATTAGATTTTGATAAGAGACTATTTTTATGTTAATTCTAATGTTCTCATATATTTTGTCAATACATACCCTATGACTATTATTAAGAATTGTACCTTATGATTCTTGATTCTCGATGAATGTATCTTTTCTTTTATGTACACTGAGAGCATTTGCACCTAGACAAATTCCTTGTGTGTCCAATCACACTTGGCCAATAAAGAATTCTATTCTATTCTAACTCTCTTATTGAAACTGGAATGATGTTTGGAGAATATCCAGAAAAAGATCTGGATTTCTGCATCCAGTGGCAGAAGGGGAGACCTAACTCGCTATCTCCCTACATAGTTGTTATGTCACCTATTTACAACTCCATCTGTAAATGTTAAAACAGGAATTTAATAGGTTTGTCACTGAAGAATAAGAAGAAATATTTCAATACAGGATAATAAAACACTAAAACATAAATGAGAAATGGATACAGGTTTTTTAATAAGAAAGACCAGTGTTTGCTTATTATTGTTGCAATTCTGATAAGACCGATATATCCAGAAATATTTTTTTAATCAAAAATAATCTACAGTTTCTATGTGGTACTGTCTCTGAATTCAGTGCTCAGTTGTATATATACTTGAATAAATAATAATACTGTCCAATATTCCTTTCTCTCTCTTTCCATAAAAATGGTAAAGCTCACATGCTCCTATTTTTACACTTAAAGTTAGAAGCTACTAAGCCAAATACATCTTCTCAGCAAAAATAAAGCACTGGAACAGCTATATGGTTTCAAATAATACAACTATCCCTTCTAAGCAAATAATACTTTTACACTTTTTCAGAGTAACTAACTATCAGATCAGGCATTGAGTGCTTGAGTGATTTTTAAGAAGAGCTTGGTCATTTATGTTCACAACAATTGAATTCGGTTGAAAATTTGTGGATTTACTAGGATTATTCAGTAAAGAAGATCTGTTTCCTTGTTACAGATTTCATGAAAGCAGCTTTTATCTCTTTATTCCTCAAGCTGTAAATGATGGGATTTAAACTTGGGGTCACTACTGTGTAGAGCAGGGCAAGGAATCTGTTACTGTCCATGGAATATTCTGAGCTGGGATGAATGTAGGTAAAAATGCCAGTTCCATAGAAAATGCAGACCACAGTGAGATGTGAGGAACAAGTTGAAAATGCTTTGCGCCTGTTCTTGGCCTGCGGCATTGTGAGAATAGTGGAAATGATGAGGATGTAGGAAAAAAGGATGAGCAAAAGAGGCACCAGAATAAATAGAACTGTTACTGTGGCAATGGCCACTTCATTTTTGTAAGTATTGGTGGATGCCAGTTTCAGAATAGGCATAAGGTCACAGAAGAAATGGCTGATTCTATTCGACCCACAAAAGGGAAGGGTGAATATTGAAATAGATTGCCCCAGACCCACAAAAACACCGATGGCCCATGATGCAGCAGCAAGCATAGTGCATTCCCTGAGGTTCATGATATATGGGTATTGCAAGGGTTTGCAAATGGCAACATAGCGATCATATGCCATAGCACAAAGAAGACAACACTCGGTAATACCAAAGAGAATGAAGAAACACATTTGACACCCACAGACCCAAAAGTATATGTTCTGGTTGTCTGATAATAAGTTCACTAGCATCTTTGGGCTGATGGTGGAGGTGTAGCCACTTTCCACAAAGGACAAGTTGCAGAGGAAGAAGTACATTGGGGTGTGAAGGGTAGGACTGAAAATGGTGAGAATCAAAATCAGACTGTTGCCCATCAAAGCCATGAGGTAGAACATTAGAACCAGGCAAAACAGAAGTTCTCGCATAGACTGAAAATCTGAGAAGCCTAACAGGACAATTTCAGTCAAACAGGTCCAGTTCTCTTTCTTCATTTTCAAAACCTTAGGAAAAGAAGGAAATGAAAAATTAAATAATTCTTCAAAATATTTTTAAAGAATGAACTATACTTGCTATCCTTGAAAACTACATGATCACATTCCAGTACACTACTATTAGTACATTGGATCAATAAAACCTTTCATGGAGTTATACAACAGGAAGAACCAACCCACCAAACATGAGCCAAGGGAATGCATTGACCTTACCCTAAATTTGTTTTGTGATATTTTTAAAAAGATGGAAAATTTCTTCTCGTAAAAAATCAGCAATGCACTAAAAAATTAAGATCTTGAAGATCAGCTTGCCTTAAGTGACTCTCCGTGTATCCCTTTCTCTGGAAAAAGAAGTATTTTTTCCTATGCAGACATTCAGATCAGATAACATCAAAAGAGTAAAAGAGTCTATAAATCACTTGATTCCTAGAGGATCAGAAATTCTAGGGACACTAAAGGACTTTTTTCTCTAACAAGATCTCCTGAGAGAAGCCTGAAGATTCATCCTGAGGGTTTGATTAATGAATACCTAGGATAACCAGGGCCTTAGAGAAATATTGTTTAAAAAAGGTAGGAAATCCAGGGCCCTCAGATACTGGATATTTTACTTCCCATTTCCAGGACCCTCTGTCCATTTCTTCTGTTGATTCTGTCTTATTTTATTCCAAAAGGCCTATTAGTGGGATAATTTACATTTTTGCTGAGCACACTATCTGTCATGATGATCAATAACCACACGAAAAATCTGCAAACCAAGAACTCTTTTAATATGTCTCTTCTTCCCTGGCTGTAGTACTGACAGTGTATTTCATTCATATTTCGTCCAATCTGAAACAGTGGAGATTGTTCCTCATTATTAAATTATTCATTTTGTTGATTTTTTATCTTTATATATCTCATGCATGAAGGAGATCCATGGCAGTTGTCCCCAACACCTGGTCCATGGACCAGCATTGGGCTGGAGCATGCCAGAAACCAGGCAATGCAAACAAGCAAAGCCTTATCTGAGGGATGCAAGCAGCATGCAAAATCATGTTCACAGAAAAAACTCTCTTCAAGAAACCAGTCCCTGGTGCCCAAAAGGTTGGGGGCCACTGATCTACAGCATATTTTCTAGACTTTTATGCCAAGAAATCCCTAAAATAAAATATCTCTACATTAAATTCCTAACTCCTACTGAAAAATCATTTTAAAAAACAATATAAAAGTCTTTAGGTAAATATCTACAGAGGGAGGATATTGTCTTTATATAGTTTATGGCATACAGTGATTATTTTTTTAGATTGTTCTCTGACAATGTTCATATAAGTGATAAAGGTTCACTAGATGAAATACAACTTTCCAATATTTTGAGGAAATCAATGGCTGGAGATTCTTGTAGTACGGGAGAACATTTAACCCATCCTTATCTCTAAGGAAGTTGTTGATTGGCCACTTTCTGATAAGACTACTGCAATCAGCTCCATAAGGGACTGGCTTGAATAGAGTAGAAACTGCAGCTGGTCCAGAATGCTCCATAATGCACAATGTTGAATGCAGCATAGAATACCAGCGTTTCATTGAGAATTCATGATCGCTTCCTGCCTATCATGATAACTGTGCCCAGTACTTTTCTCCTCAGCTTTATTAATGTGTTCTCTTCCCATTCCAGAGGAGGAGGCAAAACTAAATTGATTTTGCTCTGCCCACTGCTAACATCAGTTAAGATCCCCAGTTGGAAGATAGCATCCTCATTTCCCATCCATGAAAAGCTATCTGTCCTCCCCTTCTCAATAATGCCAGCTGGAAGGAAAACTCAATGTTGCAAACATAATTAACAGAACCGAATAACAGCGTTGGAAGGGACCTCGGAGGTTTTCTAGTCCAGCCCCTTGCTCAAGCAGGAAACCCTACACTATTTAAGTTGGCCAATCTCTTCTTAAAAACTTCCAGTATTGGGGCACCCACAATTTCTGGAGGCAAGCTCTTCCACTGTTTAATTGTTCTAACTATCAGGAAATTTCTCCTTAGTGTTACGTTGGTTCTCTCCTTGATTAGTTTCCACTCATGGCTTCTCATTGCCTTGCACATAGCAAATACATGTTTTCTGTGGCGTGATTTCTGGGAGAAACTTCATACATGACAAAGGCAATCCCATAATTCATGCTCCCTCCAATAAAGTTGAAAATCAAGATTGAGAAGGTCTTTTATGTTTCTCCTGAGGAAATGCTGAAGATGGCCAATAAAATTGCAGGAATGCTACCATAATAAAAATCAAGGGTGCTAAGATTAGATCTGAGCTTTATTAATGGGATACACATCTTAAGTAGGATGTGTCTTCTGCAAGGAGAAGATGTTCATAAATGAAATGGTTAGTTCCTTGGGTCTGCAAAAATGTGACATGGTCAATATCTGAACTATTGGAGATACTACTATATAACAAAACCAGATTATTGGGAAGAATCTATTACCTGGGAGGAGACTTTGAAGTTTATAAGGACCTTATAAATTAGTTCTATAAATGCTATGATTATAATGAGTTAAGACTCACTGTAAGCAAAATATTGTACAATGGATATATATGTAATTCTTGTAGATATCATATTCCTGGTTTGAGTCCAATCCACTGTTTGCTTGATAATAATAATAATAATAATAATAATAATAATAATAATAATAATAATAATAATAATAATAATAATAATAATAATAATAATAATAAATATTTATTTATATACCGCTCCTTTCCCGAAGGATTCGGAGCGGTACACAGCCGTACAGATTAAAACAATAAATATGTGAAACAATAAAACTAAATTAAACCCAACCCTGGCTGTAAACAAATTTAAAACCCTACTCTAAAACCCTAAAATTTAATAAAAACCAAACACCCCAAAACTAAAATCAGCCCAAGCCGGCCTGGTCAAAAAGCCAGGTTTTCAAAGCACGCCTAAAGGTCCCCAGGTCCGTGGCTGTCCGTAACTCCGGGGGCAACCCATTCCAGAGGGCAGACACCCCCACAGAGAAGGCCCTATTCCTCGGGGTCACCAGCCAGCACATAGATGCCGACAGGACCCGCAGGAGACCCTCCCTGTGGGAGCGCACTGGACGGTGGGAGGAAAATGGCAGAATACGGTCTTGTAAATATCCTGGTCCGATGCCATGGAGCGCATTAAAAGTTAACACTAAAACGCACCCGAGAGGCCACTGGCAACCAATGCAGCTCGCGCAAGAGGGGCGTCACATGCGCGAATCTTGACGCCCCCATAACCACCCGCGCGGCCACATTCTGTACCAGTTGAAGCCTCCGGATACTCCCATTCGGGAGCCCCATGTAGAGGGCGTTACAATAGTCCAGTTGGGAGGTGACCAGGGCATGAGTGACTGTGCGTAAGGCATCCCGATCCAGAAAGGGCCGCATCTGTCGAATCAGGCGAACCTGATGAAATGCCCCCCTGGAGACGGCCATAATATGGTCTTCTAAAGATAGTCGTACATCCAGGAGGACACCCAGACTGTGAGCCCTCTCTGCAGAGGGCAAAATCTCACCCCCAATAGCCAGCGATGGAACTATCTGGCTATATCGGGATGCCAGAAACCACAGCCACTCAGTCTTGGAAGGGTTCAGTCGGAGCCTGTTCCCGCCCATCCGGTTCTGCACGGTCTCCAGGCACCGGGACATGACCTCCACGGCATCGTTGGGGTGGCTTGGGGTGGAGATGTACAGCTGGGTATCATCAGCGTACAGATGACATCTCACCCCAAAGCCACAGATGATCTCCCCCAGCGGCTTCACATAAATGTTGAACAGGAGAGGAGAGAGGACCGACCCCTGAGGCACCCCACAATCGAGGGGCCTAGAGGTGGATCTCTCCCCCCCGCCAACACAAATTGCAGATGGTCGGAGAGGAAGGAGGCGAACCACCGCAATACGGTGCCCCCAACCCCCAACCCCCCCAACCGCCGCAATAAGATACTATGGTCAATAGTATCAAAAGCCGCTGATAGGTCTAATAGGACCAGGACAGAGGAATAAAAAACAGGATAACAGTGACATAAAGTAAGGCAATTGATTATTATTGCTTTCAGGATTGGTGTCTAAATAGCTTATGGTGAATTTTGTTTAATTTTATCACAGTTGATTTCTTCTATTTGGGCATGAATAAATAATTTTTAAATCCCACTAACCTAAACCTAAAACTAGTTTTTGTTTTAACTTTTTTCAGTTTTGGGGGGAGGGGGTGTTACAGGAAGTAAATAAACAAAATATTAAAAAAGAAGAATAAGCAATAAAGGAAATAATGCCATATTAAAAACCATTAATCATTTTTATCAACACTACACAGAACTAAGAAATAAAAGACAATAGGAAAAATTCCTACTATTGCCATTTGTACTAATAATTATAATTTCATATTCAAAGCTTTATTCTTAATGCTGTAAACATGACTGCTTTTTGAAGGCCAACAACCAAATGCATTGAGCACTCTTTAATGACTTATAGACACACATGTTTCTTTGATCATGAGATGACTCTCTTCTTGATCATGTCAGCAATGACACGGTATGACAGGAAATGAGCATTGAGCTAATACCTGAGAAAATATGGAAGAAACAGCTACAGTGGTATGGTCATACCCTCAGCCACTAGCACATACAGTTGCCTGTAATCGCCTTCCACTTTAACACAGATGGCCATGGTCAAATGGATGTCTGAAGTAAAGATGTCAAAACACAATAAATGTAGACATAAAAATTGCCCAGACATCACAGAGTGCAATTACCTTCCCACTAAAGTAGTACATATTTATCTATTTGACTTTGTATGGAGCTGGGGCAAGAAACGGGAGCTTACCCCATTCGGTGGCATCCAGGTCTCAAACCTTGGCTGCCAGCTTTCCAGGCAACAAGCTCAGCATCTTGAAACACTGAAACACTGCACCACTCCTAGTACTCCAACTAGGAAATTAAAAAATGTTAATGGGTTAAGGCATCAGGCTAGAAACCGGGAAACCAGGAGTTCTAGTTCCTCCCAAAGCGCAAAGGCAGCTGGGTGACCTTGGGCCTGTCATTTTCTCTCAGCCCTAGGAAAGAGACAAGGACAAATCACTTCTGAAAAATCTTGCAAAGAAAACTGAAGAGATTTGTCCAGGAAGTGTCTGGGAATCAGATAAGATTGAACAGACGGGTGGTAAAAATAGGGAAAGGATTGGAGAGTGGCTTAGATCAAAGGAAAGTTAATTTCCCATTAGCTATCACTTGTTTCCATCTTGTATATCATCAGTGATCAGTCATTCCTCTAACACTGAATTCTCTTTTCCATCTAGTCAGACCAACAAAATGTACAACTTTAAGCATGATGTTTCCCGGGCTCAAAACTCTGAAATGTTAAAGTATCACTGTAAAGCTGACAATAAAACTTTGTTAAAGTTCCACTGAATATCCTTTGAAAATAAAACTTCATAAAAAGTTGCATAAAGTGAAAAATCTAGTTATAAAATATGATCTTACTTTGTCAAACCTTTTCTGATTATTTTTAGAGGTGGGATATTTCTTCTTAAGGAAAGGCTAAATAGTGTAATATTCACTGGCAATGTAAGAATCTGAAGATTCCTCTACCACAGAAGAATCTTCATATAGTCTTTCCTCAGGAAAACAAATGGTTGATATTATGGAGGCTGTTTATCTCAAAATGGCTACTGGATCCTAGAGGACTTGAACTTCCAAAGAGACTAGAGAATTTTTTCTCTAATAAGGTCTCGTGACAGAAGCCCAAGGACTCATCCTGGGGATTTGGTAAAAGTATACTAGAGGACAACTTCAACCAGAAGGAAGAACTTCTTGGTCTTCCTGAAAGCCTTGAAAAATCTTGTTCTTCCCTCATCCTCAGGGATAGGATCTTAGTAGATCCTCAAATGGGGATTTTGTATTACGTTGTAGGGAGCCTCAATTTTTTTAAATTGCTGTTGCTTTTAATTTTTATACTGTATTAGCTATTCGTTTATTTGGTTAAGACAGGTAGCTATGTCCATTTGATAAATAAATAAATAGCAATAGCACTTAGACTTCTGTACCACTTCACTGTGTTTTACAGCCCTCTCTAGGAAGTTTACAGAGTCAGCATATTGCCCCTAACAATCTGAGTTGTCATTTTAACCAACCTTGGAAGGATGGAAGGCTGAGTCAACCTTGAGCCAGTGAGACTCGAACCGATGAACTGCTGGCAGCCAGCAATTAGCAGAATTAGCCTGCAATGCCACCATGGTTCCTAAATTTATTTATTTATTTATTTTGATTTGTCAATCGCTTATAAGATAATAGATATAAGTACATACATAGTTATGAATGCATGAAATGGGTACATATAAGAAAAATAAAAGAAACAATAGGACAGGGACAGTAGGCATGTTGGTGCGCTTATGCATGCCCCTTAAAATTAGCTAGGCATTTTCTTGTTCACATGACAAAAATATTATGTGAACTATACAAGGATCTCAAACAGTCAGTGGCAAAGGCAAATAGTTAGCTCTTGTAATGTAAATATGGCCATCTGTTATTGTTGCCTAAACCTTCTCCCATTTTCAATAAATCTCTTTTTATTTGAAAAGCTGGAGAATCTCATGACAGAATGTGGTTCTATTTCTTTTTCTGGCTGTTACAACTCTGCTTCCTGGTCTATGGCAAGGATTGAATTCTTCCTCTTGGCCATCATCATCTATAATCTCTACGTGGCTTTATGCAACCCTTTATTATAGGCAGTTATAAGACAGTTGTATTGATTGATACAGACATTTTCATGGGCATCTATGTCATTAAGGCTGTATAATACCCTGCAATCTATTGAAATTCTTTCCATAATGTGTCATATCATGTGGACCCCATTGATTTCATATCAAGGAAGCGGTTTACAATAGGATTGTGCACATAGCATACACTCTATATTCCACATACATAGAAAATACTGCTTTCTGTGAAGTAATTTCTAGGAGATACTTCATTCATGGCAATGAAGATCTCAAAATTCATGTTGACTCCAGTGAAGTAGAAAGTCAAGACTAAGAAAGTATTTTATGTTTCCGCTGAGGAGATGCTGAAGTTGACCAGGAAAAGTGCACCATGGACGCCAAAATCACATCAGAACTAGGGAGAGGGATATCCATCTCAGATAGGATGGCTGTTCTGCAAGGAGAAGATGTTCTTCTATGAAATGGTTGATTCCTTGGGTCTGCAAAAATGTGGCATGGACAATGTCTGAATTGTTGAAAATACTACAGCAAAACCCAGTTATCAGGAAACAGCTATTACCTGAGAGAAGACCTTGAAGTTTTTTATGACCTTATAAATTAATAGTGCCATGATCATAATGGGTTAAGACTCACTGTAAGCTAAATATTGTACAATTGTTCTGACCCAGTTCCCCAAACACAACAAACTCTCTGGCATGGACTCAAAAGATTTCTTTATTAGGAGTGCCAGCAGCCCTGGCACTTTCTCTCCAAAATTTCTCTCACAGGTTAAAAAGTCCATCCAGCCGGAAGATAAATAGTTGTCTGCCACACCTATTCATCTCCACCTCCTGCCTTCTATCCCCATAGCTAGGGTGGGGCCTTGCTAGCAGCGGTGTCTCTTCCTTCCTCAGGATTGGCCCACAGCTTTCCACTGCTCTCCTCTTTTCTGCCTTCTGCACAGCTGAACCTAGGCACTGGATCCTAGCTGTTCCTCCTCTTCTTCATCAATGACCTCCAGACCTGGGGGTTGTTGATTCTCCATTTGAGAGCTGATTGATGGCCCAGGCTCTGCCTCTCTGCCAGCTCCATTCCCCCTAGGAGCTCCCTCAGTTGCCCTGATGCTGATCCTGACTCCCACGCTTCCATCTCTTCCGCCGATTCAGCTGTGGCTAGCCAAATGGCCACAACAACAATGGAGATATACAGCATTTCTGTATATACAGCATTTCTGATACCTTCTAATTCTTATATTCACATGACTGATTTGAGTTCAACCCATAGTTCGCTTGATAAGAAAAAATAGAACAATGATTTACAATAAGACAATTAATTTTAATTATTTTCAGGACTGAAATCTAAGTGGTTCATGGTAAAACTTATTTAATTTTGTCTATTTGGAGATGAATAAGTAATGTTTTAATTCCAGTAATCCAAAACCAAATCTCTTTTTCTTTTACCTTTTTATGGTTTTTTTTTCCAGCAAGAATATTGAAAATAAGCAAAATAGAAAAATATAAAGAATAAACAAAAAAGGAAATAATGAAATATAAAAGACAACCATTTTTATAAATCCTAGACAGAACCAAAAAATTAAAAAACAATGGGAAAGTAGTAACCATAGAAATTGTCCAAATAATTTTAATTTCATCTTCAAAGCTTAACTCTTTTCTTAATTGCTATGAATGTCACTACAATTTAAGTTTCCCGCTTGCCAAAACAAGAGCATCTGTATACAAAGTGTTTATTAGAAATCGGCAACCAATCAATTTGAATAAAATACATAAATAAATAATGACTTTATGGTTTAGAATAAGTATCATATTATTTTTCTTCTCATTGCCATGCAGTTATAATAAATTTAACCCCAAGATAATTGAAAATAGATATAAGGTTATTTCTCTTCTACTCGGTTGTTTTCCTATTAAAGAAAAAGCTCAGAGAATGTAAAAGTGAGGCAGAAGGTTTATTTTATTTTATTTGTATGATTATTTTATTAAATACATAAATATCCTAACATGCTGCTAAAATATATATATATATGTATATATACATATATACATACATACAGTACATACATACATACATATATATAGTATATATATATAATTTATATATATATATACAGTATACATATAATTTGCAATTTACTCAAATTCTTGAATTGTGGTGCACTAATTTGCACTTGATTTGAGGAAAACCTGACAAGACATTTCTTCTTGCACACATAAGATATCAGAAATTAGAGAGAACATTATAGAGAGGAGATAAGGGAATATTGGATATGGAGATTTGCCCAATAATTTGGCATTAAATGGGGAGGAAGCTATGAGTGGATTGGAGAGAAAAATAAATAAGAGTGTGTCTGTCTGTGCGTCTGTGTCTATGTGCATGTGTGTGCATACTGCATATATGCAAATATATTTAAATGCACATGTTGAAAACTGTCACATTCATGATAATGTTTATTTCTATGTTTTAATTACATCTACATCCTGTCTGTTGTGTTGATGCAATAATAACAATAATAAATGGGATTTATAAACATATGTGGTTTAAGTCCTATACATTATCTGTGGGGCTCCTTATAGCACTTGTTTTTTTTCTTGATTTTGACATCACCGTTCCAAGAAAATAAGCCAGTCAATCCTTTTCTTGCATTCAATTATTATAATATATTTAGCTTTCCTTTCAACAACCATGGTGGCCCTGCAGTTAGAATGCAGTATTTCAAGCTAACTTTGTCCACTGCCAGGAGTTCGATCCCAACAGGCTCAAGGTTGACTCAACTGAGTCCCTCTGAGGCCGGTAAAATAAGGATCCAAATGTTTGGGGGAAATATGCTGACGTTGTAAACCTTTTAGAGAATGCTGTAAAGCACTATGCAGCAGTATACGTCTAAATGCTATTGCTACTACTATTCAGGATTCTTGCTTTCTTTGAATAAATCTATTCCCAGATCTGAGTAATTCCAGATTTAAGGCTAATATCAGTCCCTGGCACTTTCTACAGTTCATTCTATCGCATAAATGTGTGGCTGCGATGGTAATTTCTTGAAAAAATGAAACTGATTGATATAATGGGATCTTATCAATTATTATTGGTTTATGATACTGGATTATTACCTAAAAAGACCCATTTCCTTGCTACTGATGTTTTGAAAGCAGCTTTTATCTCTTTGTTCCTCAAGCTGTAAATGATGGGGTTCAAGCTTGGGGTCACTACTATGTAGAGTAGGGCAAGGAACCTGTTATTATCTTGAGAATTTGCTGAGTTGGGATGAACATAGGCAGCAGTGATTGTTACATAGTACAGAAGAACAACAGTGAGATGTGAGGAACAAGTGGAAAAGGCTTTGTGCCGATTCATGGCCAGTGGCATTGTGAGAATAGAGGAGATGATGAGGATGTATGTAAAGAGGATGAACAAAAGGGGGACCAAGACAAATACCACAGTTAGTATGGCATTGGCCACTTCATTTTTGTAAGTATCAATGGAAGTCAATTTCAGAACAGGCATAAGATCACAGAAGAAATGGCTGATTCTGTTTGACCCACAGAAGGGAAGGGTGAAGATTGAAATAGATTGTCCCAAACTCACAAAAGCCCCAGTGGTCCATGAGATGGCAGCTAGGTTAGCACATTTCTTATCATTCATGATAGAAGGGTATTGCAAGGGCTTGCAAATGGCAACATAACGGTCATATGCCATAGCACAAAGAAGACAACACTCAGTGACACTAAAGAGAAGGAAGAAGCACATTTGACATCCACAGCCCCAAAATGATATAGTTTGTTTTTCTGATAATAAGTTCACTAGCATCTTTGGGCTGATGGACGAGGTATAGCCAATCTCCAAAAAGGACAAGTTCCAGAGGAAGAAATACATTGGGGTGTGAAGGGTGGGATTGGCAATGGTGATGAGTAAAACCAGACTGTTGCCCATCAAGGCTATGAGGTAAAATATTAGAACCAGACAAAACAGAAGTTCTTCCATAGATTTGAAATCTGAGAAGCCAAGCAGGAGAAACTCAGTCAAACAGGAGTGGTTATCTTTCATCATGGTATCATCCAGATGGAGGCCTGAAAACAAAAAAGGAACATTAAATAAAGAATTAAACAATTCTTCTAAAGAATTATTAATAATTATGTAGCTTACTCAAATGAGACACCTATATGTTTTTCATTTGCACACTCAGAATTAGTAATTTGGATTAAATCCTTGGAAATAGGAAAGAAAGTTTACAATTTTAATTTAGTGACCAGTGAATTTATTTGTGATTATATTATCTTAGTGAATCACACAACCACTCTAGGACCTTTTCTCAGAACTGAGTACTTCTTGGACTCTCAATTGTGTATGTAGATATGTGTTTTAATTGGTTGCTCTGCCATGTAATTATTTCTGTTACTATTTCAGGGATTCTATAAATAATGAAAATTCAATAACAATTACAAACATTTTTACACATTTCCCTTCAACAATGGAAACTTTGCATTAATATTCCATCCAGGAAATAAAAAGTACTAGTGGTTAAGGCATCAAATTAGAAACTGGGAGACTGGGAATTCTAGTCCAGCCCAAGGCACAAAGGCAGCTGGGTGACCTTTGGTCAATCATTTTTTCTCAACCATAGGAAAGAGACAATGGCAAAATACTTCTGAAAAAAACTTACAAAAAAAAAATGAAAGGGACTTGTCCAGGCAATCTCAATGGAATCAAACAGAACTGAACAGAAGAAGAAAAAAGTGTAAGGGAAGGATTGGAAAGTGGAGAAAAGTGACTTAAATCAAAGGAAGCTTAATTTCTCATTACAGTAGAATCTCTGGCCACAAAAACTTCTGACCACAACCAAATCAGGTTCTAACCAAAAAATTTCACTTTTTTTTTTTTTGCGGCCAATTTCCCCTTCCGTGCCATTTTTTTTATAAGTGCCAAATTTCCAAAATTAGGTTTGGGTCACAACCAAATCAGGTTGTGACCAAAGTTATGGAATGAATTATGGTCTACTTATATTTGGTTCCATTATATACCACCAATGATCAGCTGTTCCTGTTACATGTTTCCCATTTAGACAGAGCATCAAAAATTACAGACTCAAAAGACCTAAATGTTAAAGCATAAATGAAAAGCTGACAATAAAACTCTCTTAAAAGTCCACTGAATATCATCTAAAAATAAAATATCTTCTCATGAAGTTGCATAATGTGAGGAACCAAACTATAAAACGTGACCTTACTTTGTCGATCCTTTTCTGATTATTTTTAGAGAGGTGGGAGACTTCTTCTTAACAAAAGCCTGAAATTCTGTAATATTTGCTGAAAATCCTGAAGATTCCTGTACCATAGAAGAATCTTCATATAATCTTTCCTCTGGAAAAATAAGCGTTTGATGTTATGGGCGCTGTTTACATACACTCACCTCAAAGAATCTGAAGGAGCCATGGACTCCTGAAGGATCAAAAACTCCAGAGACACTGGAGGACTTTTTCTCTAACAAGGTCTTGTGACAGAAGCCCCAGGGCTCATCCTGAGGATTTGGTAAAAGAATATCAGAGCACAGCTTTGAAATAACTTTATTATTTCAAGGGAAATAACTTTTGTCTTCTGAAAACCTTAAAAATCTAGTTCTTTCCTCATTCCTAGGGGCAGGATCCTAGCAGATCCTCATGTGGGGTTTTTTATATTATGTTGTAGGCAGCTACAATTTTTTTAATTGGTGTTACTTTTAGTTTTTATACTGTGTCAGCTGTTCATTTATTTGGCTAAGATGGGAAGCCATATACAATTCCCCCCCCCCCCAAAAAAAAATGAAAATGACATTTTAGCTAGCATTTTCCTGTTCACACAACAGAAGTATTATGAACTATATAGGGATCTCAAACAGAAAATGTCAACTTCCAGTAGCATTTCCTTCAAAAATGGACCAAAGACTGCAATTCTTCTGGCTTCAGTTCATGTTGTACCTGTTAGAGGGCTCCAAATGGAGCTGGAACCACCTTGGAGGGGTGGCGAAGAAGGGGGAGACTGTCTGTCAGGTTGAGAGGAACCGTATCTCCCCTCCTTGGCTAAGTAAACTTCCCTTGAAGATGGGCTGCAACGGTAGCAAAATATGGCTACCCTGAAGAAGGAGAGCTAACCGGGACAGGACAGTGAAGAAGCAGACAGTGTGGAGACCAGGCAAACCAAGCACAATATCTGAACATAAGGTACCCCGGATTTAAAACTTTAAAGAGACTTTTTAAAAAAGATTGGAAAAGCGGCGACCAGAGGGAGTGGGGGGACGACTAGGATTTAAGTGAAAGTGGCTTTGAACTATAAAAAGAATTAAATTGAAAGAGAAAGCTAGAAGAAAATTACTGTGCAAATTGGATTATACTATACAACTGGCACTAAATAGGCATACTTAAAAGCTGAGTTTGAATATGCCAAAAAGAAAAAATATGCAATAATTGGATTTATTGGATTTTTTAAACTTAAAAGCCCTAAAAGTGAAAGGAAACTGAAAAGAAAATGTGGAACTTGGACATAACAGAGAGCGCCACCTAATGGTAAAGGAAAAATTTCAGTGGCTCTTTAAAAAGTGTTTGGTTTCCTAAAAATTGGAATTTGATACAAAGTAAGAGGAACACTGAAACAATAAGATAGAAACCCTGAAAGTGAAATTAGCATACTATAAAGGAAGAAGAAAGAAGCCTGAACCCTGGGAATGCTAAGTGTCTTTGAGAAAAATTTAAAATTTGTCAGAAGGAACTTAACAATAAAAATATATGAACATTGGACTATTTTGACTCTGGAAAATTGAAAGAGAATTTAACAGAAGTGGATGGTTAGAAGCTGGTTTAAATTAACTACTGGACTACTGGACTGGACTTAAATACTGAAGAAAGAGATAAAAGAAAAATTAAATTTAAAAGAGGTTGCACAAAAATGGCAGAATACTGTCTGGAAATAAAATCGAACTTAGAAGTATAAGGGAAATGATATGGAGAAAAGTGGAATTGTGTAGTGTTGCTTTACAAATGCTAGAAATTGTGTTGTTGGAAAATAAAGATGAACAAGGAGAACCAGAAGGGGAGAAGTTGATTAAAGAAGAGGCCAGCCTTAATGAACAAATGACACAATGAACAGTGAAACGGGGGGTGGGGAAGCATGGAAATTAAAATTAGGAGGTCTGAGGGGACAATTAAAGAGGTAATTGTTCAAAAAATCAAACAAAGAAAAAGGAAACAGCTGAAAAAGGAATCACAGGAGAAAGTTCAAAAGAGGGAGGGGGATAAAAACTGGGGTCGGAAATGGAGGGGAAAAATAAAGGAAAAAAGGAATAAGGGAAAGAACCGGAGAAAATGGGGATACAGAAAGCCCCCCCAAAATGAAAAGAAGTTACATGGCTAGAAGACCTAGAGATAATGGTTAGACAGAAAATAAGAAAGGGGCTTCTAAGATAATGCATAAAGAGGTATAAAAATATAGATTGTAAAAAAAGGAATGATTGAAACTGATTTTTTTTCTTTTTTATTCTATTTAATTATTTTTTAAGAATCATTGCTAAATTAACTGGAATATATGTAAAGATGGGACTATTATAAGATTATCAATTACATTAAATGAAATTAAATATATAGTTAAAATGAACTATGAAAATTATAATAAAAAGACAAATATCAGTTTCTTCAATTAGCTGAAAAAATTAACATATTAGAAAAAATAAATGTCTTAGAATAAAGAAAAGAATACCATGTGGAATCTAACCTAAAATGTATGTGTGATATATAGTACTTAGGTGATAACTAAAATGATTATATTATGGTAAAATTTTAATATGAGTCAAAGAGGAGTAAACTGATTGATGTATAAGACAAAAGGGTGGTAAACTCAAGTGGGTAATTAAGGGGGAAATGTTTGGAATTATTAAAACTAATATGTGATGAATTTGCAAATATAACAAATGAAAGTATAACTGTACAATGAATACAGATTAAGAAATAAGAGTTTTAAGATATATAAAGAAGATAAGAATATAATCAAAGAAAAACAGAATAAGTTAACATATGAATCAAAAGGATAAAATAAATGTGAAAAACATAAGAATAGTTGTGAAAATTTATAGAAAAAGGGAAATGTAATGATCTGATAAGAAATTGAATATGTAAGATAATTATGTAATTATGGCCATGTTTGCATGGAAATATAAAAACCTAGAATCACATTGTTCACTAAAAGAGATGTTTGTAGAAGATAAAAATAAAAAACTTTTTGGGGGAAAAAACAGTAAGTGTCAAGAACAGACTCCCAGTTTAGAATCAAGGCAAAGCAGTCTTGAGTTTACTGCTCTAATTGCCAATGTCTTCTTTCTGGATTGTACCTTGGAAGATTGCATTCTTATTTCTCATGCAGTAAAAGCAACCTCTCCTCCCCTTCTCAGCAATGGCTGCTGGAAGGAAGACCATCACTCAATGTTGCAAATGTAATCACAATCCAGGAAATAGATTGTTGTCTGGATGAAGATGGATTTTGCTCCTCAAAAAAGGTCTCAGACCCAAGCAAGAATTTTTGTAGATAAAGATGATGATAACAATCTTGGTAATTTACTTTTATTAATTTGAAATAGCTTTTAAGTAAAAGTTTGCTGCTTGACAGCGGAACGGTTTTTTTACAGTTGACAGCAAGAGAGGGAGTTAGCTAGCAATGGCTGATGCGCGCGGACAGCTCCTTTTATATTGGTCGCTGTCAGCCTTCTCAGCCAATGATAATACATTCTGGTTCCTAGTAACTGCTGACGCGCGCGTCTCAGCCAATGATAATGCATTCTGGTTCCTCGCTCTGCTCTGCCTGTCATAACACTCCTCCCCACCAGTTAGGCACATGTTTAGTCCTCTAGATATGCAGGGCGTTGTCTTGTCCGGCTGGACCTTCACAAAATGGCTGGATCAGCTGGCAAATAACGGTCACCTTCTGGATCTACAGTCCTCACTGGAAAGACTGTGGAATCTCTCTCTGGATCTGATTCGCACTCAGGTGTAGGAACTTCGGAAGGTATTCTGAGTCTTGGTATGCTTGCCTCTCCGACAAGCTCTTGATTCGCACCTGTTAACCCATTATCTGATGGATTTTCTACCCAACGCCCTCTTATCTGGTCTATATGTCGGCGCCATACTCGGCCGTCCGACAATTCTATTTTATATGATTTAGGACCGGTAACCTCTATTATTTTCCCGGGCAGCCACAATGGACTTCCCAAAAAATTCCGGGCGTAAACTAAATCTCCAACTTGGAAAACTCTAATTCCACTGCAGGAATCTAATGGGACAGTTGGAGCATAACTGGGGTGAAGCCGGTCCATATAATTCCTCAACCTTCGCCCCATTAATAATTCTGCTGGGGAATGGTTTGTGACTGTACTAGGGGTAATATGTTGTATTAGTAGGTACTTTGCTAATTTAGCATGCCAATCTTCACCTGCTAACCGCCCCAGCACTTCCTTGGCTGCTCTAATTGCCCTTTCTGCCTGTCCATTTGAAGCTGGGCGGTATGGTACAATTAGTGCATGTCTAATACCTCGTTGGGCTAAGAACAGCTCAAAATTTGCTGCAGTAAATTGTGGGCCATTGTCCGACACTAGGATGTCAGGGAATCCATGGGTTGAGAAAAGGTGATCTAATGCTTTAATAATAGTATCTGATGTGGTGGAATGCATAAGGGTCAATTCTACCCATTTAGAATAGGAGTCCACTATCACAAGGAATGTGCATCCTTGGAATGGCCCTGCCAAATCGATATGGACTCTAACCCATGGTGCCTTAGCCGACTCCCATTCTCCGGAGTTTGTAGCTGGAGGGGCCGCTCTAGTAGTTTGGCATGTTTGACAAGTTCTAACCTTTGTTGTAATGTCATTGTCTATGCCAGGCCACCACACATAACTCCTGGCTAGAGCTTTCATATGGGCCATTCCTGGATGGCCCTCGTGCAAGCTATCTAATATTTTTGGTCTTAATTGACTGGGAATTACTATCCTGGATCCCCATAGAAGGCAGCCTTTCAGGGTGGATAACTCATGCTGTTTGCTTTGTAATGTTTAAATTGAGTATCTAAAGGACCTTCCTTGGCCACCCTCTTCTTACCCAGTCCAATACCTGTAAGAGAATAAGATTGTTGGATGATGTTTTAGCAATATCTGCAGCTGTGACTGGTAATTGATGATCGTCAATCAATAGTATAGAGGCTGGGGTGGGGTCTTCAATTTTTTCTGGTAAGGGGCAATGGCTCAAAGCATGTCCAAGGTGTTGTATGACAAAGTGCTCTGTATGACAAGGTGTATGAATAGGCTGCCAGGAATATTGTCCAGCGGGTCATCCGAGGGGATAACACAGATGGGCTTTGACGATCACCTGACAAGATACCAAGGAGAGGTTTGTGATCCGTCACTAACTGGAAATGGTGTCTGTAGAGGAATTTGTGAAATCGTTTAACTGAGGCAACAGCTGCCAAAGCCTCTTTATCAATTTGTGAATAATTTCTTTCTGTTTGTGACATAGTTCTTGAAAAGTATGCTATCGTGGCTTCTATCCAACTTGGTAATATATGAACTAGAACAGATCCTATACCAAAAGGGGATGCATCACAACATAGAATTAAGGGTAGTTGGCTGTCGAATTGCATCAATACGCTGTCAGATGATTCAATGATTTGACAGCGTCAAAAGAGTTCTGTTGTGGTTGTTCCCATGTCCATTTAGCTTGAGCATCTAATAATCTGTGTAAAGGTTCTGCTATAGATGCTTTGTGAGGAAGGAATGATGCATAGAAGTTTAGAAGACTTAAAAAGGCCTGTAGTTTTTTTGTGTGTTTTGGAACTGGTGCATCTTTAATAGCTTTAACTTTAGAGTCTGTAGGGTAAATTCCTTCAGTATCAATCCTGTAGCCTAAGAATTCTACTTGTGAGACCCCAAATTTGCATTTGTTTCTTTTTAATTTGAGTCCAGCTGTTTGGAAACGAGTTAGGACTTGTCTAACTTGTGTCAGAAGATCTTGTTTGTTTCCTGCTACTATGATGACTTCGTCAAAATATGGTATAACACCAGGAATACCTTGCAGTAGACTTTCCATCAGGAATTGGAAAATACCAGGAGCTACAAATACCCCAAACTGCAACCTTTTACACTTGAATGCTCCTCTGTGTGTCACAATAGTTTGGGCAATGGCAGTTGTTTCATCTACCGGTAGTTGTTGGTACGCTTGGGCCATGTCAAGTTTAGCAAATATGTTGCCCTTTTCCATGGAGTGAAGTAGGTGTTGAATAACAGGCACAGGGTATGCACTGGTGCACAAGGCTTTATTTAATGTGCTCTTATAGTCCGCACATAATTAGATTAATTGAGCCGTCGTGTTTAATTGGAGTCACTATAGGAGTTTCCCATAGTGCATAATCTACTGGTTCCAGGACTCCTTGGGCTATTAACTTATCAATTTCTTTATCAACTTTTGTTTTTAATGCAAATTGGACCTGTCTGGGCTTTAACCTGATAGGTTTTATGGCTGGGTCTAAAGCAAAAGAAATTGGGGAGCCTACGTAATGGCCCAATTTCTCATTGAAAACATCTTCAAATTCAGTTAGTAAAGAGTTAAAGTCTTGGTTGTTAATGCAATGTATGCCTGTCACTTTAAGACCTAAAGCGTCAAACCAGTCTAATCCCATCAAACTAGGCAATGTGCCTTCTACAATAGTAAGCGGTAGATGACCCTTGAATTCTTGGAAATTAATTTCAAACTTGCCTGTTCCTATGACTGGTATGTTTTGTCCTTGATAGTCCTTTAGAGACACGTTGCAAGGTTGAAGTTGTTTTTTGGAGATGGTGGGAATCAGTTTCTTGAGACTACTCCAGGAGAGTATGGACAGAGATAAGCCGGTATCAATCTCCATTGGACATTCTTTACCTTCTAATGAGATGGTAACATGAATCTTATTAATGTGCATATGTTGTGATAAATTATTTAAAGATTCAGTGGGAGATGCTCTGGTAACAGTAAAACATTCATCCCTTTGTTTTTGGTATCTGTTTGGTTGTTGCGATGATGATGGTTTTTTCCAGCTTTGCAAACTCTAGCTATATGGCCCTTATGTTGGCAGTTTAAACAAATAGCATTTCTTAAACGACAGGTATGTCTTAAGTGATTACCCCCGCAACTTAAACAAATTACTTGCGCTGTAGGAAACTGTTGAAGTTTGTTTCCTGGATTCCAGCTTTTTTGTTGTTGTAATGTTGGGTGATTAGTGAGGCGATTAACATCTTCCCCATAATCTAATGACTCATCAGGGGTAAATTCTTCAAAATGTACAGTGGCACTTGGCTTGGTTATTGGGTTGATAGGCGTGCCTTGGATTTCAGCCGCAGGGAGGTTGGACATCTCTGCGGCTTGAGCCTCTTCTATGTGAGATTACTTTTTGCCAATAGACATCTTTGGAGTCTGAGGTCTCTCACTCCACAAACTAACTGATCAAGTAGCATGTCATCAAGCTCCTTGAAATTGCATTGTAATGCTGCAGTTCTTAGTGCAGCCACATACATGCTAATGCTCTCTCCTTCTGCTTGTGCTCGCCGCCTAAAAGCGTGTCGCCTTGCTATACAGGACGGCTTTGGGGCATAATGATTACTAAGGATTTCCTGGAGGGCTTCCCAGGAAATGTCTTTCACAGATTGTGGTGCCAATAAAGCAGTGGCAGTATCGAATACAGCTGCTCCACAGAAACTTAGGAAGTAAACTTTTTTTCTGTGATTTGAAATGTCTGCCAAGTCAGCAGCATCTAAAAAACACTCAAATCTATTAATATACCATGTCTCTATTGTTGGATGGAAACACGGGAACAATGGAGCAGAAAACATCTGGTCAGCTTGCTTAATTTAACTTCTGTTCTGCTTGCTCCCTCTGTGGTCTTGTATGCCTTCACTGGACGATCCCGTCCTCGTCGCCAGTTTTGTAGATAAAGACAATGATAACGATCTTGGTAATTTACTTTTATTAACTTGAAATAGCTTTTAAGTAAAAGGTTTGCTGCTTGACAGCAGAACATTTTTTTTACAGTTGACAGAAAGAGAGGGAGTTAGCTAGCAATGGCTGACGCACGCGGACAGCTCCTTTTATATTGGTCGCTGTCAGCCTTCTCAGCCAATGATAATGCATTCTGGCTCCTAGTAACTGCTGATGCATGTGTCTCAGCCAATAATAATGCATTCTGGTTCCTCACTCTGCTCTGTCTGTCATAACAAGAACTATTTATTTTTATTCATTTATTTATTTTGTCAATCGATTATAAGATTACAGGTATAAGTATAAACATAGTTATGAGTACATGAAATGGATACATATAAGAAAAATAAAAAGAAACAATAGGACAGGGATGGTAGGCACATTGGTGTGCTTATGCACACCCCCTACGGACCTCTTAGGAAAGGGGTGAGGTCAATAGTAGACAGTCTAAGGTTAAAGTTTTTGGGGTTTGGGGAAGAAACCACAGTCAGGTAGAGTATTCCAGACATTGACCACTCTGTTGCTGAAGTCGTATTTCCTGCAATCAAGTTTGGTGCAGTTTATCTTGAGTTTGTATCTATTGTGTGCTCTTGTATTGTTATGGTTGAAGCTGAAGTATTCATTGACAGGTAGGACATTGCAATATATAATTTTATATACTATACTTAGATCAGACCGAAGGCAGCATAGCTCTAGATTTTCTAGGTCTAGAATTTCAAGTCTGGTGGCATAAGATATTCTGCAATGAGTAGAGGAGTGGAGAACTCTTCTTGTGAAATATTTCTGGACTCTCTCAACTGTATTAATATCAGATACATAATGCAGGTTCCAGACTGATGAGCTATATTTAAGTAATATATACTTGAATAATAATAATGTATTCATTCAGAACAAGTATGTCATTTGAAATCTCTTCTGATTTGAATTATACTGTGTTTATATCTCCTCACTTCATAGCTACTCCGTTTTGTCATTTTCATGTGCCTTGCCCACCTCCCAACAAGAAATCAGAGCAACCAAACAACTTGAGGATGTGCATTTTCACAAAATGCATAGTTGAGTTTTGAGAGATTTGCGAATTGGCCCATCTGCAACCTTTGGTTACCCATCAACCCCTTTCCATTGTAGGTATGCATCAATGCCTAAAGTCTAAAATCAAGCTTAAGGTATCAATGTCCTTGAGCACTGCCCATCAGTCCTCTAAAGGGCATATGATGTTCATAAAAAGAATGTAGATACATACCCTCATAGCTACAGCTACCATCTAGCATCTCATTTTCAAGCAGAAGTGGAAATTGGTTGTCATAAAGACAACAGCAAAATATCTCTAGATACCTGATTTTGTAGAATTAAAATGAGAGACACAAAATTTTGGATAACAACATCCTTGGAGACTAAATTGAGAGTGGTTTATTTACAATTTCCAGTTCTGTGACCACCCGTTCCCACAAGATTATGATAGGCGTGTTTATGGTTAGTTTATAGAGATAAAACTAATCATAGGAGTAGTTTAATTATTTATTTATTTATTATTTATTAATAGGTTTTATATACCGCCCTTCTCCCAAAGGACTCAGGGCGGTGAACAGCCAACTAAAATACATATAGACAAATATAAATATTGTTAAAAGAGAATTAAATCCTAGGCTGCCCCAATAAAAATCTAAAACCCCCAATTAAAATAAATTAAAACTTTGTACCCCATCCCAACTAATCTAAAACCCCATTTAAAATCCCATTTGAGTCAGCTCAGGCCAGCCTGCTTGAAGAGCCAGGTCTTCAGGTCACGTCTGAACGCCCTCAGGTCATTGGTCGTTCGTAGTCCCGGGGGCATCTCGTTCCAAAGGGCGGGTGCCCCCACAGAGAAGGCCCTATTCCTCGGGGTCACCAGGCGGCACATAGAAGGCGTCGGGACCCGGAGGAGACCATCTCTGTGGGAGCGCACCGGTCGGTGGGAGACTACTGGCAGAATGCGGTCTTGTAAGTATCCTGATCCGATGCCATGGAGCGCTTTAAAGACCAAAACCAATACTTTAAACCGAACCCGGGAGGCCACCGGCAACCAATGCAGATCACGCAGGAGGGGCGTTACGTGGGAGTATCTCGACGCCCCCATAACTACCTGCGCGGCCGCATTTTGTACCAGTTGAAGCCTCCGGGTGCTCCCCGCAGGGAGCCCCATGTAGAGGGCATTACAGTAGTCCAGACGGGAGGTGACCAGGGCATGAGTGACTGTGCATAAGGCGTCCCGATCGAGAAAGGGCCGCATCTGGCGTATCAGGCGAACCTGATAAAAAGCCCCCCTGGAGACGGCCGTAATATGATCTTCCAAAGACAGCCGTACATCCAGGAGGACACCAAGATTGCGGGCCCCTTCTGTGGGGGTCAAGATCTCATCCCCAATAGCCAGTGACGGAGTCAGCTGACTATATCGGGCCGCCGGAAACCACAGCCACTCGGTCTTGGAAGGGTTGAGTCGAAGCCTGTTCTCGCCCATCCAGTTCCGCACTGCCTCCAGGCAACGGGCCATAATCTCCACAGCATCGTTGGGGTGGTTTGGGGTGGAGATGTGAAGCTGAGTATCGTCAGCGTAAAGATGGCATTTCACCCCAAAACCACGGATGATCTCTCCCAGCAGCTTCACATAAATGTTGAACAGAAGAGGGGAGAGGACCGACCCCTGAGGCACCCCACACATGAGGGGCCTAGGGGTGGACCTCTCCCCCCCATCAACACAAATTGCGAGCGGTCCGAGAGGAAGGACGAGAACCACCGCAAAACGGTGCCCCCAATTCCCAACCCCTCCAACCGCCGCAATAGGATACTATGGTCGATAGTATCAAAAGCCGCTGACAGATCTAACAGGACCAGGACAGAGGAATAACCTCTGTCACGGGCCCTCCAGAGATCATCTACCAACGCGACCAATGCTGTTTCGGTACTGTGCCCGGGCCTGAAGCCCGATTGGAACGGATCTAAATAGAATGCTTCCTCCAGATACTGAGGGAGCTGACGCGCCACCACACTCTCAACAACCTTCGCCACGAAGGGAAGGTTGGAGACAGGACGATAGTTATTCAAAAGAGCCGGGTCCCCCCTTGAGGAGGGGCCGCACCACCGCTGTTTTCAGGGCGGTCGGAAGCACCCCCTCCATCAACGAAGCATTGACAATCCCCTGGAGCCAGCCTCGTGTCACCTCTCTGGAGGTAGAAACCAACCAGGAAGGGCACGGGTCCAGTAAACATGTGGTGGCATTCAGCCTCCCCAGTAATCTGTCCACACCCTCGGCGGTCACAGGATCGAACTCCTCCCATATAACCGTCTCAAGACCTGCCCCGGACACCTCCCCCGGGACCACCCAACTGGAGTCCAGCCCATCCCGAATCTGAGCGATTTTATCATGCAGAAATCGGGAAAACTCTTCTGCCCTACCCTGCAAGAGGTCCTCCCGCACTCTCGGCTCAAGCAGGGAGCGGGTCACTCTAAACAGGGCAGCAGGCCGATTTTCTGCCGACGCAATAAGGGCGGAGAAGTGTGAACGCCTCGCCGCCTCTATCGCCACTAGGTAGGTCCTAATATAGGACCTCACCTGTGTTCGGTCAGACTCAGCATGACTGGCCCTCCAGATTTATTTTATTTATTTATTTATTTGTTTAAACTTCTATACCGCCCCCTCTCCCAAAAAAGGGACTCGGGGCGGTGTACAGCCTACTAAAACATACAAGATATACAATAAATATAGTTAAAAATAAATTAAATAGTTTAATCTGGCTGTCTAATTCAGATTCAATTTAAAAGTTAAAAACTAAAACCCCAATTAAAATTTAATTAAAAACCTAAAACACAGTTACTGGGCCAGGCCGGCCTGATTAAAAAATAAAGTTTTCACCGCGCGCCGGAAGGTCAGGATATCCGTCATAGACCGTATCTCCGGGGGAAGATCATTCCATAGGGAGGGAGCCCCCACAGAGAAAGCCCGAACTCTCGGGGCCGTCAGCCGACAACGGTCAGGCGGCGGTACCCCAAGCAGGGCAACCCTGTGGGAGCGTACTGGGCGGCGGGAGGTTGACGATGGCAGCAGGCGGTCCCGTAAGTACCCAGGTCCCGAGCCATGGAGCGCTTTAAATACCATCAGTACCACCTTGAATCGAATCCGGTAGGCCACAGGAAGCCAGTGCAGCCTGCGAAGCAGCGGAGTAACGTGGGAGCTCCGAGGGGCACCCACAAGCACTCGCGCGGCTGCATTCTGGACCAGCTGTAACCTCCGGAGACTCTTCAAGGGGAGCCCCATGTAGAGAGCATTGCAATAATCCAGGCGGGAAATGACGAGGGCGGACGTGACTGTGCGAAGCGCGCCCAGATCCAGAAAGGGCCGCAACTGGTAAATCAGACGTATCTGATAAAAAGCCCCCCTGGCGACGGCTGCAATATGCTCTTCTAAAGACAGCCGCACATCCAGGAGGACACCCAGATTGCGCGCCCTTTCCACGGGGGTCAAAACCTCTCCCCCCACGGCCAGCGAAGGAACCAGCTGGCTGTATCTGGGCGCAGGAAACCACAGCCACTCGGTTTTAGTCGGGTTGAGCCGGAGCCTGTTACGACCCATCCAACTCCGCACGGCCTCCAGGCACCGGGACATCACTTCGACAGCTTCGTTGGGGTGGCCCAGGGTGGAGATGTACAGCTGAGTATCATCAGCGTACTGATGGAACTCCACCCCGAAGCCACGGATGATCTCACCCAGCGGCTTCACATAAATGTTGAACAGCAGGGGCGAGAGCACCGACCCCTGAGGAACCCCACATAGTAGGGGCCTCGGGGCCGACCTCTGCCCCCCTGTCAACACACATTGCGAACGGTCGGAGAGGAAGGAGGTGAACCACCGTAACACGGTGCCCCCCACTCCTAATCCCTCCAACCGCCGCAATAGGATACTGTGGTCGACAGTATCAAAAGCCGCTGAGAGATCTAATAGGACCAGGACAGAGGAACAACCCCTGTCCCGAGCCCTCCAGAGATCATCAACCAACGCGACCAAAGCCGTCTCCGTGCTGTGCCCGGGCCTGAAACCCGATTGGAGGGGGTCAAGATAACTCGCTTCATCCAGGCACTGCGGGAGCTGACGTGCCACCACACTCTCAACAACCTTCGCAACAAAACGAAGGTTGGAGACGGGACGATAATTTGATAACAGTGCTGGGTCCAGGGACGGTTTCTTGAGGAGGGGCCGCACCACCGCCTCTTTCAAGGCAGCAGGTAGCAGCCCCTCTCTCAAGGAAGCGTTTATAATACCCTGGAACCAGCCTCGTGTCACCTCCCGAGTGGCCAAAACCAGCCAGGAGGGACACGGGTCCAACAAACAGGTGGTGGCATTAAGCCCCCCCAGTATCCTGTCCACATCCTCTAGAGTAACAGGGTCGAACTCAACCCAACCAACTCCACCGATATCCACCCCCGCCCCCCCACCCGGAGATGGCCAGTCGGAGTCCAGTTCGCTCCGGATCTGAGCGATTTTGTCCTGCAGAAACCTAGAAAACTCCTCAGCCCGTCCCTGTAAGGGGTCCTCCCGCGCTCCCACCTCCAGGAGGGAGCGGGTCACCCTAAACAGGGCGGCTGGGCGGTTTTCCGCGGACGCGATAAGGGTGGAGAGGTAAGACCTCCTCGCCATCCTTATTGCCACTAGATACGTCTTAATATAAGAACGCAGTAGTGTTCGGTCAGACCCAGAGCGGCTGGACCTCCAACTGCTCTCTAGGCGTCTTTTCCGGCGCTTCATTTCCCTTAGCTCCTCAGAAAACCAAGGAGCCAGATGGGATCGGCACCGGGTCAGAGGCCGCAAGGGCACGACTCGGTCAAGGGCCCCAGCCGCCATCCTATCCCAGGTGGCGACCAAGCCCTCAACCGAGTCGTGTGAATGAGCTTCGGGAAATGGCCCAAGCTCCGTCAGGAACCTATCAGGGTCCATCAGGCGCCTGGGGCGGTACCATTTTAATGGCCCCGCCTCCCTGCGGTCAGGGGGCGCGGAACGGAAGTCGAGCTTCAGGAGCGAGTGATCCGTCCATGACAGGGGTTCCACAACTATATCCCCTATACCCAGATCACTCTGCCACTGATCAGAGACAAAAACCAGATCCAAGGTGTGACCTCCCACGTGAGTAGGGTCCCGAATTAACTGGATCAGGCCCATGGCCGTCATGGAAGCCATGAACTCCTGGGCAATCCCCGAGGTACCGCCGGCAGATGGCAGGTTGAAATCCCCCATGACCATAAGCCTGGGGGTCCCAACCGCCACGCCAGCTATAACCTCAAGGAGCTCAAGCAGGGCCGCTGCCGCATAGCAGGGAGCCAGGTATGCGACCAGCAAGCCCACCTGAACCGTGGAACCGAACTTCACGAAAAGGAGCTCACACCCGGTCGTCTGAGATACAGTGGCCTCCCTCGGACACAGATCCTCCTTAATAACTACCGCGACCCCCCCCTCCCCTCCCCTGGGCCCTCGGCCGATGAAAGACCCGAAACCCGGCTGGGCACATCTCCACCAGAGGGACTCCCCCCTCTTGGCCCAGCCAGGTCTCGGTAACTCCCACCAGGTCCGCGCCCCCCTCACAGATCAAATCATGGATGAGGGGGGCTTTATTAACGACGGACCTGGCGTTACACAGCATCAGCCGAAGGCCCAGGGCCCGATTACTCAAACCCCCTGGGGAACGGGAGATGACAAGGGGGTCGGAGCGCGCCACAGCAAGTAAACAGCGGGGGCGCGCTCCCAACACAAAATGTGGCCCCCTACAACCGCCAAATCTGCCCCTCCCGCTCACCGTATCAATTGATTTAATTCCACCCTCCCCAATGACCCCCCCCATCCTTAATACAGTCCTGTCCGGATTATGACTCTCCCGGCCACGCTCCACCCCCGGCCTGGTCCCAGCCTCCGGCGAGTTGTCCCCCAACACCCGCCCGGACCTACCTAACCCTCCAGACGTCTTTTCCGGCATTTCATCCCCCTCAGCTCCCCCGTAAACCACGGAGCCAAGTGGGATCTGTGCCGAGTCAGAGGTCGCAAAGGCACAACTCGGTCCAGAGCCTCAGCGGCCAACCTATCCCAGGTGGCCACCAAGTCTGTGGCCGAGTTATGAGCCAGAGTTTCAGGAAATGGCCCAAGCTCCATCTGAAACCGTTCAGGATCCATCAGGCGCCTGGGGCGGAACCATCTCCTCGGCTCCGCCTCCCTGCGATGGGGGGTGGCGGCACCGAAGTCCAGTCTAAGAAGAGAATGATCGGACCATGACAAGGATTTTATAACTAGGTCCCCGGCATGATCATTCAATTATGAAGAACATACTTCACGATTTGACACTTAAATAATTGGAACATCAGGTAATACGGAAAAAATAAGAACTGAAATAATTTGGAATTTTGATAGCTCAAGGAGGAAGAGATTAATTGGTCTTGGCCCAAATGTTTTTCATGTGGTTATTGATCATCATGACAATGGTCAAGAATATTATCAATTATTCCATAGCTAGGCATTGGACTATACTTTCTATAAAATTCAGTCAACAGAGGAAATTTTAGAGAGTCCCAGAAATAGAAACCAAAATATGCAGCATCTCAAGCCTTTGAGTTTCTTAACTTTGTTCTAAACAATGCTTCCCCAAGGCCCAGTTTGTCCTCTGATATTCATTTATCAAATCCCCAGGACTGGGCTTCTATCAGGAGATCTTGTTAAAGTTCCCTCGTTTCTCTAGAATTTCTGATCCTCTAGGAGTCAAATAATTTTAAAGGTTCCTTCATAAACTCTGAGGTTGGCTGATGCAAAATGCCTGCATATATGGAATACTTTTTTTTTCCAGAGGAATAAATACATGAAGACTCAAGTTTGTCAGAGAAATTTTTAAGACTTTGAATCACCAGTACATATTAGTGCATCTCCAGCTTTTCAGAAGTATAAATATTTCATCTTCCTAACAATATCAGAAAACAATTCAAAAGTAAGATTAATACTTAGTATTTTCCTTAAGATCATATTTGGTGAGTCGGTTCATCCTGTGGTACAATTTCATGAAAACTTCTATTTTTAAACAATATTCAGTCAAACATTAAGAGACTTTTACTGTCAGTGTCCTACTATCCTTTACTAGTTAATTCTTTTCAGCCTGGTATAGATCATGACTTAAATTTCTCCAGATTTTGGTGTTCTATTCTGGCTAGAAAAAAAGATTATTTACCCAATAAGAATGTTTGGTCATTGATGATAAATAATGGATGCATATTTTATAAGCAACTAAATTGCCTTCAGTCTAAATCAGTTTTCCCAAGCCTGCAATCTTCCAATTATCTTAGGATTTCAGTATTTCCAAGCAGAATCTAAATGGACAGTTTTGGCTATAGAAAATTCTTAATTTAAATAAAATCAGCAAAATTTGAATTATTGTTTACAATTGGTGGCAGGATTATAATTATAAGTAGTAGAACTATTGCCAAGATAGACCATGGTTCTATTATTCATAATTATCAGAAAGTTTTAAAATAGTCAAAAATATGGTTTTGGATTTTCTAGTTCTCCAGAACTGGTCAGAACCTGATGAATACCACCTTTGGCCCTGTTGTACATTTTTATGAACACCCTGTTTCCAGAAAACCTCTTACAACAGAAAATGCTCTTACCAAACAAGGTGTGAAATGAAACTTATCTGAAATTATCATGGAGAAAGCATTAACAAGAATTTATTACTGGATATACAAAAATAATTGGATGAAGCTCTAACAAATAAAAAGGAAATAAAAAGCCCAATTCAATGAGTGATTTGAATATTTTATTCTAGCTGGAACTTCAAAAAGAGACTTCTTACAGGTTAGAAGACACTCAAAACAAGGAATTTTGATCATTTGAATAGATTAAAAAACAAGATTGTTTAATGGGGAAAATGAACATAAAGTTGACTAATTTGACCAGGGTGAAAATAAGATGTGGGAGTTCTGGCTCTGAAAGTTCAGATTAACCTCAGTGAGAAATGACTCTAGAATGTTTATATGATTCACTAATGTGATATAATCATGTCCCAAATGAAAATGACACTAAATTAAATATGTACCCTCCATTTCCTATTCCCAAACACTTGATCCAATTCACTATTTCTAGTATAAGAAAACAGTAATAACAGGATTTAGGAAACTTGCCAAGGCCAACTCACTGGTGACCAACTTACTACAGGACAACTCATCATGGCAACTCACCATAGGACAAGAGTGACACTAATATAAAAGAAATGGTGGAATAGAATCATTAAAGAAAGAATGGAGGACAAATTTTAAACTATTTTTTATTTATTTTAAATAATTAAATTGAATTGTTAAATTGTCCTGCGGCGAATTGTCCCTCAATAAGTTGGCCGTGGTGAGTTGGCTGGGGTGAGTTTTCCATAGTAAGGCTGTGTCGATTGAGCCATAACAAGTTGGCTGCAGCAAGTTGTCCCATTCCAGTAATAATAAGGGTAACAAGTATAGTTTATTGTTTAAACAGTGTTAAGAATTGTTCTTTTTTTTTAATTTAATGATCTCATTTTGTTCTCAGGCTTCAATCTGGATGACACCATGAAAAATAACAACCAATCTTGTCTCACTGAGTTTGTTCTGCTTGGCTTCTCCGATTTCCAATCTCTGCAAGAACTTCTCTTTTGTCTGGTTTTATTCTTCTTCTTCATGGTCTTAGTAGGCAATAGCCTGGTTTTGATCCTCACCATTGCTAGTCCTCGCCTTCATACTCCTATGTACTTCTTTGTCTCACACTTGTCGTTTTTAGAAATCAGCTACACCTCAACCATCAATCTGAAGTTGCTAGTGAATTTGTTATCAAAGAACCAAACTATCTCCTTTTGGGGTTGTGGGTGTCAATTATGTTTTTTTATTCTCTTCGGTATCACTGAGTGTTGTCTTCTTTGTGCTATGGCGTATGACCGCTATGTTGCCATTTGCAAACCTTTGCAATACCCCTGTATTATGAACCACAGGATGTGCACTAAACTAGCTGCCTTCTCATGGGGCTTTGGGAGTTTTTCAGCTGTGGGACAATCTATTTCAATATTTACCCTTCCCTACTGTAGATTGAATAAAATCAGCCATTTCTTCTGCGACCTTATGCCTCTTCTGAGACTGACTTCTGCCAATACTTACAAAAATGAAGTGGCCAATGCCATACTCACTGTAATGTTTGTCCTCGTTCCCCTTGTCTTCATCCTCTTTTCTTACTTCCTTATCATCTCCACTATCCTTATGATGCCAGCAGCCAAGAACAGGTACAAAGTCTTTTCCACTTGTTTCTCACATCTCATTGTTGTGTTCATTTTCTTTGGAACTGTTATTTCTACCTACATTCACCCCAATTCAGCATCTTCTGAGGATGATAACAGGTTCCTTGCTCTGCTCTACACAGTAGTGACCCCAAGCCTGAACCCCATTATTTACAGCTTGAGGAATGAAGAGATAAAAGCTGCATTCAAGAAATTAATAGAAAAGAAATAAATATTCTCTACAGAATAATCCAAGTAGGTTTCATCTCTTTACCAGGTCACCATCTTATATACAAGAATTAAGTGGTCAAATGAATACAAGAAATTGCCTGTGGCAGATGTAACCTCAACTCCAGAAAGATCCAGAGTATGGTATAAACTTATTCAAAGAAAGGGACTCACCCAAAATAAAACTTAGTTTTGTTATGTAGATATTTTGAAAGCTTTAATTACTCTGGGAAAATATTGTTACTAAACGTGTTGAGTCACAGAAAGGGACAGAAGATCTCAATAGTGGGACTGCTATTTATGTGGTTTATGTCTTAAAGTTAGTTGCAGGTTTGTTATGACTTTTTGATGTCTGTAATAATAAACTATCTGAGTGAAGCCTGCAAGGTAAGTTGAAAGTTGGATGGAACAAAACAAGAAAGGAAAGGGAGGTGGTCAAAATTTATACAAGCCAGAAAGAAATGTCTTTGTCTGAAATGTTCTTGCCTGAGTAGGGGATTAGAATAGAAGACTTCCAGGGTCCCTTCCAAATCTCTTATTCTATTCTAAATTGACTTTAGTAACAAATGAGGTGATCAAAGTTACCCCCCCCCCATACATATATACACTGCATTCAGTTCCAAATCTATGGAATCACACACACACAAACACATACAAATTTGGACTGCTTATAGTGCCCTTGTAAGAAAAAAAATCACAGCTGAAATAAATCTGAGTGGTGATGGGGAACATGTTCAGGTTCAGTAAACCAATTTGTGTATATTCACCAATCGTATCTCAGAGACAGTATGGCCGCCATGTTTACTTAGTAGGAATGGCTTATATAAAAATAAAGTTATATGGAGGACATATAAAAAAAATGGCAACCTCTCAATCAGAATAGACACAGAAGGTCTTTTTCCCTCCTTGATTAGTTTCCATCCATTGTTTCTTCTCTTGCCTTCTGGTTCTTTGAAAAATAAGTTGACCCCCTCTTCTCCATGGCAGCCCCTCAAATACTGAAATACTGCTAACATATCACCCCTCGTCCTCCCTTTCTCTAGACTAGTCATATACAGTTCCTGCAACCATTCTTCATATGTTTTAGTCTCCACACCCCACGCACAGGGGCCCGATGCCCCATCAAAGGAAAAATAAGATTTCAACTAAAACTTCAAGGGGTTCCATGCTCCATGGAGCTAGATACTGGATCAGCCCTGTCCACTATCTCCTCCATGTCATTTGACCATATTTGCAAATGTAGCCGATGGCGGGTCCCACTCAAATTATTGACCTTAATGCCAACAGACTTCCAGAATTGCCAGGTTCCCATAAGGGGCGAAGCTACCATTAGAGTACAATTCAGAAAGTTCAAGGGTCCCCTCAGCGTAGTGATCATAGAGGGGCAGTGGTCCACCAGGATCCATAGACTCCCAGCCTATCTAAAGACTATGAATATTGAACAGACTGAGGATAGGAACTATCCTAGGGGGAGGGGTGTTATGTATTGAGAGTATAAAGTTGTGTTAAGCCCTGCTAAAGTGAAACTAACCTTTAGGTGACCCTAACTATTAACTCCAACTGGAGGGAAACTTAGAACATTCATATTTGGGTGGGATTTTCAAGTATTATGATTGGTTAAGGCCCTGTGGGCCCAGAGTATAAATTACAGACATTTGCCTGTAATTCCTCAGTTCCAGTTTGAGTTAATAAAATGTTGTTGTAACTATGCTGGCCTGTTGCTTGTCTTCTGAAGCTCACTACACAATACCATGAATCATTACATAGGACCTGAGAGGTCTTGATGCTCTCTGAGCTTGGTTCTTTCTTGCAGACATTTCATTCTCATTAGATAACATTATCAGTGCTAGAACATATGTAATATTAAGCATGCTCACTATATATGGTATACTGGTATACGGAGGAGCTACGGGAGATGAAGTGCCGGAAAAGACGTCTAGAGGGCATTTGGAGGGCGAGCCGTTCTGAGTCTGACCGAACACAGGTGAGATCTCATATTAAGACTTACCTTGTGGCGATAGGGGCGGTGAAATCTTCGTATTTCTCCGCCCTTATTGCATCAGCAGAAAATCGGCCTGCCGCCCTGTTTAGAGTGACCCGCTCTCTACTTGAACCGAGAGTGCGGGATGACCTCTTACAGGGTAGGGCGGAGGAGTTTTCCCGATTTCTGCATGATAAAATCGCTCAGATTCGGGAGGGGCTCAACTCCAATTGGATGGTCCCGGGGGAGGTGTCCGGGGCAGGTCTTGTGAGTGTTATCTGGGGGGAGTTCGACCCTGTGACCGCCGAGGGTGTGGACAGGTTGCTGGGGGGTCTGAATGCCACCACCTGTTTATTGGACCCGTGCCCTTCCTGGCTGGTTTCGGCCGCCAGGGAGATGACACGAGGCTGGCTCCAGGGGATTGTCAACGCTTCCTTGAGAGAGGGGGTGCTCCCTACCGCCCTGAAGGCGGCGGTGGTGCGCCCCCTCCTCAAGAAGCCTTCCCTGGACCCAGCTATTTTAAACAACTATCGTCCAGTCTCCAACCTTCCCTTCGTGGCGAAGGTTGTTGAGAGTGTGGTGGCACGTCAGCTCCCCCAGTACCTGGAGGAAGCTACTTACCTCGATCCGTTCCAATCGGGCTTCAGGCCTGGACATAGCACTGAGACGGCATTGGTCGCGTTGGTTGATGATCTCTGGAGGGCTTGTGACAGAGGGTTCTCCTCTGTCCTGGTCCTATTAGATCTCTCGGCGGCTTTCGATACTATCGACCATAGTATCTTGTTGCGACGGTTGGGGGGGTTGGGGATTGGTGGAACCGTCCTTCGATGGTTCTCCTCCTTCCTCTCCGACCGTTCGCAATTCATGTTGGCGGGGGGGGAGAGGTCCACCTCTAGGCCCCTGGTTTGTGGGGTGCCTCAGGGGTCGGTCCTCTCTCCCCTCTTGTTCAACATTTACATGAAGCCGCTGGGTGAGATCATCCGTGGTCTTGGAGTGAGGTGTCATCTGTATGCAGATGACACCCAGTTGTACATCTCCACTCCGGACCACCCCAACGATGCTGTGGGGGCTATGTCTAGGTGCCTGGAGGCCGTGCGGGACTGGATGGGCGGGAACAGGCTTCGGCTCAACCCATCCAAGACCGAGTGGCTGTGGTTTCCGGCGCCCCGATATAGCCAGCTGACACCTTTGCTGGCTATCGGGGGGGGAAGTTGTGATGTTCAAGCGACAGCCGTACATCCAGGAGGACTCCCAGGTTGCGAGCCCTCTCTGTGGGGGGCAGAACTTCCCCCCACAGAGAGGGCTCGCAACCTGGGAGTCCTCCTGGATGTACGGCTGTCGCTTGAACATCACATCGCGGCCGTCTCCAGGGGGGCGTTTCATCAGATCCGTCGGATCTACCGGTTGCGGCCCTTTCTGGATCGGGACGCCCTGCGCACGGTCACTCAGGCCCTTGTCACCTCTCGCCTGGACTATTGTAATGCCCTCTACATGGGGCTCCCTGCGGGGAGCATCCGGAGACTCCAGCTGATGCAAAATGCAGCCGCGCGGGTGATCATGGGGGTGTCACGTAGCGCCCATGTGACGCCTCTCCTGCGCGAGCTGCATTGGTTGCCGGTGGCTCTCCGGGTTCGCTTTAAGGTTCTAGTTTTGACCTTTAGGGCGACCCATGGCATGGGACCAGGTTACCTTCAGGACCGCATTCTGCCAGCGTTCTCCAACAGGCCGGTGCGTTCCCACAGAGAGGGTCTGCTCCGGGTGTTGTCGGCCGCTATGTGCCGTCTGGCGGCGCCGAGGAGTAGGGCCTTCTCTGTGGGTGCCCCCGCCCTCTGGAATACTCTGCCACCGGAGCTCCGTACCGGCACGGACCTGAGGGCCTTCAGGCGCGCGTTGAAGACCTGGCTCTTTGAGCAGGCCGGCCTTGGCTGAGATGGTTTTAATTTGGTCTCCATTTTATTAATTCTAAATTGGCTTTTAAGGGGGGGGTGGGGTTTTGTTAGTTTTATCAAGCAGCCGATTGAAATTTAATATTTTTTAACTTTTGTATTCTTTGTGGGGTTTTTAGATGAGCTGTTCACCGCCCTAAGTCCCTCGGGAGAAGGGCGGTATATAAATGGAATAAATAAATAAAATAAATAAATAAATATAGTATATGACTCATTGTGCTAGCCAATGAGCGAAAACATTCCATATCTAATATGTTTGATCAATATATAATTTTCCCCCTTCCTAATGGTCTTTCCACCTGTAGTTGTAGGAGACATGAATGAACCTTACTATGATTGGCGGTTAACCAAAGGGGATAAAAAGGCAATTTATTTTGTTAAAAAAAAAAATGTATTTAGTTCTTCTTGCATGGTGATCTGGTTTGTAGTTAGTGTTAACTCCTTATAATTATGGCATTACTAACTTAAAGTAAAACTATTGTGGTACAATGTCATTCTTAGTTAAGTTTCCTATTTGAACCCTACAGTATCTTCCCCTAAAGTCAGAAATGGTGTAGAGTCTCCCGCTTGGGCAGGGGGTTGGACTAGATGACCTACAAGGTCCCTTCCAACTCTGATTATCTGTTATCTGTTAAAGTCCTTCCATTTACCAAATTCCCAGGATAAATCTTTGAGCTTCTGTCAGGAGATCTTGTTAATGAAAAAAACTCCTCTCCTCTCTAGAATTTCTGATCATCTATGAGTCAAATAATTTTAAGGACTCCTTCACAGTCTTTGACATTAGCTGATGCAAAATGTCTGTATATATGAAATACTTTTATTTCCAAAGGAAGAGATACATGAAGACTCAAATTTGTCAGGGAAAATTTTAAGATGTTGAATCACCCATGCATATTAGTGCATCTCCAGCTTTTCAGAAGAAGAAATATTCCATCTTCCTAAAAAATAACAGAAAACAATTCAAAAGTAAGATTTATATTTAGTATTTTCCTTGATGTCATGTTCGATGTTCAGTGGGTTGGTTCTTCTTGTGGTACAACTTCATGAAAACTTCTATTTTAAAATGATATTCAATCAAACAACTAAGACTTATATTGTCAGTATCTCACTTATACCTGACTAATTAATTCTTTTTTGCCTGGAACAAAGAATGCCTTAAATTTCACCACATTTTGATATCCTTCTAGCTAGGAGGAAAAACATTCTTTACCTAACAGGAATAGTTGACCATTAATTATAAACAATAGATGTTAATCACATTTTATAGGTAGTGAAATTTAGCCTTCCAGCTAAATCAGTTTTCTGAAACCTACAATATTCTAACTATCTTAGGATTTTAACATTTTGAACCAGAATCCAAGTGAACAGTTTCATTTATGGAAAATGCTTAATTTGCTGGTAATTCATAAAAAGTGATATCATTTTACAATTGGAAGCAGAGGGATAAATTGTCAAGGATTCTATTATTTATAATTATTAGAGAATTTTAAAGTACCTAAAATGTGATTTTCAACTTTCTAAGACTGTTTGAAATAAAATAGTGTACAAATGATGAACATGTTACTGTTGAAATGTATAAACGTTATTGAAAGATGAAACAGAAGAAGAATTAGTAGAGGATTCTATGACCAAGTAGATTAAGATTTTGGTTATAATATACAGATAAAACTATGGGAAAATGTAGGGCTGAAGGGATGATATTTACATTATGTTATCATCTTAAAGAGAATTTTTATAAGATGATGTACCATTGATTTTTATCACTAAAGATGTTGTCTATATCGTATAAAGGCATTTCCAATTTATATTGGAAGTGTTAACAAAAAGAATGGACATTTTATCATTTTTGGTGGATAGTTAAAAAACTAAAAAAAATCTGGATCCAAATGCATATACTGATTCAGAGGTTAACATCTATGGAAATTCTCAGTCATCCAGATCGTGATTGTCCCAAAGGCGCTTTTTCAAGAAGCAACTGGATGTCTGTTTTTTCTTTGAAGATGTTTTCTTTCTCATTCAAGAAGCTTCTTTTTCTTCTCTGAAGAAGCTGATTCTGATTCAGATAATTTAAAAATATATATACAGTTGAAACCAGAGATTTGCCTTTGGGATTGATAGACAGACTGTTGGAAAAGAATTATAGATCTTTGTTTATGTACATGATAATTACAGCTAGATTATAATATGCAAAAGTTTGGAAAGATTTGAAATTAGCCTGAATGGAGGGATGGTTGGTGAAAATGATGGAATTTGCTGAGAAAGCTAAATTGATTTCTTTGATGAGGTAAAAATAATAAAATATTTACATTTATCATTCACTGGAAGCCCCTTATAGACTTAATGCATAAACAGAAAAAATTGAATGTATGGTTTATATTTTAAAAGATGAAATAAATAAACTGTAGAAACAAGAGTGGTATATTGCAACTGTACAGTAAGGGGTAAACTTATAATCGTTCTTGTTCTTAACAAGAAGATTGCAGTGGAGTGGGAGAAACAAAAGATTCCATTCACCATCCATCCACTGTCGTAACTTTCAAAGTACATTAATTTTCTGCTCTCTTACTAAAGAATAAGATAAAACATTAAATTAAGATAAAAACCATATCACTATAATATGGTGCCATAGAGTTGTAATGGGATAGATGTTATAATTTGATATCTAAGGAAACTAACCCTAAGGGAAGGGTGTCAGGGTTCTGACAGATGCCCTAATTAAACCATGAGTCTCAACCCAAGCTTCAAAAGAAATCCAGCTATTTATTAGGAGCTTCCTGCCGGCATGGACAAGGTGGAGCCAATTCTGACCTCAGTTAATTTGCAGTTAATTTGCAGTTAATCTGATCCTGTTTTCCCCTCCCCCCAATATGTGTCATCAGTCATATTCCCCTAATGAAGCAATTTCATGGGAACCTTCCAGCCACAGTGGGTTCCCATGGAGATGGCCTTGGAGATTCAGGTAGAATGTGCCTTGTTTTAACTGAGATACAGCTCCTTGAAGCATCCCTGAAGAGCAGTTCAGAGATGCTTTGCATATTGACAAAGGGTATGAAGTGTATATCCCATGATGGTATATCCCAGGCAACATTCCATCTTAACAAAGCGACTGAAAGTCTAGACCCCCAGCAACCAAAGTCAATAATGCATCTCTCATGTTCAAAAACTATAGAAGCAGCAATTAAACTACAACAGTTCTTTGAAAAACTCACTCACAAAAGATATTGGATCCCAGATCCATATTTTGCAAATAAATGTAAAAAGCTTAAGTAAAAATAAATGTGAGTACATAAGCAGACTGGCCATAGATAACACAATAGATGTTATAATACTACAAGAAACTGACAACAATTTGGCTGAAAACAATCAGATTAAAGCTCGAGGGAAGATTCCAGGATACAAAATGGTAGTTGATAATTTTGGAACCAACTCCATGATGTATCGCTGTCATTACATCAAAGAATACAAGATTATTAATTGTACCAACAATACTACCTTGAAACTCAATATCAGGAATCATCATCTTCATTTAACGATCCCATAATCCCTTATGGGGTGGAATCTAGGCAACTGAATGGAGCTAACAGAGTGTTTTAATGGCCGGATGCCCTTCCTGTCACTAATGCAGAGTTTTGTTCAGCAGATATATTCTCAATGTTCCCAGAGAGAAAAATATCTGCCTGGATCAAACTCACAGTCTCCTGATTGTGAGGCGAGAGCCCCAGCTCTTGGTCACCGCATCACTCCTTATATCAGGAATAATGATCATGGTGGTTTATAAACCTCCCAATTTATAAACCTCCCAATATTCAGTGGCCTAATCCACCAGTACCAATTCTTGACTATTAAGAAGAATATATAGGTGATTTTAATAGTCACCATACAGGGGGATATAACAATAATAATGAGAATGAGCAAACATTAGCAAACTGGGTAGAGCAGAATGAGCTTCAACTACAACTGAAGTAGCTTCTTGAATGAAAAGCTAAACTTCTTCAAGTAAGAACAAAGAGAGTCCAATTGCCTTTGGAAAAAGCTTATGATGCCAAAGATATGAAAATCTTCCATTCCACAAGATGAAAGAAACCTAGAGGCAGCACTGAAAGCAGAATAATCACACCATACCTTCAAACAATGTTATTCTGAATGTTTAATGGATGATAAATAATTGAAGGCGATAGAATATAAGCCAGATTCCTTGCTCACTCTGACTGAGATATTTTCTTCTCAAGAGAAGAATTCAGAAGAAAGGAAATAACAGGCAAGATCCATTTGATGATGGGTTTTGGAATGATGCACTGAGATTTTAATCTAATGACAATTTAGGGGCACCCCTAAAAAGAAGAAATTCTCATTAGATTAATGAAGTTTCTCCTCACGTCTGGCTGGTTTTAATCCAGAAAGGAATTGTTAATGGAATGGTTTAGAATGGTTTATTATAATTCATTTTTATTCTGATTTTCTTGTATGACTACCAAGCCACACCCACAAATTAGGCCACACCCACAAATTAGACCTCACCCACAAATTAGGCCACAGAAATTTGAATCCCACCCCTGACCTAAACCAATAATGTAATAGAGACAAGGTTTAGAATGTATCAGAAATATTTTGGGGCTAAAAACAGAATGTTGGAAAAGCACCAGGTCCAGATGGTTTATCAGCGGAATTTTATAACTTTCCAGGAAATATTGAATCTTCACCTATTAGAAGTTATGAACAAAGTTATGCTAAAAAAAAGAATACCCAAAACATGGACAGAAGCATATATTACATTTATACCAAAAGAGAACACAGACCTGCGCCGAGTTAAAAATTATAGAGCTATATCCCTATTAAATTCAGGCTATAAAATTTTTGCTTCAATTCTGGCAGAAAGACTAAAAAGATATCTAAATAATTTTATTCACATTGACCAAAATGGATTTCTGCCAAAGAGACAAATCAAAGACAATGTGAGAATTATTTTGGATACTCTGGAATATTATGAGGCACATCCTGAAAAGCAAATGGCTTTGATGTTTTTAGACACACAAAAAGCCTTTGACAATGTGAGTTGGTGATTCATTTTACTTCAATTGACACAAATGGGCTTTGGTAAAATATATATTCAAGCCATTGAAACGATATATCATGAACAAACTGCAAAGGTTATGGTAAATGGAGAACTAACAGAATCTATAGCTATAAGAAAAGGGACAAGGCAAGATTGTCCACTGTCGCCCCTGCTGTTTGTTTTAACATTGAAAGTGTTGAGTAGGAATATTAGAGAAGATAAAGAAATAAAAGGAATGAAAATCAAAAGGGAAGAGTATAAATTGCAAGCTTTTGCAGATGATCTGTATTTAGATTAGAAGATCCATTGGAAACAGCACCTAAATTAATAGAAAAAAATAGAAGAATATGGAAAATTTATTTATTTATTTTGTAATTTTATATACCGCCCTTCTCCCGAAGGACTCAGGACGGTAAACAGCCAACTAAAACACATACAAAATACAGATATAAATACGATTAAAAAAGAATTAAATTATGGGCTGCCCAAATAAAAATTTAAAACCCCCAATTAAAATAAGTTAAAACTTTCATACCCTAACCAAGCAAATCTAAATCCCCTTATTTAAAATCCCATTTGAGTCAGCTCAGGCCGGCCTGCTCAAAGAGCCAGGTTTTCAGGTCACGTCTGAACGCCCTCAGGTCAGTGGTTGTTCGTAGCCCCGGGGGCAGCCCGTTCCAAAGGGCGGGTGCCCCCACAGAGAAGGCCCTGTTCCTCAGGGTCACCAGGCGGCACATAGATGGCGTTGGGACCCAAAGGAGGCCCTCTCTGTGGGAGCGCACAGGTCGGTGGGAGACTACTGGCAGAATGCGGTCTTGTAAGTATCCTGGTCCGATGCCATGGAGCGCTTTAAAGACCAAAACCAATACTTTAAAGCGAACCCAGAAGGCCACCGGCAACCAATGCAGCTCGTGCAGGAGAGGCGTCACATGGGAGTATCTCGACGCCCCCATAACCACCCGCGCAGCCGCATTTTGTACCAGTTGGAGCCTCCGGGTGCTCCCCTCAGGGAGCCCCATGTAGAGGGCATTACAGTAGTCCAGGCGGGAGGTGACCAGGGCATGGGTGACCGTGCGTAAGGCGTCCTGATCGAGAAAGGGCCGCATCTGGCGTATCAGGCGAACCTGATAAAAAGCCCTCCTGGAGACGGCCGTGATGTGATCTTCCAAAGACAGCCGTACATCCAGGAGGACACCAAAATTGTGAGCCCTTTCTGTGGGGGTCAAGATCTCATCCCCAATAGCCAGCGACGGAGTCAGCTGACTATATCGGGCCACCGGAAACCACAGCCACTCAGTCTTGGAAGTGTTGAGTCGAAGCCTGTTCCCGCCCATCCAGTTCCGCACAGCCTCCAGGAGATTTGAAAATAAATAAACATAAAACAAAGATATTAACAAAGAATATGTTAGCAAGACAAAAGAAAGAGTTGGAAGAAGCTTTAGAAATACAGGTCACAAACAAGATTAAGTATTTAGGGATATACATCATACCAAGATGTAGCACACTGAAGGAGGACAATTATTTTAAACTCAAACAGCAAATTGTGACAGATTTGATAAAATGGAGAAACTTACAATTATCATTGATTGAGAGAATATCTACAATTAAGATGAATGTACTGTCTAGAATTTTATATCTATTCCAGACAATTCCAGTCTGACTAGGGAAGGTTTTTTGAAGATTTAAATAGAATCGTGTTGAAATATATTTGGCAGGGCAAAAAAGCAAGAATAAAACTAAAACTGTTACAAGATGCAAAAATAAGAGGAGGGTTTGCCTTGCCTAACTGGGAATTGTATTATAGATGACAAATCTGATGTGGGTAAAGGAATTGATGACATTAAGGAACAATAGACTATTGATCTTAGAAGGGCATGACTTGCTGTTGTGATGGCATGCCTTCCTTTGGTACAAGGGAACTAAAACACAGGGGTATTTTAGAAGACATTATATCCGAGAGGCATTGTTTTTGAATTGGGAGAAGATAAAAAGACAATATTATTTTAAAATTCCATTATGGATATCTACCATTGAAACCTTTTTTTATCCAATAATATATAAAAAGGAATGAGCAGTTAGATATGGTGAGATATTGAATGAATATGCAAGCGTTGGAAGAACGAGATGTAAAAATGAACTGGTTTTCATATTTGCAAATACAATCTAGATTTAACAAAGATCTTAAAACAGAAGGTATTTAAGTTGACTGATTTAGATAAAATTTTGATGGGTACTGATGAAAAAGTAATTAAAAAAATTATGGACACTTATTAGAATTTAAAATGGAGGAGGAACAAGTTAAAGAAACGATGATTGCTTGGGGGGAAATTTTGGATATGGGATTGATTTAGAAAAATGGCAAAGATTGTGGTCTCAAAATTATAAAATGACAATGTCAACTACATATAAAGAAAATTTGTATAAGATGTTTTATAGGTGGCATCTACCCCCAACAAGACTTGTGAGAATGTTTAAGAATAAATCGAATAAATGCTGGAAATGTCATCAGATACCTGGTTCATATTACCACATGTGGTGGACATGTTCGGATACAAAGAAATATTGGACTGAAATCCACACATGGTTGGAAAAAATGATAAAGTAACATATAGACTTTAAATGAGAGATCTTTTTATTGGGAATTATACCGGAAATATACAATAAAGAGCTGAAATATTTGATTGTAAATGTTTTAACAGCAGCTAGGATTGTATTTGCTAAGAATTGGAAAAACAATAAAATACCGATGCAGGAGGAAGTTATTAAGAAAATTATGAACTGGACTGAAATGAGTAAATTGACATTTGAAATTAGAGAACAGGAAGATAAACGTTTTTATATGATATGGGATTTGTTTTATCAATGGTTGGACAAGAAAACATGGTAATGTAATAGATTAGATAACTTTGTGATAGAACTTTGTCCCTTGTATCCTTACGATTTATATTGACTGTTTCCTAGTATGATTTGATTGTTGATTGTACCCTATGACTATTATTAAGTGTTATACCTGATGATTCTTGATGTATCTTTTCTTTATGTATACTGAAGGTATTTACCCCAAGACAAATTCCTTGTGTGTCCAATCACACTTGGCCAATAAAGTATTCTATTCTATTCTATTCTATCCTATCCTATCCTATTCTATTCTTAGTTTGTCTCTCATATTTCTCTCTTGGATCTTTACCTCTCTCTGCTACCACTTCTTGGCCCATCTTCTTATACATTTTTCCCTTCTCTACTCAATTCCATTGCCTCATTTTCAAGTTATCTACTTTTACCCCTGTCTCTCTCCCAAAGAAAGCTCCCTGCAGTTCCAATTCCTGTTTAACTTCCCTTTACTTCTCTAAAAATATTCTCCCAACTCAGCCCAGAAATAAAAGGGATAAAAGGCCATTTATTTTGTTTTTAAAAAATTAAAGGATGTATTATATTCCCCTTGCATTGTGATTTTGTTTGCAGTAAATTCCCACTCCTTGTAAGTTATGGCATTACTGACTTAAAGGGAAACTATTCTGTTGCAATATCATTATAAACTTCAAGGTTTGCTTCCAGTTTGTAGCTGCTTCCTGGTTAAGTGGTTTCACTGGATTTTCCAATTCTGCTCTACAGAATCCTTCCCCTAAGGTCCATACCCTAAGGTGAATTTTCAGGCTTCTCTCAGGAGATCTTGTTAGAGAACAAAATTATCTCCTATCTCTAAAATTTCTGGTCCTCTAGGAGTCAACTGATTTTAAAGGTGCCTTCACAGTCTTCGGTGTTGACAGAAGCAAAATGTCTGCAAATATGAAATAAATTTTCCAGGGAAAGGGATAGGTGAAGAGTCATGTATGGCATGGAAATTTTTGGAGCTTGGAATCACCAGTGCATATTAGTACACCTTCAGTTTTTCAGAAAGCAAAATATTCCATCTTCCTACAAATATCAGAAAAAAATGAAAAGTAAGAATAATGCTTACTACTTTCCCTAAGATCATGTTTGGTAGATTGGTTCTTCATTTGTGCCACATCACTGAAAGTTTTGTTCGTCTAACTTGTTAGTAGGAGTATAAGGAAACAGGATCTGGGTTTCAAGGATAACAAGCCTATTTCCTTGTTAAGAATTGCTTGATTCTTTAATTAATTATCCTTTTGTGTTCTCAGGCTTCCATCTCGATGATACCATGAAAAAAGACAACCAATCCTGTTTGGATGAGATCGATCTTCTAGGCTTCTCTGATTTCCAGTCCATGCGAGAGTTTCTCTTTTGCCTGGTTCTAATGTTCTATTTCATGACTTTGATGGGCAACAGTCTGATTTTGATCCTCATCATTCTCAATCCTACCCTTCACACCCCAATGTACTTCTTCCTCTGGAACTTGTCCTTTTTGGAAATTGGCTACACCTCCACCATCAGCCCAAAGATGTTAATGATTCTGGTCTCAGAAAACCAGACTATATCCTTTTGGGGCTGTGGTTGTCAAATGTGTTTCTTTATTCTCTTTGGTCTTGCTGAATGTTGTCTTCTTTGTGTCATGTCGTATGACCGCTATGTTGCCATTTGCAAACCCTTGCAATACCCATATATTATGAATTACAGGAAATGTGCTAAGCTTGTTGCTGTATCATGGGCCATTGGTGTTTTTGTGAGTTTGGGACAATCTGTTTCTATCTTCACCCTTCCCTTCTGTGGATCAAATAGAATCAACCATTTCTTCTGTGACATTAAGCATGTTCTAAAATTGGCTTCCACTGATACCTATAAAGATGAACTGGCCATTGCCATACTAGCGGCTCTAATTATCTTGACACCCCTTTTGCTCATCCTTTTTTCCTACATCCTCATCATCTCCACTATTCTCAACATGCCTGGGGCCAAAAACAGAAGCAAAGCATTTTCCACTTGTTCCTCACATCTCACCGTGGTCTGCATTTTCTATGGAACTGGAATTGTTACCTACATTCGTCCCAGCTCAGAATACTCCATGGACAGAAGCAGATTCCTTGGCCTGCTCTACACAGTGGTGACCCCAAGCCTGAATCCCCTCATTTATAGCTTAAGGAATAAAGAGATAAAAGCTGCTTTCAAGAAATTTGTAACAAGGAAGCAGGCCTCTTTTATGGGATAATCTTAGTATATCCAAGTATAATCTCTTCAAAACAATGAAGTTGTTGTACACATATTTATGGATTACAGCAGACTTCTGAGGATACCAGTGGTAGATTGCACCCTTTAGAGCAGAATGACCCAGGGGTGTGATAGATTTATTCAAAGAAATGAAGAGTCCCGAAAGGTAACCTAAATTCATTATCGTAGAATATGCAGAATTCAAATAAAAGATTAATTGCCCATCTGCTCAGAACATCTGCAAAAAGGGGAGGCAACAGAATGCACATGAAAAGTTATTTCAAGAAGGCATTATCAAGGAGATGGATCTTCTTTATGTAATAATCCAAGAATGTCATTGTTTTCATCCCTTAATCAGACTGTGCTCATGTTATGGGTAAAAATAAAATCCGGAAGTTGCTGAGAGTAGATGTTTCCTCCTGGATTACCCAGGGTTGAGAATAATTTATTTCAACAAGGTAAAAACCCTGACCAGAAACATAAATCTTTTATTCCGGTAAAACAAGTATATGATTGAACAGCCATTTCCTTACAAGGAAGACTACCAGGCAGGAATATGGGGAAAAAATGGATGATGAAAGAAGAAAGAGATAATGTGTGGGAGAAGAAGGACCAGGTTAGCAAGAGATTCTTCACACTGTTCTACACCGTATTAATCCCAAGCTTGAACCCCATTATTTACAGCTTGAGTAGGCAGGAATTGGGTCTTCTTTAGGAAATAACCAATTGTATTAATTGGTTTCATCTCTTTAACAGATCACTTGCTCACCCATCTATAGATAGGGACAGAATAAACTCTAGAAAATGTCAATGGCTAACATTAACCTTTAACTCTAGAATAACTTATATCTGAAGATAGATTTATTTAAATAAGGGAAGAGCCCCCCCAAAAAAACTTATTTTAATTTAATTTTAATGTATTTTTCTGATAGAATACAAGTAAAAGTTCTTTATCCATTTTCTTAATAGGAAGACTTCAGGATAATTCAAGCTATGTAGTGTAAGACTATAAGACTGAAGTCAGATGAAAGGAGGATGCAAGGAGGATGTCCATTACAATAATAATCTGTGGGTTTCAATCACTCTTCCCCCCTCAGTTTGTTGGGGTGAACAGGTAGCAGAAAGAGGCTGAGGATATCCACTATGGGACAGCTAATTACAGGGTTTGACACTTTTGGTGTCGTCATCTGGGTTGGCTTTTCTAGGATCTATAATAACAGAATTATAACAAATAACAGAGATGGAAAAGACTTTGGAGGTCTTCTACTCCAACTACTAGCTCAGGCAGGAAACCCTACAGTCTACCATTTCAGACAAATTGTTGTCCAATCTCTTCTTAAAAACCTCCTGTGATGGAGCGCCCACAACTTCTACAGGCAAATCGTTCAACTGATTAATTGTTCTAAGTGTCAGGAAATTTCTCCTTAGTTCTAAATTGATTGTCTCCTTTGTTGGTTTCTATCCATTGCTTCTTGCCCTGCCTTCAGGTGTTTTGGAGAATAGGTTGACTCCCTCTTCCTTGTGGCAACCCCTAAGATATTGAAACATTGCTATCATATCACCTCCTAGGCCTTCTTTTTACTAGACTAGATGTTGTATCCAGCAGTCTCCACTCTGGTCCACTGTTGAAGCGGGAATCAGAGCCGTCACTGATTGGCTGAGCCGCTTGACAGCTCGCTATAAAAAGGGAGCTGTCAAGCAGGCTCACCTGTTCACTCCAGTCAGCTTTGCCGCCACTTGAATCGGCAGCCGGCAAACCGGCTAAGAGTTACTATGTGGCAATAAAGTCTGTTAGCCTTTAGATAAGCCTCTGCCTCTTCAATCCTTGCACGCTAAATATAAAACTGGCGACGAAGGTGGGATGTTAGCGAAGTGAGGCATTCTGAGGCAACAAAAGAGCTGAAAATCACAGAGCTGAAGCAACAAAAGAGCTGGAAAGTCACTGAGCTAAAAGCGCTAACCAGATTGCCACAAAGCTAACTCAGATAGCGGCGGCACCTCTGAACCTCCCTCCGTTCCACCCAGTGGCAGAAACATGGACATCCTACATCAATTGGTTTGGATGTGTAATGGATGCCGCCAACCTGACTGACATCCCCACAAACAGAACAAAGGCTTACTTCCTGAGCTTCTGCCCTACTGGCCCCACAGACAGTGAAAGAGGGAAGAGCTACAAGAAGTCCTCAGCAGTCACTACGTTCCCAGGCCATTTCACATCACACGCTGCCATGCATTCTGAAGGAGAGCACAAGCGGAGGGAGAATCCGTCAGCAAATACATGGTGGCACTCAGATCGGCCACCCTTCACTGTGGATTCAGGGACCACCTCGATGACATGCTTCTGGATCAACTGGTCTGTGGGGTAAGAGAACTTTGGCTGCAGAGACATCTCTTAGCGAAAACAGACCTTAACCTGAAACAAGCAATCGAGGAAGCCCAAGCCGTGGGGCTGTCAATTCTACCCGCGGCTAAAATTCAAAACTCAAGCAGCTTTCCAGGTGTCAAAGCAAGTACAGCAATCCACTACAAGGACACATTCGAAACCCAGTACAGCGAAGAAGAGGAAGAAGAAGTAAACCATCTAAAAATGCCTCAGTTTCCCCAAAGAAAAAGCAACCCAGCTGAGAAAAGACAAAACATACCACAAAACATCTGTCTCAGCTGTGGGGGAAACCACCATAGAGCCACATGCCACTTTAGGAACATGGTTTGTTTGAAGTGCCAGAAGAAGGGGCATCTGGCAAGAATTTGCCAAGCTGCTAGGAATTTGAATCAGGCACTATCAAACCAAATGCCAACAAAAACTTTCAAAACCAAAGAGGATTGCTTTGCAGTCACCAAAGCATATCCCAGAACTGAGTCACTACCCAATTGTTTTAATATTAATAAAATAAATGTCAATCTTCTTTTAGAAGGAAAGCCATGCCATATGGAGGTGGACACTGGCTCCTCCCTCTCCATCCTGTCCTGGAACACCTTGAAGCAGCTGGTTCCAGATATCACCAAGCAACAACTGACACCCTGCAAGCTAGCCTTGAAAGACTACCAGGGACAGAACATTCCAGTCATCGGGACAGGCAAGTTCCACATACAATTCCATTGTTTTAATGGACTTTTACCTCTAGTTATAGTGAATGGACACCTGCCAAGCTTGCTAGGGTTAGACTGGTTCAATTCCCTAGGATTGCAAGAAACTGGCATAAATGCTATTAACACTTGCAATTTAGAACAACTACTTACTAACTTTTCAGAAGTCTTTGATGGCAAGGTTGGCTGCTATAGTGGCACACCCATTTCCCTAAACTTAGACCCCCAGGTGACTCCAAAAGACTTAAACCAAGGAGAATTTCCTTAGCCCTATGTGCAAAAGTGGATGCCCAGTTGGACAAACTGTTAGCACAAAAGGTCCTAGAACCCATTGACTTTTCTAAATGGGAAACACCCATAGTCATACCTCTCAAATAGGATGATTCAATTCGCCTTTGTTCAAACTATAAATCAACCATTAACAAGGATCTACAACCCAATGCATACCCTATGCCCATTATACAACATTTGTTACATAGCCTGGGCAAAAGCTCAATTTTTACAAAACTTGATATGACATAGGCGTACCAACAGTTCCCTGTAGATGAGCAGACTGCAGAGGCACAAACCATCATAACTCACAGGGGAGCTTTTAAGTGTAAACGTCTAATTTGGTGTTAGTGTGGCCCCTGGTATTTTCCAATCAATTATGGAGAGGTTACTTTACAACATTCCGGGAGTCATTCCCTATTTTGACGACATTCTCATCACTTCAGATAGCGCACAGGAACACTTACAACATTTACAACGAGTTCTGCAATGTTTCAAAGATACTGGACTCAAACTTAATAAGAAAAAATGCATTTTTGCAACTTCAAAAATTGATTTTTTGGGTTATCACATTGATTCTTCAGGGATTCATCCAATTGAATCCAAGGTCAGGGCTATTCAGGATGCTCCAGTCCCTACAAATAAGACTGAACTGCCAGCCTTTTTGGGGCTTACTTAATTTTTTACAGTTCATTCCTGTCTCACAAAGCCATTATAGCTGAACTATTACATAGGCTTTTGGATTCTACCACTACATGGTCATGGGGACCAAGGGAACAAGCCTCTTTTACAGCTGTTAAAGCGCTACTCTCTTCAGATAGTGTTTTGATGCAATTTAACAAGGCCCTTCCTTTAGTGCCGGTGTGTGATGCCTCTCCTTTCAGCATAGGGGCAGTTTTAGGCCACCGACTATCCAACGGCTAAGAAGCCCCTATTGCTTATTTTTCAAGAACACTTTCAAAAACAGAACAGAATTACCCCCAAATTGACAAAGAGGCCCTTGCTGCTGTAGCTGCAAAAAAATTCCACAAATATTTATATGGCCATCATTTTGAACTAGTTACAGATCACCAATCTCTCTTTGGTATACTGGCTGGGGACAAGCCCAGCCCACAAATTATGTCTCCCAGAATGACAAGATGGGGCATTTTTCTGTCTGCTTATAATTACAAATTGCTTTACAGACCCGGGAAGCAAGTAGCCCATGCGGATGCTTTAAGCAGATGCCCCTTACCTATTTTGGTGGATGACCCCACACCTACAACAACCACTTTTCTAATTGAAGATCTGCAATTACCCTTGAATGCCAATGACATTGCCCACTCCTCTTCCAAGGACCCTCAATTGAATAAAGTTTTGGACTGGGTCAGGAGGGGGTGACCCAGGGACCCTGTTCCAGGGGACCTCCGCTCTTTCAAAGCTCGCCATCTAGAATTAAGCGTACTAAAGGGCTGTTTGTTATGGGGAAATAGGGTGGTCATCCCTCAGGACCTGAGACCCCGTATTATATCTGTATTACATGAAGGGCACCCCGGCATCACTAGGATCAAGGCCCTAGCATGAAGCTATGTCTGGTGGCCAGGCATTGATGAGGCAGTCTCCAGGAAGGTGCAGGACTGTCAGACATGTCAATCATCATGGCCTGCACCCCTGGCTGCCACCATCAGTGAATGGGAGGACACAAAGACTCCTTGGTCCAGGGTCCACATCGACATAGCAGGCCCAGTTCAAGGAAGATCCTTTCTAATGGTAGTGGACTCCTACTCCAAATGGGTTGAACTAGCCCTCCTTAAGTCCACCACTACTGAGGAAGTTATTAAAGTTCTTGATGCTCTTTTTGGGACCCACAGTTATCCTGACACCTTGGTGTCAGACAATGGCCCACAATTTACCTTCTCTCCCTTTGAACTTTTCCTAGCCCAAAGGAGCATCAGGCACGCCTTAATCTCTCCCTTCCACCCCACAGCTAATGGGAGGGCGGAAAGGGCTGTACGATCAGCCAAGGAAGCCCTGGGGAGGATGACTGGGGGGAATTGGTTTTCTAAAATTGCCCTATACCACCTAACACAATACACCACTCCAAATGCCCAGACTAACTTATCCCCAGCAGAACTACTAATGGGAAGGAGGTTAAGGACAACCCTGGACAGACTCCACCCAGCCTATTCTTCTAGCACATCCCTGGACTCCCATAGCAAAAAAGGATCTTTAGACTAGGAGACCCGGTCTACGCCCACAACTATGCAGGAAACCTCCTATGGTTGCCAGGCTGGGTGGAAAAAATAGCAGGCCAAAAGTCCTACAGGGTGCGGTTAACCGATGGAAGACTATGGCGCCGACATGTGGACCAACTAAGAAGTCGATGGAATACTCCTGCTGATCCACCCCAAGAAACTGAGGCAGCGGGAACCAAATACAATGACCCACCTCCTGAACGACGGTCACTCGCAAGGGACTTACCCGAATCAGATGCTCTGCCAGCAACCAAGATATCCCTGCCATCCACTGAGACCTCCCTGTCATAGAATGAAGATACCCAGCCTCCCTCAGAAACCAGCCTGGAGAAGAAACCAACTTTGGCAGAAGACGCCAGCTCCTTCCCCGTCAATGGCACTGGTTAGACTGAGAAGATCCGAAAGAATGAGGTGCCGGCCCACCTACCTAGAGCACTATGCATGCGCAATACCAGGAAGAAGGAGTGTTGTATCCAATAGTCTCCACTCTGGTCCACTGTTGAAGCGAGAACTAGAGCCATCACTGATTGGCTGAGCCGCTTGACAGCTCGCTATAAAAAGAGAGCTGTCAAGCAGGCTCAGCTGTTCACTCCAGTCAGCTGGCTGCCGATTCAAGCAGTGGCAAACCAGCTAAGAGTTACTATGTGGCAATAAAGTCTGTTAGCCTTTAGACAAACCTCTGCCTCTTCAATCCTTGCGTGCCAAATATAAAACTAGACATATCCAATTCCTCCAACTGTTCTTCATATGTTTTAGTCCAGTCCTCTGTTCTTTTTTGCTCTTCTCTGCGCTCTTTCTGTAGTCTCAACATCTTTTTTATATTGTGGTGACTAAATCTGGATGCAATTTTCCAAGTGTGGTCTAGGTTTATGTAAAACTTGACAGACAAGTTGAAAGTCAGATGATATAAAAAGCAGAGAAAAATAAAGAGATTATCAGTATCTATATAAACCAGAAGGAAAGAGAGTCTGGTAAATATTGTAATTCGTCAAGCATGTGGAATAAAGCACAAAGGAATTTGGATGATGAATTTCTTCAAGAGAAGCAAGGGTCTTCACACAAGGTTATTCTTAATGTTTTAATCCTTCAGAAATAACTGATCCTCTGAATAAAGATGATGGAATATAATGACTCATGCTCCATTCAGCTTCTCTTGAGTTTTTACATATTTTGGAGAGGAACTGCAAAAAAACAGATAAAGGTAAAGGTTCTCCTTGCACATATGTGCTAGTCATTTCAGGTTTTTCGAACATGGCCACTTTAAAATAAGTGAACTTTAGCTTCCACTTTTTCAAGTCCACATTTCTTAAAGTAGCCAAATTTGGAAAGCACTGATGTAAATTAAAATCAATAATATGATTTATGCAAGGCTTTGAAAGTCTGAGAATATCTTACAGGATTCAGAGTCAAGAACTATGCATTAAAACCATATTTTAGACTTATTTTTATCTCTCATCATTCTATGTGATTTGGTTTCCTGTAAATATAATGTCTTATCATTATACTATTTTTTTTTCAAAGTAAAATTTTATTAGTCATATTTCAAATTAAAACACCACATTTACACTCATTACAGCTTTCAGGTTATGGTATTCACTCATATTGACATAATTGTTACTATTCTATTATGTTATATAGTTTTTTCCTACTTTTAACTTATAACAATATTTACAAATATATATACAATACTTCCCCATTTTACTATATCTCCTACATATTCTTCATGTAACAACTTTACAACTATTCTCTAATCACTGTGACCATACATTCCAGATCTTACAGTATTCCATTTCTTCTTTGTCTTTTAACTCCACAGTTAACCTATCCATCTCTGCACACTAAAGAATCTTTCTTATTACCATTATGACAGAGGGACTGTTATCTTGTTTTCAGTTTTGAGCGAAGGCAATTCTGGCCACTGTTATTATATGTATCATAATATATTGCAGTTTTTTTGCAGATATTTTGTTTAATATGCCCAATAAAAATAGTTCTGGTTTCATCTCAATTTTTTGTTTAGTAATTTATTCAACCAATTCTTTACTTTTAGCCAGTATTTCCTAGCTTTAGGACAGGTCCACCACATGTGAAAGTAAGTTCCTTGTTTATAGTTATATCTCCAGCATTTTGCTGATCTGTTTGGAAAGATTTTGGCCAATTTTGCTGGGGGTAAATGCCAATATACATATAAGAAAAGATTTTGTACAGATTTTCTTTGTAGCAACTGACATTGTTGACTTATATTTTTTCTCCCACAATTTTTTCCAGTGTTCCAATTCAATGCTGTACCCAAAAATTTTGGCCCATATTATCATAGTCTCTTTTACTGTTTCTTCCTCCATTTTAAATCTTAAAAGATAATTATATGCTTTGGTGATCATTTTTTCCACTGTTCCCTGTATTGCTTTATCTAATTTCTGTTTGTCTTTATAGAAGCTATGTTGTTCTAAATCTTTTTTGTCCCTTGTCCAAATTTGTAAATAAGGCCACCAATCAATCTCAATTCCTTGGGCCTTTAACTCCAGATTTGGATTTAATTCTCCTTTCTCATCCAATAGCTTTTTGTATCTTACCACCTTATTTAAATTTAAAACATTGGGATATATCATTGCCTCCATAGTCGATAGCCAAATTGGGATTTTCATATAATGGTTTTTCTTGATTTTTTTCCCATATGTTTAGCAGGGAATCCCTCACTTGATGTCTCTGGAAATATGAGTGTAGTTTGTTTTTTCCCTCCCAAATGAATGCATGCCAGCCAAGTTGTAGATCATGGCCCTCTATTGTTAGCATTCTTTTATTGTTTAAATTTATCCAATCTTTGAGCCACATCATGGCTGCGGCCTGGTAGTAAAGTTCCCAGTCTGGGAGTCCAAAGCCTTCCTTATCTCTACTATCCTGTATAAGCTTTAATTTTATTGGGGGTTTCTTCCCTTGCCATATAAATTTTGTTATTAGTTTATTTAATTCTTCAAAAAAATTCTTCCTAATTTTATTGGAACTGTTTGGAACATGAACAGGATTTTGGGTAATATGTTCATTTTAATGGTGGCAATTCTTCCAATTAATGATATTTGTAATTTCATCCAATTATCCAAATATTTTTATATTTGTTGTATTAATTTATTATAATTGTCCTCTTTTATAGAGGAGTATTTTGCCATCAGCCAAATTCCAAGATACTTCACTCTTTTGACCATCTGGATCCCCAGTTTTTCCTCCAATTCTTTTTTTCTGACTTGCAGTAAGATTCTTAGTTATTATTTTAGTTTTTATCTTTATTTACGCCCTGCTAGCTTGCTGAATTCTTCTATTTTTTGTATTAATAAACTTCCTGTTTCTAGGGGGTCTTCTAAAATAAACACCAAATTGTCTGCAAAGACTTGTGTCTTATATTCTTTCTTTTTAATTCTCAATCCTTTTATTTCTTGCGTTTGCCTAATATGGGTCAATAGTACCTCCACTGATAGGATGAATAGTAGTGGGGATAGCGAGTATCTCTATCTTACCCCTTTAGTTATGTTAAATTTATCTGTTGTTTCTCTATGTATTATTATTTTTGCTGTTTGTGTAATATATATTGCCCTAATATCCCTATAAATTTTTCTCCAAATTTCATCATGTTCAATTGATTAATAAGAAATTGCCAATTTAGGTTATCGAATGCTTTTTGTGCATCCACAAATATCAGCGCCACTTGCCTCTTGGGGTGTGCCTCGTAATATTCCAACACATCCATTAACATTCTTGTATTGTTCCTTAAGTGCCATTTTGGCACAAACCCATTTTGGTCAGAGTGAATGATTTCATTTAGTATTTTCATTGTAGCATTTCTTATTGACATGCATACTATTCAATAGATGCTTCTATAAGTACCGCTACCTCACCATAGCATTCCTAGGAGTTCAGGTATTGTCCATGTTACATTTTTGCAGATCCAAAGAAATTAACCATTTCATTTATAAGCAGCCTCTCCTTGATGAGGAGACTCATCCTGAGTTGAACTGTATATTGGGGTTGTACTAGACTAGAAGTCCTCTGAGGTCCCTTCCAACTCTATTATTCTATTACATCCTTCTCCTCTGCTTGAATGTTATCTTGGCACTCTGGATGTTTATCATTGTAGCATTCCTGAATTTCTGGCCATCGTGAGACTTCCTGAACAGAAGTATAGAAAGCCTTCTTAGTTGGTACATTCTATTTTATTGTGATGAACTTGAATTATGAGACCATCATTGTCATGTAGAATTCCCAAAAGCAGCATTTTCTACATATACTGAGAACACAGTGTAGGGTATGTGTTTTTAATCCCATCATATACAACTCCTTAAGGAGAAAACCAGAGGGGTCTTCAAAGTATCTCACTTTGTAGAAAAAATTTCAGAGGATTCAAAGGCAACTTGTTGTGTAGTCTTAACAACATAGATGTCCTTGAAAAGTAGCCCCAACAGTGCAACCCAGGGCCTTCAGATGAACCTCATGCCTTCAAAATATTTGCCATTTGGTGGCATCTCAAATAGTGTATTTTTCATCAATCTTTTTCCCTCAATGGTCAAGTGTACTTTGGACTTTACTTTTACGATTGTATCAGTGCTATAAGATGAGAAGTATTATATGACTGGTCTCCAATAATATAATTTTAGACTGGGACTTCTGGAGTCAAGGACCAAAGACATCCCATATTATGGTTTAGCAATTTGACCTAAATTTTGCTCTTTTGTTATCTTTTAACTTTATTTTCAGTTCTTCTCTGAGGAAACTGTTTTGTTGTCTTTATTGTAAATACAGTGCAAAATAAATTGAGAAATGGAACTGATAATTGCCAGACTTCACTCTACAAGGTATGAGTGTGTCATATTTTATATTCTTTCCTTTCTACAAAAACCATGTAGTAAACAACTATTTGGAAGCTACATTATACTTTATTCCTTGATGCATCAGGTTAATATTGTTTATGCAATATCCCTTGGTTTGGTTTTGTTATCATTCAATGAGATTTAAAACTAGGATAAAGGGACTCTTTTAAAATGGTTAATTCCTTTAAATATAATCAATCAACAAGATATATGTAAGCATATATTTATAGCCTGTAACTTTTTGGAAACAAGGTTACATTGAACTTTCTTGTCTTCTGAAGAATAGTACAGGGGGCTTGCGATTTGAACAAGGGAAACTGGAATAGAAAATGAACATATCCAGGGAAAATTAAAAAAAAAAACCTCACTGCTTTTTTAAAAATCCTTTTATTCACCCTTCCTTATAGCGTTAAATCAGTGGTGGGATTAAAAAAAAATTACTACTGGTTCTGTGGACGTGGCTTGGTGGGCGTGGCAGGGGAAAGATATATAAAATCTCCAGTAAGAAGTGGCATTTGCCAGTTCTTCAATCTACTCAAAATTTCCGCTACCAGTTCTCCAGAACTGGTCACAACCTGCTGAATACCACCTCTGGTTAAAATCCCTTACAGGCAGTCCTCAACTTATGACTACAATTGGGACGAGAAATCTGGTTGTAAGTTGATGCAGTTGTAAGTTGAGGCACCCATATGATCAGATGTGTTTTTCTGACTTTTTTTTTTTTTTTTTGGCAATCTCTAAGGAAGTCACTGCACTTGTTAAGTGAACTGTGTGGGCAGTAAGCAAATCCATTCTTCTGAATGGGTAGGTTTTTATGGCCAGAAAAAAATTGGCACAAATTGCAGTTATGCCACTGTGGGACACTACAAGTTGTAAATGCGAGCTGGTTGCTCAATGGATGAAGTGAGATTATGTGAGGAAGGGAGCAACATTCTGTTGGAAGGGTTTTACGTGCTGTAAATATCTGTGGAGATTCTCAGTCATCCAAGTCATGGTTGTCCCAAAGGTGCTTTTTCAAGAGACAACTGTTTTTTCTTTGAAGGCCTTTTGCTTCTCATCCAAGAAACTTCTTCAGCTCTCTGAAGCTTCTTCTCTTCTCTCTGAAGAGCTGAACAAGCTTTTTGGATAAGAAGCGAAAAGAAAGAAAAACCAGCAAGTCCAGTAGCTTCTTGAAAAAGCACCTTTGGAGCATCCATTCCAAGGCCTATATAACTCCAAATGGCTGTAAAAATGACCAGTCATAAGTCATGTCAAAACTGCCTGTAATTTCAACTCTCTAAGGAAGCACTGACATTCATGGAGCATACATCCAAATGGGTATGCCATTTCAGACACATTTTGCATATGATATTCTTCATCCTTTTCAGATAAAAAGCTGTACAGTCTGCCAGGAAACATAAATAAAAGGGAAATGGTATATCTAAAAATTGTCCCATATGGAAAAATGCTGGATGAAGAGTTATAACTTAGCTTGCCTCAACCACATGTCCAAAATTCTGATGGATGGAAGTTTCAGATTGAAATGTGCTTCAATTTATTCTGAAATTGTTACATATTTGAGAGAACCTTGTCACTGGTTGTACTAAATCATCAAAAGTGGGTCAAGGGTCAATGTCAAGGACAAGGGAGTGAACAGTTTCAAATAAGGGCTCATTTCATCTTCAACTTTACAGTGCAGATCTTCCAAGAACTCACAAAAATCTAATAAATTGAATCAAGGAAATATTGGTATTCTGGTTACTACCTCCACGCAAATGAAAATAAAGGAACACCAACCAGTATTCATTTTACAGTACATATAGAACTGACCAATGAATTTAGTATCTTTATTTTCCATTATTAAAAACAGCACCAAGAATCAAGCAAATTTATTTATATAATATTGATGCTTTGTTGTACATAGTGATGTATTAACCATTAAGCAGACTAAACACATGTTTAGGGCACCAGGCCTTAAGGGGGAGCCACAAAAAAAATTATGTATCCTAAGCTTGGCTTTGATTGTACAGTATATACAAAGGAAGAGAGCATCAAGATTTGTCAGTGCTTAGGGCACCAGTGAGCTTTAATCCATCACTGATTGTACAGAATTGAAATTACCTCCACCACCCTTATCAGTTCATGAAATCTTTCTAGTTTTTAAAAGTCCAGAGCCAGACATATGTCTCATTCTTTACTGACAAACCCATTAAATACATGTTTTACACATCTAGAAATGGGAAAATTATAACTCTGGTGTCACAACTATGAGAATGTTGCTACCTGAAGGATATTGGATCTCCCGTCATAGGAGTGTTCTGTCTCCACCATTAATTACAGAAATCTGGATCATCCTCAAATATCTGGCAAGTGTTATATATCCATCTTTGCCCAACTTGGCCTTCTCAGCAGCTTTTGATATTCTTCTGGATCAACTCAGAGGACCAGGGATGGACAGCACCATGTTGTGCTGGTTAATCTCCTTCCTTCAATTCTAGTTGCTGGTGATCGAAGAAGGATCCCATCCTCGGTCCCTACTATGTGGAGTGCCACAAGGTACGTGCTTTCTCCATTCCTATGACAGAATGGGACAATTCGCTGCCAGAAAATGTAACAATTGTATTTAATTATTTAAAATAAATAATAGATTGTTTTAATTTTGACCATGGACATTTCATTCTGTTCTTCTTTTGCATCCTTTTCTAAATGATTTTATTCCGCCATTTCTTTGATATTAGTGTAACTCTTGTCCCGCAGTGAATTGTCCTCTGGCAACTTGGACGTGGCAAGTTGTGTCACAGTGATTGGCCATGGCGAGTTGGCTGTGGTAAATTGTCATAGACCCTTCCTCATCCATCACATGGGTTGAGGCATCATCAGTTCATTATATAAAACCTATTTCTACTTTATTCCAATCAAGGATTAATAAAAAGTGGTGAGAAAGAGAATATTCAGAACAGTTAGGGTAATATGACTTGCTGTATAGCAATAGCACTTATCCTTCTCTAAGCGGTTTACAGAAACAGCATATTGCTTCCTATTTCTCCTTGTTGCAAAATTCTGGGCACATCTTTGTATCAGATAAGCTAAGCTAAGCTAAACAAATTACCTTTTCTAATAATCTCATTAAATTCTTTTGCTGTTAATGGAATTGACGAACTATTAGGCGCTCAAGGGCCTTTTTCACTTCTTTGTTTCTAAGGCTATAAATCAAGGGATTTAACATGGGAGTAATCATCCCATAGAGCATGCTCACTAGCCTATCCTGGTCTGGATGATAACTGGAGGAAGGTCTTATGTACGTAAAGATGGTGGTTCCATAGAAAAGACAAACCACTATTAAGTGGGACGCGCAGGTAGAAAAGGCCTTACGTTTTCCCTCAGCAGACCGGATCCTCAGAATGGTGGCAATGATGTGAGTGTAAGAAATCAAGGTGATTAGAAAAGCCCCCACACCAAATATGCCACCAACGATGAGGACAACCATCTCAGCCACATAGGTGGAAGCACAAGATAAGGCCAAGACGGGTGGGATATCACAATAGAATTGGTTGATTCTATTGGAGTTGCAGTAAGGTAGAATAAACGTCAAGGTTGTATGCAACAATGAGTTGAGGAAGCCGGTGACCCACGTCCCGGCAGTCATCTGAAGGCAAAGCTTCTTGTTCATGATGACCGTGTATCGCAAAGGATTGCATATGGCCACATAGCGATCATAGGCCATGACGGCTAACAGGAAGACCTCAGTCCCAGCCAGGGCCACCAAGAAGTAGAGTTGCAACACACAGCCAGCAAAGGAGATGAAACTGCATTCTATCAAGAGGTTCTCCAGCATCTTGGGCACTGTAGCTGTGGGGCAGAAGATGTCCAGCAAGGAAAGATTACTGAGGAAGAAATACATGGGGTTGTGCAATTGAGAATTAGTTCCTATGGCAAGGAGGATGGTGCCGTTGCCCAGTAGTGTGACTAGATAGATTAGCAAAATGACGACAAACAAGGAGAAGCGGACAGCTGGGATGTCTGAAAGTCCCATTAAAATAAACTCTGTCACTTGGGTCTTGTTCTCTTGTCCTTGGCTCATAGGGAAGCATTCTCCCTGTAAGAGATTTAAAGGGGAAAGTATGTATAAAATATAAAAAAGTAGGAGACATGAACAATAGAAAGCCGTGATGTATTTCTCTTCCAAGAATGGAATACTGCCCTTTATTTATTTTACAGAAAATGGGCTATTTCCCTATCAGGTCCTTCCCAGATGTTCCCAATATCTATAGTTGATGATATTACCTAGATATTAGAAAGTGGAAAGTAGAATAGATGCAAAATGTAGTAATTTAAAGCATTAAACTCTCTCTTCCAGGCTCATATGAGTACAACAGTTCTTCCTTGGACCTACCATCCTTCTTTCAGGAACAAAATCCATCTTGACCTATAGGTTTTCATATCAAATGTCTTAAATCTATTTGCAATAAGAGACCAAGCACACACAAAAATTCCATTTTAAAATTAAATTGGAAAGATTCCATTTCATGAAAAGTGGACACAGAACTCATTAATTCTTTCTGTGTCTTAAAAAAAATAACAACCTTTCATTTTGACATGTTTAATCTGACGGAATTAAGGAAAATATTAAATGTATAAAATTCTGTATTAAAACCATCAGATAGCCCTGGAGCCTTATGCAACCTCATAATTCAGATGGCAACCACTGATTTCTCTACATCTTGGTCTATTAAATTCCATCTTAATATATTCTGATAGAGGTTTTAGTTTAGGTTTGTTGCAAAATCATTCAAACTTTCATTTGGGAGCAGTACATCATTTTAGTTAAAAAATAATAATGTTTTTTGCTTTATTTGAGAGGAATCTTAATTTCCACATTTAGATTGAAGCTAGCAGTTTCTAATATATATTATTATATTCATGACCTGTTTGTTTGCAGGTGCAACCGCTAAATCCTAGTCTTATCCATTTCTGATAAATCCAATTGTTTTATTTTTCCCCTCCAAACATTGATCCATTATGAAATATTTATTTCACATTTAGTCTGAACAAAGTTGTCAAGTTGTTTTCATCTATACTGGCATCTTATTCCCAAACTCACCTATTTGTGGGTATACACACAAACACATACCATGAATTTCCTTAACTGGTCTTTCTGAATCAGAAAGCCCCAAAGCTATCTCAAAAGGAGGAATTTTTTCAAAGCTTTCAAAATGTTTTTTTTTTCAAATTTCTGGGTGTATGTATGTATTATGCATGATATGTGGAAGGTGAAAATATATAACCAACAGGAATGAGTAATTCAGCTGCATAAAAAAAAATGTAATGTCTGGAAAGGTAGAAGGATTTTGGGACCACATGATAGCCATCACGTTGGTAGACTCACAAAGAGGATTTGGCAAACACACGGAGGAGCTCTCGCAGCTACTAAACATGAGTGTTCTCTGTTTCGTTTCACAGTTGGTGAGGGCAGATGAGAATAGAGCTATAGTGCTCTGTTCCTGCTTGAGGAGCTTCTCAAAGGTTTCCAGTTAATCACTGCAGAAACAAAAGATTGTGCTATCAATCTGGTCAATTTCAATGCTGCAATGCTGCTTTTAGATTCTGGTAGAGATGTCCAAACTTCCAGACTTCTTTTTTAGATCCTTCCTTGAATCTCTTCCAGGTATTCCTGCTGGGTTTGGTTGGTCATAGCTGGGCTAAATTCTAGCTACCCCATTTCCTTTCTTCCTATTTCTCTTTCTCCTTCAGTCCTGGCCCACACAAAGCTTCCATAAAGTTACTATCCCTCAGTACTCACTATCGGCCGCTGCTGTTTTTCCATCTTCTTAACCTCAAAAGGTTATGAATTCTTTTCCATGTGCTCTGAAAACACACAAGAGGGAGAGTCATCCTTTTTGTCACCAGCCAAATTTTCTCTGTGAAGTCTGCAATACAATGGGAATTACTGGGGTTGAGGAATTGGAAGCTCTAAGGATTTCGCAGCAATGTTGTCTTTTTTAGCACAAATACCCACCAAAGAACTATTCCTCAGAGCAGCAAGGGAAGGTCCCACGGTCAGGATGATATTCTCTGCTGCGCTGTTATTCCTCCCATGGCAAATTGCTGCGACAGAGGAGAAATCAAAGCAAATCTTTAATGAGGCACAGTTAAGTGTATAAGTAGCTAGCTCTTACCATTAGCTAAACCAGCGCTTCCCAAACTTTACCCTTCATTACCCAAAACCACTTAGCAAAAAGTCTTATCAAACTTTGAGGCCTGGTGGTAAAGTTGTTTCCTTCAGCACCGTCATAATTTTAAACAGTCGTTAAACTAACAGTCGTAACTTGACAACTCCCTGCATTATAAAAACTATATCACCGAGTGTTTTTTTTAATATCATCTTAACAAACTGCAATTGATAATTTCATCGATTTTGATCTTAATAGGAATATTTTGGGAAATCTTTGAATATATTTTAGCCTAGGAGGCATCGTACATTTAATTTGATTTTTTGAAAAATTTAAATTTTAAATTGAAATTAAAGTAATATAAATTTCCTTGTTGTGATGCATAATCAGTTCCAGTGTTTTTGCCCAAAAGAACACACACAAATTTGTCCAATTTGGGTAATTCCATCACATTTAAGAGGCACTGGACTGGCTAAACTATGATTCCTAGTTTATGAACCTCATGGTTATACTGTACATGGTTAAAATCATGAGTTTTAAAAGCCACGAAGGGCCAGAACTCAAGATGGGGCCTTATTTTGGTTTCCAATGGTTGCATTGATTTGCTACTGAAGACATTTATCTCAGCCTGAAAAGCAAAAGAGTTCAGTGGTAAAGGTGCTGGATTACAAGCGGGAAGATCCATATTCTAATCCTCCCTCCCTCTACAATGGTAGCTTCCTGTAGCTGGGCTAGTCCATTTCTCTCAGACTCTGGAGGGCAAGATGGTTCAGTGGTGAAGGTGTTGGACAAAAAGATGGACAAATCCAAGTTCTAATCCCCCCTCAACAATGGACTGAGCCAGTCCATTTCTGTCAGTCAAAGGAGCAAGATAGTTCAGTGATGAAGGTGTTGGACAAAAAAAATGAACAAATCCAAGTTCTAGTCCCCTTCCCCCAACAATGGAAGCTTCTTGTGACTGGGCAAGTCCATTTTTCTCAGTACAAAGAGCAAGATGATTCAGTGGTGAAGGTGTTGCATTAGAAGCTAAGAGATCCAAGTTCTAGTCCCCCTCTTCAATGGAAATTTCCTGTAATTGGGCCAGTCCATTTCTCTCAGATTCTCAGGCGCAAATAGTTCAGTGATGAAGGTGTTGGATTAAAAAAATGGATAAATCCAAGTTCTATAGTTTGCCCTCCCCCCAACAATGGAAGCTTCTTATGACTGGGCAAGTCCATTTTTCTCAGTGTAAAGAGCAAGATGATTCAGCAGAAAAGGGGTTGCATTGGAGATCCACGTTCTAGTTCCCCTTCAACAATGGAAGCTTCCTGTGATTGGGCCAGTTCATTTCTCTCACACTAAGAAGTAAGATAGTTCAGTGTAAAAGGTCCTGCAGTAGAAATGGGGATGTCCATGTTCTACTCCCCCTCAACAATGGAAACTTCTGTATCTAGGCTAGTCCATTTCTCTTAGACTAAGGGACAAGATGCTTCAATGTGAAGGTGCTTCACTAAGAAGTTGACAGATCCAAGTTCTAGTCCCCCTCAACAATGGAAGCTTCCTGTGATTGGGGCAGTCCATTTCTCTCAGTTCAAGAAGGCAAGATGGTTCAGTGGTAAAAGTGCTGGACTAAAAGTGGGGAGATCCAAGTTCTAGTTCCCTCTCAACAATGGAAGCTTCCTGTGATTGGGCCAGTCTATTTGTCTCAATCCAAGGGGCAAGATGGTTCAGTGGTAAAAGTGCTGGACTAGAAGTGGGAAGATCCATGTCCTAGTCCCCCCCCCTCAACAATGGAAGTTTCCTGTGACTGGGCCAGTCCATTTCTCTCAGTCCAAGGGTTCAATGATAAAGGTGCTGCCCTAGAAGTTGAGAGATCCAAGTTCTAGTTCTCCCCCATCCCCCAACAATGGAACGACTTTGGTGACTGGGCCAGTCCAATTCTCTCAGCCTGGTGGGGAGAGGTGATTCAGTGGTGAAACTGTTGAATCAGGAACAGGGAATCCACCCTGAATGACAGAAGCTCTCAGGGGTCTTTGAGCTAATCCTGTCTCTCAATTTTTTTTCCAGAGTTGCTGCTGTGGGAGAATGAGACCACTATGTATCCCAACTTTAGCTCCTTTATGTAAGATGGACTATCACAAATCCAGCAACTAAGTGATGCTTTGTTCATTCCTGCTCAGCTGATAATAAACTTGATTTATTCCTGTATTTGCCTTTTTTTATTTTTACATTCAGCTCCTCGATTCTTAATTTGGGATAGATGCCTCAGCATTACTTTGGAATCAATTCTGGATATAGCAACTGATCTTGGTCTTCTGGATACAAGAATTGTTCCCAGAGACTTTAATTTAAATTTAGATTTTATTTTATTTTTGACTTTGAATTACACAGCCACAAACAAACAAGAGACCTCTGAAGAATACATTGAGAAATGCTGTACTTATACAAACTCCAAAGTGTATTTGCATTATTTTCAAAGTGTGCACAGCCCTGATTTTTAGATATATTAACAGGAATGCTTCAAAAAGAGAGAAAATTACATTGAACAAGCTAATAAACCAGGAAGATGGTTAGCATATAAATTGAAAAAGGGAAAAGAGAAGTTAATATATAGTTTGTTAGATGAAAAGGGAACCCTACACTACCAAAATGAAAGCAAACAGAAAATAATTCAGAACTATTATGAAAAATTATATAATCAAGATAAAGTGTCAGAAGACAAAATAAAACAATATTTGGAGAAAGTTGAACTACCCAAGGTACCTGAAATAGTGATGGGTATGTTAAACGAGAAGATAACAATGGAATTAACAGAGGCGATCAAGAGACTAATATTAAAACACCAGGACCAGATGGACTGCCAGCAGAACTTTATAAATACCTACAAGACACTTCAAGTATTTCAAAGTTGGAAGTTTACAATGAAGTATTCTTAGAGGCTAAAATACCAAATACATGGAGGGAAGCAAATATAACTTTAATACCAAAAGAAGAATCAGATGGTACACAGATTAAAAACTACAGACCAATATCGCTATTAAATGCAGACTATAAGATATTTGCTTCAATTGCAGAAAGATTCCTGAATGATTTTATACACCCAGATCAGAATGGATTTTTACCAAAAAGGCAAATTAAAAATAATATGAGAATTATCTTGAATACTTTGGAGTATTAAAGTATTATGGAGCATTATGTATTACGAGTATTATGAAGTATTTGATAACGTAAATTATTGTTACTACAATTAAAGTATATGGATTTTGAGGAGAAATTTACTAACATAATAACTGCAATATACTCTAAACAAACTGCAAACGTTATGGTTAATGGAGACATGACAGAGAATGGCAATTTTTCCTGCCACAGTGATTTCCCTTTTGGCACCATTTTTTTATCCGCACATGCATAGACGGTCAGGCTTCCGGTCAAAACTAAATTGGTTGCAAATGTAGTCCTGGAACAGATTACTGTCGTGACCTGAGGTTCCACTGTATCTCTAACTCTAGTTATAATATGTTTTGTATAATTCTTGCAAGGCCTTCCAACAATAATAGTTGAGCATGGTCCCCTCTCTCTCTCTCTCTCTCTTTACTCCCACCTTCAAGCTCAGCTTCTGGTGACTAGATGAACATATCCCTATTGTTTTCTAGGCCAACATCCAGAAGTATTTGGTCACTTTTTGGGATCTTTTTTTTCACTTTCCCAGTCTATCTTATAGCCCAATGATTTCCTAGTGGTCTCTTATCTGAGTAATAACCATATCTGACCTCAAAAGATTTGCTGCCTTTTTCTGTACCAATCACTTTTAGCCAGTAAGTACACTCCTCAACCAAGCATTCTCAATATTTGCTGGTTTTGAGGAAGATCCCTTCATCTTTTAATGACCCCATAATCCCTTGCAGGGTGGAGTCTGGGCAACTGAATGGAGCTAGCAGTATTTAATGGTCGGATGCCCTTCCTGTCGCCAATGTGGAGTTCTGTTCAGCAGATATATTCTCAGTGTGCCCAGAGAGAGAAATATCTGCCTCTACCTAGGATCAAACTCACAGCCTCCTGATTGTGAGGTGATAGCTCCATCTTTACGCCATCACACCACTCCTTGAGGAAAATACCTTGTTTTATTGTAATTTCTTCATTTAACATTTGAATGTTTTTAATGTTTATGGAAGGCTACCTTAAAGAAGAACAACAATATGGCAAATATATTAATTAGATGCTTTTCCTTGAATCAGGATTAGGGTTACATTAGTGTCCATGCAATAGTGATTCCAAGGATGACTAAATTACACATCACTGAACATAAAACAAATTTTGCTGGATTCATCCTTTCCACCACCTCAGCGCTACAGTTATTTAGGATTTATCAGCTTTTTCAAGGCTCCTTTCACTTCCTTGTTTCTAAGGGAATAGATTAAGGGATTCAGCATAGGGGTTATCACCCCATACAGCATGCTCACCAACCTGTCCTGGTCTGGATGGTGGCTTGAAGAAGGCCTGGCATAAGTGAAGATTGTAGTCCCATAGAAAAGACAGACCACTATTAGATGGGAGGCACAAGTGGAGAACGCCTTGCGCTTCCCTTCCGCAGACCGGATCCTCAGAATGGAGGAGATGATATAAACATAAGAGATTAGAGTGACCAAAAAGGCACCCACTCCAAAAATTCCCCCAAAGATAAGGACAACCATCTCAGCCGCATAGGTGGAAGCACAGGCTAAGGCCAACACGGGTGGGATGTCACAATAATATTGGTTGACTTTATTTAGTTGGCAGTAAGGAAGCGTGAAGGTCATTACAGTGTGCAACAAGGAGTTGAGGAAACCAGTGACCCATGTCCCAGCAGTCATCTGAAGGCAAAGCTTCTTATTCATGATGACCGTGTATCGCAAAGGGTTGCATATGGCCACATAGCGGTCATAGGCCATGACGGCCAACAAGAAGACCTCAGTCCCTGCCAAGGCCACCAGGAAGTAGAGTTGTAACACACAGCCAGCAAAGGAGATGGAACTGTTTTCTGTCAAGAGATTCTCCAGCATCTTAGGCACTGTAGCTGTAGGGCAAAAGATGTCCAACAAGGAAAGATTACTGAGGAAGAAATACATGGGGTTGTGCAACTGAGAATTAGTTCCTATGGCAAGGAGGATGGTGCCATTACCTAGTAGTGTGACTAGATAGATAAGCAGAAAGGCCACAAACAAGGAGAAGCGGAAGGCTGGGAGGTCGGAAAGTCCAGTTAGGATGAATTCCATCACTGCGGTGACATTCTCCATTTTCCTGCCCATCTCAGAGCTCTCCTGAAAGAGGTTGAAGATAGATCTTCCATTTTAAAGCATTGAGAACACATAGAGAATACATGACACCATGATTAAAAAATACATGACACCATGATTAAAAAAGAAACCAGGTTATCCAGCAACTCCTAAAGAAGTTATCTATTTTCAATTGCCATCCAGTAGGGTCAAACAGTATGATACGGTAAACATGATATACTACAACCTCGTTATACAGGCATACCTGTCCAATGTTAGGTTTCCAGAAACGTTCAAATAGCTAGACCTTCAACTTTACCTTCTAAATTAGTTTCTGTAATCTTCCTTAAAACACCTGCTATCAGAACTGGTGGCTTTTTCGCATTCCATGTCTAAAATGTGATTTGGCCCTCAAGAATATCTCTCTCTATCCCTCTCTCTCTTTCTCTCTCATTCTTAGGGATGTCTGAGAATTTAGGTGGCTTGTTGTCCCAAAGGTGCTTTTTCAAGAGGCAACTGGACTTTCTGGTTTTTCTTTGAAGATGTTTCACTTCTCATCCAAGGAGTTTCTTCAGCTCTGCATGGATGGTGGGGAATATAAGGTTTATACTCCTTGCAGACAGATGGTCATTTGCATTCATTTTAGCGAGTTATTAAGGCCACTTGCACATTTATCTGGGTCCAATACAATCCTTTCAACAGTTCCAAGAAGGCTCCACACCCATTAGCACCATGCAGGTGACCTTGAGGACATAAATAAATCTCCAGGTGGCCTTAATAACTCGCTAAAAAGAATGCAAGTGACCAACTGTCTGCAAGGAGTATAAATCCTTCTATTCCCCACCACCCAGCCAGAGCAGAAGAAGCTCCTTGGATAAGAAGTGAAATACCTTCAAAGAAGAACCAGAAAGTCCAGTTGCCTCTTGAAAAAGCAACTTTGGGACCACCATGACCTGGGTGACTGAAAATCTCCATAGGTGGCTTATTATATTTTAAAATTATTTTGTCAAGCTAATAGTTTCTAGATGAGATATTCTACTATCCTTTTTCTGGAGGGAGGGGAGAGAGAGAGAGAAAGACTTGTGATATTTTAAGACCAATAGAATTATTGTGACCTTTGCTTTTGTGGGTTACAGTCCCACCCATTAAAGCTAAAGGAATAATGAATCAGCATATCTCTCTCCTTCCTAGGCATACACAAATACGCATACACACAGAGACATGCACACAAACCATCCCCACCCTTGTCTAATCTACTGTGACATTATCCAAATAAAATATATTCCCTTTCCGTTAAGGAGTTGCATGCAGCAGAAAAATGTTTTAACATCAGTCGCCAAAATCTACAATGTGAAGCCTCCAAAAAAACATTATGGAGAGAGATCTATCTATATATCTAAGCAAAGCTATCTCTTATTCTGTTGTTTTGGTCTTTGATGATAAGGATGTTCTAGATTTTAAAATGTTAATAAATCACTCTTCTCTGACAGTTCTCCCCAGCTTATGTTGTCACCAGATATTAAATTCCATTCTCATTTCTGTATCTCTAGTTTCTATAACCACCAGCCTTTGTGCATCTCAGCCAGAGATTATAGAGGTTGAAAGAAAATGAATTGGAAGTTTTATACTATGGAAGAACTTCTCTAACAATTATAGCCAACAACAGGAACTTTCTTGTGGTAAAAGCTTTTCCTCACATTCATTCTTCCATTGTCTGGCTGAATCGACTGCCAATCAATTTAATTTCATGATTCTAATTAACATGGGAATATTTTTGTTAAGTTCAGTGACTCATTTTATATTTCTATACCAAATTATCTTTTCTTGGCAATTACTGTTACACAGCTTCTCAAAATGTTTTTATTTGCAGAGGGCTCTGCAACCTTTTGAGGAGCAGATTTTTATGGGTCATTGACTTCCAAAGCTACTTCTGAAAGGCACTTTGATCAAACCACTATCTGATTCAGACCAGAGTTGACAATTGTCCTGCTGCTATTGTACAGAAAACAAAGAATTTTGAACCCCATCAGTCATAAAGGAATTAATGGCAAATCACTGAACACCAGGTTCAAAAATCTCTGAAGCTATGTTTATTCATTTTACCTTGTTATTATATACAGCAGCTCTACAAATATTGTTGAAAGCTGGGGATTAGTATTTCAAAGCTGAAATAAGTTTTGACAAAAACATCCTACAGAGATAGAAGGTCAAATATTTATATCTTTTTTCATCTTTCTGTAGGTTGGAGAAGATGGGAACATCTCCGCCATTCACATTAATTATGAGTCTTGCTGTTCTGGCAGTGCCAAAATTTGTAAACCTAACCATTCCAACACATGATATATTTGCCTTCCACAATTCCTTAAAGCTAATCTACAATACTTACTTGCAACTGACTCATATTCTTTTGCCTGAATGGAGGTGAAGGGAGATATTTTGCAACCTTTTAAAGTCACAGCATCAGGAACACAAGGGAATTACCCCCTTCTGAGCAATTTCCAGGAGATCATTATATATTTTTTCCTCCCGAAAATTTTCCAAGCAAAAAAAAAAGTAGGCAAGCTTCTAGTTTGGATTCATGAGTAGAAAAAAGACCAAGCTGTACAGGTAATCCTTGACTTACAACAGTTCATTTAGTGACTTTTTGAAATTACAATGGCACTGAAAAAAATGACTTATAACCATTTTTCACACTTTACAACTGTTGCAGCTTCCCCATCAGTGGTGGTATTCAACTGGTTCACACCAGATCGGGTGAGCCGGTAGCAAGAATTTGGCGTGTGTCACCGAACTGATAGTAAATTCTGGCTGGCCATGCCCCCGATCCAGTTGCCCTCCCACCCAATGCTCGCTTACCTGCCCACCTGATATTCACCTAAGGTATTTCTTTTTTTTCCCCTCCCGACAATCAGCTGTGCCGAGATTCTTCTTGCTGAGGCCCAGGAAAGCAAAAAATAGAGGGAGGAGCTCAGCCCCCCCCTCCATTTTTTGCCACCCAGAGTCCCAGAGGAACCTTAGGGGAGCAAAAACGCACCCCAGAGGCTCCTCTGAGGCTAGGAAGCTCCCAAAAATGGATGGGGGTGGCAAAAAAGCAAAAAAAGCCACACCCACCCAGTCACATGGTCACGCCCACCAAGCCACACCCACAGAACTGGTAGTAAAAAATTTTGAATCCCACCACTGTTCCCCATGATCACATAATCAAAATTTGGATGTTTAACAATTGGTTCATGTTTATGATGATTGCAGTGTTCCTGGGATCATGTGATCACCTTCTGTGAACATCTGACAAGCCAGATTCACTTAGCAACTGATTTACTAACTTATTAATTGCAGTGATTCACTTAACAAATAGAATAGAATTCTTTTATTGACCAAGTGTGATTGGACACACAAGGAATTTGTCTTGGTGCAAATGCTCTCAGTGTACATAAAAAGAAAAAGAAAAAAATACATTCATCAAGAATCATAGGTATAACACTTAATAGTAGTCAAAGGGTACAAATAAGCAATCAAATCATACTAGGAAACATAATAATAAGAGATCAAATCAAATCAAAGTATACTCGTAAACAGTCAATTTAAAAAATCATAAGGATACAAGCAACAAAGTTACATTCATGCAGTCGTAAGCAGGAGGAGATGGGTGAAAGGAAGGATGAGAAGATGAATAGTAATAGTAATAGTAATGCAGACTTAGTAAATTGTTTGACAGTGTTAAGGGAATTATTTGTTTAGCAGAGTAATGGCATTTGGGGAAAAACTATTCTTGTGTCTGGTTGTTCTGGTATGCGGTGCTCACATACCAGCAGCTTCCCCAAATCACTTAAAATGCCAAAAACAGTGAGACGCAAGACGAGGCATGCAAAAAGAAACAGATTTTATTTATGGCTAAAAATAAAGATCTGGGTGTACTATATCGAGGACATAGAGATGCAATGCATGTTAGAAATAATCACATTGAGGGGAAGATCTGGCTTACTTTTATATTTTAAATATGGAGAGGTTGTAAAATGGGGCAAAACTCACTTATCAAATGTCTCACTTAGCAACAAAAATTTTAATTCAACTTAAAATACCAGATCAAATTTGCACGATAGGTCAATAGGAAGCATGAACTTCAAGTTTACAGCTTGCTCTTCTTCACTTTGCTTCATTTTGGCAATTTGGTTTTCTTTGCCCTTCCTCCAGACGTGGCTGAGTCTAGATTTGGAGTTAACAGAGGTGCTAAGGAAGAGTTATTAGGTCTAGAATGCAAAATTCCAAAAGGCCTCTCAATGGCAACCCTGCATTATCTTGAAGTTATCTGGATGATTGCAGGTCAACTATGGTAGTGTGATGGAATGTTGTCTAGATTTCCAAGAGGAAGGGTATGCATTCCAGAAAAGCAAGGGACAACATGGTTTATATAGTGTAGGAGAAAGAGAATTAAGATAACTCCTCCTCAATAATTCCCAGAGTGTATCTTTTATGGTGCAAATAGTCTGCTTTAGTTTGTCAAGATTTCTGCCTATAGGCAAGGAAGAATAAAGAAATCTTAGAATGTGTCTTTCTTAGTTTCTGGAGCCTGACATAAATCTTGACCATTTTGTAACAGGATGTAGCAGATGACTAGGTTGAGCTGGAGAGTGGGGTCAAATGCATCATTAGTTTGGAGTCTCTACACAGTTGAACTGTGTGCACATGAACAGGTGTGCCAGGCCGCCACTCATGCAAGTTGAGTTGCACACGGTATATATGCCGGCCTGGCGCTTGCGCGACCCAGTTGCAAACAAGACAACAGCCCAGTGGTTGGCCATGGCCTGGGGTTGGGGACCCTTGCTCTATGTCATTAATCTAGCCCCCTTTGAAGTTCATTGACCTTATTTGGTACCAATTTGCCTTGAGTTCAGATTCTTGTATATAGGTAGCATGGACTAAACCTGCAGTACTTTTGAGCATTATCCTGGTCTTGAACCTGCCATAGCATCCACCAGTTTTTCATGTTCCTATTAACCCAGAAGATTGGAAACAGCTGAATTAAGACATGATGTAGGTTATTTGGTTTTGGATTAGTTTAGTGCAGTCTTTGACAACCTTAGTAAGGCTGGCTGGGGAATTCTGAGAATTAAAGTCCACTTATCATCAAGTTGTCAAAGTTGAGAAGCACTGGCTTAGTGTATGACTCCATCTCTAATAATAATTTGCAGGCATGGTTTACTACCTAATATGAATAATTATGTTGCATTAATCAATCACAATTTAACAAATCAGGGTTTAGTGTAATGTGTCCTCTCAACCAAGGCGTTGATATATAAAAGTTTTACAGCTGATGAAATCCAACTGCTCAAGAAGGAGAACAAAAGAAAAGTAAGTGATGCAAGTTTTGTTTAACTTGGTAAACAAATCCCAGCAGGCCTAATTAAGACTAATGAATTTAATGGCAAGAAATTCATTTCCTCTGACAATGGAGCATTTCCTCTAAGAGCCTCAGAAGTACAGCTAGGTGAATAATTGTATCTCCTAAGCCAAATGGCTCAAGGTTCATAGATCTTCTCCAGGGTTCAATTAGAGAAAAGTGAATTTTCCTTACACTTTATAATTCCATCCCTATTGTATTATTACCCCCATTGTGAGGATGGGACTGTTCCTTGAATACAACTTGGCCTAAATTATGGGGATGGGCACTTAAAATCCTTAGTTACATCTCTTGGAGATCACACTTGGCAGGAAAACACTAAGAAATTGTTGCAATTTTCTACCAATTTTCAGAAAAAAACTGTATTAAAGATGTATTAAAATCTATTGCAGAATAGCATTATGGGAAGGGAAGTGACATATGTGTTATAATATTATTGATTTGATGACTCCATGTCATCATCATGGCTTACATCAGATACATAGAGAAGCACTCTTTTAATAGTTAATTCTCATTGGGAAAATTGCAATTAATCACTTGAAAGAAGATTTATTCATTCATGCCCTCAAACTTTGATTAGAGAATCAGAGAAAGTCCACTCAAAGGCTGACCCTAAATTGTAATATTTTTATGTGACAAAAAATAGAATGTCAGCTTTGGAAGGCATATTTTATTTAGAAGCTTCGAAGCTGCCACATTTTTGGTACCTGGGAATTTGGGAGTGGGGATTACATAGAGTGGTGGTAGATTAGACTCAACAACATTCTTCTCATAAAATCAAGGACAAGTTACCCTGCACCTAGGAAGGAGTGCCTGGAGCAATGCCTTCAGTTGGGAGGGTGGTTGATAGGGCCATGTGATGTACTAATGGGTGCAGGGGATGGGTTTGTGAATTTCAATTGGGAAGGGAAAACCCTGGAACTCTCAGATTTGAGTTTTCCCAGATGTGCCAGTATGACTTCTTCAATAAATTCTTACTTGAATGAACTTTGTTCCTGAGTGCTGAATGAAATGAGGAATTTCATTGGAATGCTGACAGAGAAATTATTTAATACATAGGATGTGTTTGCAGTAACTGTGTGCTGATTACCAAAATGTGGTGTATTTATATCAGGAACATCTACACTTTTAGACTATTTCTCCAGCTGGTCCTTTGTAGTTTGGATTACATTGGATTGTTACCCAGATCTTTTATCTCTATGCAAAACAGCAGGGAGTAAGCCATATGTCTTGAGTTATGCCATGGCTGATCTCATTAAAGAAAAATATATATAATAGAAGACTAATAATTTTTTTTAAAAAATGATAAGTGATGGGTATGAAAAACTATCTGTAAAATGAAATGGATTGTAGAAGAATTTCCCCAGACGTAGCTTTTAAGCCAGAGACCAGGACACAATGACACTGAAACACAAATTGGTTTATTGGGGTCAAAGACTAAGAGAGCATGGGATACAATCCCTCTTTCTGGACTTTTGGAAAAGAGAGTAATGTATACAACAGCAACATACTTGATGGGATTCTTCACATCATGAATCTAGTGAGGTCCACAAGGCAATTATGAAAGCATGGAGCTGGATTACAAAAACAAGGTGGAGGGGGATTGTTGAAAGAACATAAAGGCGGTATTCCATCAATTGCGCTTATTTTTTCAGAGGGGCCTCGATTTACAACCAGTAAGTTAATGACTGGTTGAAGTTATAATCAACCTGAAAAAAGTTTTTTATGACCCAGATCCAAAGTTCCACCTGTCAGACCTACCCCTCCATGGTCAGGTGATTGCATGCATTTCGAGTGCTTGGCAACATAGATGAATTTATTATTATTTTCAGCATTCCATGGTCATGTGGCCATATTTTATTTTATTTTATTTTTTCCAACAATTTTTTTTATTTTTAACAACAAACATAAACAAACACAAATACAAAACAACAAATAAAACCATCTTTCAGTTATACAGTGTGTTGGTTGGTACATATTTCTTGTGCACAATATCAATAGTCTTTTCCTCTTGAATTTAAATTTGTATTCATATTATATTAATCAGCTTTCCATGTCATATTATATTATTATTACTTCATAGTTAGACTTTAATTGCAAATTTACATTATTTTTTTTGAGTCCACTTCAATATATGGCTGTATTTTATGATGGTTTTGCCCACAAGCAGCATTTGCACTAAATAATGGGTTCGTTTAATAATTGTGATGTTTACTGTGCAACCACCATAAAAAGACTGTAAAATTGGGTCCATTGTGTGACTTGATCAGTTGAACAATCAAAATTATGACTTACAACCATAATGAGCAGTCTCTACTACAACTATAGGTTGAGGGCTATCTGAAATGGGTTACTTTATCTTAGACTATCCTTGTTTCCCAGTATGCACTCTGCACCTCCTAGTATCTTTTCCCAGCCAATCTTCTTTCCTTGGATTTTGAGCCATGGCTGAGCTGAAAGTTCTTAAGGTTATCTGGAAGTTTATCTGTCTCATCAGGGTCAGGAAGGCTCCACACCCATTTGCACCACTCAGGTGACCCTGATGACACAGATAAACCTCCAGGTGACCTTAACAACTCATTAAAAAATGTAAATGACCAGCTGTCTGCAAGGAATATAAACCCTTTTATTCCCCACCATCCAGTCAGAGCTGAAGAAGCTTCTTAGATGAGAAGCAAAACATCTTCAAAGAGAAAACCAGAAAGTTCAGTTTCCTCTTGAAAAAGCTCCTTTGGGTATCACATTAATTCAATCCAGATTAAAACTAGCATTAAAATAAATAGATGGTGCTTTCTTGACTGTGAAATAGAACTGGTTTATCCTTGCTTGCTTTCAGGAAATTTGTTTTTTGCTTTTCCAGTCTACAGTCTTGGGACTTCCAATGCTTTTCCATCCAAAAGCTAACCAAGGCTGATCTTCTGATATCTAACAAGATGGGGCTATCTACTGAGGATACTCCACTGTTTCTAGATTACAATTATTTAGATTATTTATCTGGTCAAGGAGTAACAACCAACCAACATTTATATATTTGTCTCAGCAGAGATACAAAAACATAACAATGTAGGTGATAACTAGTTTTGGTCAGAAAAAAAAATTCACAGTAGGATTATATGGACCGCACAGCATAAGGAACCATTCCAATAACAATCATTTTTGATCTTCTCCAGAGCATAGTTTATTACTCATCATTCTTCTCAAAGCCACCTTAACCTCCTTGTTCCTCAAGCTGTAGATTATGGGGTTCAACATGGATGTCACCACTGTGTAGAACAGGGCCAGCAGTTTGTCACTCTCAGCTGAATAGCTGGATTTGGGGCGAAGGTACGTGATGATGCCTGACCCGTAAAATAGTGAGACCACAATGAGGTGAGAGGAACAAGTGGAGAAAGCTTTCCGACGGCCCTCAGCAGATGGGATCTTCAGAACGGAGATGACAATATAGACATAAGAGGTCAGGATCAGCAGGAAAGGTGTGGTAATAAAAAGGACAGCCACCATATATACAGCAATTACATTCTTGGAGGTGTCACCGCAAGCCAGCGTCAAGAGTGGAGGGATGTCACAGAAGAAGTGGTTGATCTTATTAGGGCCACAGAAGGTCAAGCTAAAGACATAGTTGGTCTGACCCAGCCCCACCACCAATCCTACTGACCAGGAGGCCACAGAGAGTTGGATGCAGACCATTGGGCTCATGATGATGCTATAACGCAAGGGGTTACAGATAGCCACATAGCGGTCGTAAGCCATGGCAGCAAGCAGACAGCATTCTGTTATTCCAAACAAGGTGAAAAAATACATCTGAGTAGCACAACCCCAGAGAGCTATCTTCTTCCCATGCTCTGACATTAAGCTTGCTAGCATCTTAGGAACAATGGAGGTGGTGTAGCATATTTCTAGGAGGGATAGGTTAGTCAAGAAAAAGTACATGGGAGTATGAAGGACCGCATTGAGCCAGATCACCGTGGTGATGATACTATTTCCAGCAAGGGACATGCCATACATAGAGAAAACCAGAACGAAGAGGAGCACCTGCAATTGCGGCCGTACAGAAAACCCAGCGAAGATGAACTCGGTCACAAGAAAAGAGTGGTTGGACATAATTCATATCAGATAATGACCCATCTGCAGAACATAAGAGAAAACAAAGAATCACCAATGGAAAAATTATCTGTCTCTTTGTTTGCTGCTGCTGTTCAGTAGAAAGATGGACTTATCTCCTTGGTGGTAACACCCTCTGATTTCTCACCCTAGTTATAGAGTAATCGCACAAAAGTGAGGAAGAAACAAGATTGCTACATGCAGCATGCACAGAGAGAGACAGAAGAGACAGAGACAAGAGAGAGACAGAGACAGAGAGAGTGTGTGGAGAGAGAAGACAAAGAGACGGAGAGAGAGAGACAGAGAGAGATACAAGAGAGAGACAGAGACAGACAGACAGAGAGAGACAGAGAGAGTGGAGAAAGAAGAGAGAGAGAGACGGAGAGAGAGATAGAGAGAGACGGAGAGAGAGAGAGAGAGAAACAGACAAAGACAGAGACACAGAGACAATGCACACACGCACACACATAGACAGAGAGAGAGAGAGAGAACCCAATTGTACTTTATTTACTTATTTAAAACAAACCATGGCTATATATATATATCCAATTATATCTATTCCTAAATAAATCTGGATTTCCTAAATCTCCCACTTTCTTTTAAGCCACAGTACCACTTTGAGAGATTTCCGTTATTTATAAAAAGAGAATAAATTGTTACCTGCAAATTAACTTCAGTTCATTCTACTGAATACTGGAGGACAACTTACCATAAATGATAAGGCTAAATGTACAGATCCCATCATAGACATCTCCCAAAGTTTTTCAAAGGAAGGAAGTCTAACTTTAATCCAAAGTGAAAAATCTCTATCTTAAAACCAGTAGACCGTTAAGCAGAATTATGTGGAGTTCAGCAGGATCGAAATAATCGTAGTAAATAAAAAAATTAAAATTTAAGATGAATATATGTGTTTGGATATGCAAAATATTGATATTAACTTATTCCATATAGCAAATCACAATCTCCTACAAATTCCCAGTGAATCACTATGAAGTTCTGCAGATGCACTTCAGAATGGAATGTTTGCTATCGCAAGCCATGAAGTGCAAAAAATCATTCCAGCATCTTGGAATGAAAAGAAAATGATTGTTTTATCTGAGATTCTATCAAACAAGTCTCTCTCAAATGGGCCTTCATGAACAATTGCAAACAGCATAACTAAGGTTTTTTGGAACCTAAAAAAAAATTTTAAGTATTTTTTTCATCCTGAAATTATATAAAAAAATTAAGACAGTCTATTCATTCTATTCACAAACACTTACCTTTGCACTTATTTTTGAAAATCTGATCCAATCTATTATCAAAGAAGAAAATCTGTGGTTGGCTCAACCAATATCTTTCTATATTGCTGCGTTCCCCATGAGGCTTCCACAGTGAACACATGTACTTTCTCTCCCAGAAGTAATGACAAGTTCCCCTAAGTGTTTGGGTTCCTTAGATACTTTTCAAAACACAAATTTTTTTTTGAGCAATCAGAATGTTATTATTGTATTATTGTTATTATTGTTGTTATTATATTTGTAGGACTGGAAAAATCCACTTCCTTTTAAGGAGAATGAGCCGCATCTGCTGCCTATGTAAAACTTCTCGTTTCTCAAAATATTTTCTAAATGAAGACATGTAGTCTGCTAAACGCAAATTTCAAGGCATTAATATGCAGATTGGGAGGGGAAAAATAGGCAAGAAATGCTGGTCCCATAAAATCAGAACTTGGATTGACTTAATTCAATGTCATAAGTGAGAGCACAAGGTTTTCAAATGGAATGCAGTGAACCTATGATTGAAACCAGATTGTTAAGTATAGTCCAGGAGTCTCCAAACTTGGCAACTTTAAGACTTGTGGACTTCAACTCTCAGAATTCCCTACCCAGCATGTTTGGTTGAGGAATTCTGGGAGTTGTGAATTCTGGGAATTCACAAGTCTTAAAGTTGCTGAGTTTGGAGACCGCCAGTATAGTCAAAGGTTAAGAAAGCTAGTCTGCAGAAGAACATCCATTATAAGTAGACTTAATCTCAAAACTTTCTACAGAGCCCCTCAAAATCTGCTGATCAATTGTGTTTGAATTTGTGGCAATACTTATTTATTTATATTTCACATTTCTGAACCTCCCATCTCCTTCAAAGAAGGACTCTGGGCCGTGTACGATGTAAGATCATCACTTCTTAAATTCTTTTTTCCTATATATGGAAAAGTTCAAGCCAACTTTCATGGGGTCCCATGAATAGGCTCAGTTCCACCACATGGCATGTTAGGCATTTTCAGACTATTCACAACTGAAATAAAAGTCAACGCAGAGCCCAATAACTCTTACATTAATCCTTGCTAGATCCGTGGGCACAGGAGGCAGAGAGGTTCACCATTGAGGCCATCTTTGTTGACCCCAGGGCTAAACATGGGGTACAGGCACTCAGAGAAGGCATCCAGAAAGGTGTAGATGTGGGTCATGGTGTCAGCATCGTAAAAAGAGACTTGTCCTCCTTCATAATCCAAATAGACACCTACTTTCTGAGGCTTCATCTTGAGGAACAACTGCTTGGAGGGAGAGTCAAGGGCCTTGTATTCACTGCCATTCCTTAGCCAAATGGCCCAAAAACCATTGCTGGGCTTGACAGTCACTTTGGCCTCCTTCCTGTTCACCGACTCCTTGGCCACCCCAATATCCCAGCTGGTTTTATTTCCAACTTCTACCTCCCAATAATGGCATCCTGAAGTAAAGCTCTCAGCACCCAGCACACATACAGTCTTGCTAAATCTTTCTGGACCATCCGGGACCACTTCTTCAGGATTATCTTCCAAGCGTACTGTGTCAAGATCCTTGGAGAGCACAAGATTAGGATGATTGGTGGCAGGATCCAAGGTTATAGGGAAAGGGACTGTTGGGAGGAGAACAATAAGAGGGTTATCTCTATGTGACAACTTTCCCCTAAGAAGATGTAAAAAAAAAAAAAACCAAAGTCTATGCCAAGTAGACAATTCACAGCAGTTTTCAGCAATGCCAGCTAAGAACTCCTGTTATAGTCCTGCTAAAATCTAGATAAATTTCAATAAATTTGAGATCTATTGCTTCCACCCCCAGAGTTCTAATTTGGTAACTATAAGTAATCCTCAACTTATAACCATTTGTTTAATGACCATTCAAAGTTACAACAGCACTAAATAAAGTAAACTATGATCATTTTTCACACTTAGAACCGCTGCAGCATCTCCATAATCATGTGATCAAAATTCAGGCACTTGGCAACCGGTTCATACTTATGACAGTTGCCATGTTCTGGGGTTATGTGATCACTTTTGGTGACCTTCTGGCAAGCAAAGCCAATGGGGAAACTAGATTCACTTAATAATGTTGTATTAATTTAACAACTACAATGATTCACTTAACAACTGCAGCAAGTAGAATGGAACAAAACTCACCTAGCAAAAGAAATTTGGGACTCATTAGTAGTCATAAGTCAAGGACTACCTGTAACTTTATTAGTTGGTATGTCTCTGGACATACACATGATTTTTTCAGCTTTCTAATTGATGAGCTGGTATGGTATGGTGTGGTGTGGTGTGGTGTGGTGTGGTGTGGTGTGGTATGGTATGGTATGGTATGGTATGGTATGGTATGGTATGGTATGGTATGGTATGGTATGGTATGGTAGAAGATATCTTCTCCAAGTTCTACAAGGGGATGCGTTCCTGCATGATTCTCCCCTTGAAATGATTCTTTAGTGATGGTGTCCAAGAAGAAGCCAGACACTTGCAAAGGAACAAAAGAATAACCTTCAGCAAAAGTCTGGCAGAATAAGTAAAGCAAATATCATTTAAAAAAACATTTTATATGGAATACAGAATAACAGAAGAGACTTCGAAGGTCTTCTAGTCAACTCCCTGGGAATATATAACAGAGTTGGAAGAGACTTCATAGGTGATCTAGTCCAATCCCCCTGTCCAAGCAGGAGACCCTACACCATTTCTGACAAATGGCAGTTCAGTTTCTACTTGAAAATCTCCACTGATGAAGCTCCTACAACTTCTGAAGGCAACTTCTATTCCATTGGCTGATTGTTCTCACTGTCAGAAAATTTGTCCTTATGTCTTGGCTGAATCTCTCTTTGATCAGCTTCCATCCATTATTCCTTGCTTTGGAAAATAGTTGACTCCCTCCTCTCTGTGGCAGCCCCTCAAATATTGGGATACTGCTATCATATCTTTCTGATACCATTTCCTATGACGAAGTGATATAATCACCTCATGGCTGAATGTTTTGCAAACCTCCAGCCAGCTCGTAAAAGCTTTCGTGGCAGAGCACAAACACTTGAACCTAGTAAGTTCAACTTTGAGGCAAGTCTGAAATCAATGTTTCTTAATCAGTCTTAATCAATGTTACAATCCTCTTCCACAAAGATGGAAACAAATTCTGAAGTGGGAAGAAAGATAGGATCTTGCCTTCCTTCCAAAGAGCTGGAATAAGTTATACCTCATTCGTACCTATGCAATTTTTATCTTTTTCCTCCCAAGTCTGTGAAATAGATTAAAATAAAAGATGGTGCCAGGTTGAAGGTTAGGTTTTGAGCCTCACATCCTTAACTTGATTCCGCCCAGGGGTTGGGCACTAGTATTCCCATCATCTATAAACATTAAGCACAATGTTATGCTCCTTGCTAGCTGCTTATCATGATTCTTTCCAGCCAGTTTTTTAGCAGCGTGTTTTGAATTGAAAAGAATGGGCTTTGCAACCATTTCAGCTGATGAACTATTTAGATCCAGGGTGTACATTAAGGATGAAAGAGTTTTTTTATTTCTTTTCTAACAAATTTCCTATGATCTGGAAAAGAGGTGTGCCCTTTCAATGACAACAGAGAGGCTTGCATCTGTCTATTTACGTAACAGCCTCCTGAACCTTTTATCAGCCTGGGAACCAACCCGTTATCTGCAGTTGATGGGAGTTGTAATCCACAATATAGGGACAGACCCGTTTCAGACAAGACTGGAGCTTAACTTAATACTCTAACCACAGATCCAAAGCTCTGTTATCAGCTGCAGAGGTTTTCAGGAAAGCCTTGATGGCCGCAGAAGAAGTTCCTAAAGGCCCCTGACAGCAAAAAGGAGGCTGAGGACAAGGAGCACAAGTGAGGTTAGTCAGTGGATGACATCCCCCCAAAATAAGACCTGGTGCCGTTTTTGATGGCAAAAAAAAATAAGACAGGGTCTTATTTTTGGGAAAACACAGTATCAATGCTGTTCCCCCATGATACTCACAAGGTCTTAAGGCCAGCAACATCTCTCTCCAGACCATGTACTGAATAGGCCCTTTAAATTGACCTAAATTGAAGTCACGAGAAATTACAGGCAACGGACTTGCCTTGTCTTCACCGGGACAGTATCTGCAAAGACAGAAAAATCAACAAGTTTGTACAATGCCATGGCTTGATCTTGATCGCCATCTGGTGGCCATATTTGGTAATTTCTGAGGCTCTCAATATTACCTTTCCTTCCGTTTAAAATAATGCACAGAGGAAATTTTATTATTAGTATTAGTAGTATTGTTGTTAATTCATTAAACATGAAGCTCAGTCAACTGAATATTTAAAAATGTATCACAAATATCATCGATTGGCACTGATGATACAGGTTGCTGCCAGCATCCTAGGTACCCACCAAATATCTTCTTAAAATGTACGATGTTCTGAGTAGCACAGATTTTGCAGTTCTGCTGGTATTATTGCAATTTCTTAACTATTTTGTAAAATTCTTGGACATGTACCTAGTGCCTCGATGACAATGGGTATCACTGTTACATGTTTCATCCATAATCGCATAGTTTCGATGGCCAGATTGCAATATTTTGTGATACTTTTTTTCCAGTTCTTTTTCTTCGACTCTGGCATCTCCTGGTACAGCGATATCAATAAATTGTACACTTCAATTTTCAACAACTATGATATTTGGCGTGTTGTTGTTTTTGGGTGATAGTAGTAGTAGTAGTAGTAGTATTTTGTGTTTTCAGATCAACATTGACTTCTGGAAACTGACTGTACAGGTCACTGCAATTTTCCTGACAAGGTTTCAGAAGTTGTTTGCCTTTACCTCTTTCCTAGGGCTGAGAGAGAGTGACTGGCCAAGGACCCAGCTACTTGGTGCCTAAATAGGACTAGAATTTATTAATTTGTTATCTATCTTCACAGTCTCCAATTTTCTAATCTGGTGCCTTAATCTCTAAATCAGACTTGCTCTGTTGAGCAATCGTTTTATCCTCATAACATCCTGCAAGGTTGCTCTGAGATTTGTTCACAATTAATATTTTTGGGTAGATCCTTGAGTCTGGAATCAGAAGCAGCAGGGATCAGTAATGAAAACAGCCAGTGTCGTGCTGATATATTCTACTGATTCAAGGAAGAGCACAGACCACTTCAGCTCTCAAGTGGGGGAAAGTCCCAAGCCAGACAATGACTTTATAGTAGTTATTATAGATAAGCCAAATTAAAGTAGCTCAACAGAAGGCCTCAACCCAATTTATAAAGAACCAACGGAACATCAAGACACTGGTTCATTGAGAAGAGATACTCACTTTTCTATGAAGGCTTTGATATCCTGTGGAAGGAAATAGTAAGAATGGTCAGAGAAAGGCCAGCTGTTAAAAATAGTTTCCTGTATTCTTTAGCCCATTACTTTAAACTAGTTCCACCAGAATTCATCTGATGGAAGAAAGAGGAATCTACCATCTTTCCCATTGAATCATGAAATCATAGGGCTCTTGAAGATCTTCTAGTCCAACCCGCTAGCCAGAGTAGGAATTCCTAAACCATCCTCAATTAACGTTTGTCCAACCATTGTTTGCAAACCTGCAATGATGGAGCTCCAAAACTCCAAAGGACAATCATTAAGTGCTCTTATGGTGAGGAAATGTTCTCCTTATTTTGAGTTTGGTTGTTTCCATATACCATAAAGCTTCCACCCACTGGTTCTTCTTCTACCCTTGGCAGCTGGGGAAATGAATCCATACCCTCTTCCCTGAAACAGCTTTTGAAGATAGATTAGTGGAGAGTAAATATCCTTTTTGACAGGAAGATCACACAACTGAGGGAGACTTGGTTAGATGGCAACTTCCTTAATGCCCAGGTAGATTGTTTGGAAAGGAAATACTAAATTGGCTTAAAGGTTGGCCCTGCTGATAAATACATTGTGACAGTAGCCTGGTTGCAAAACTAGAAAGGCTTGATTTAGATACAAGAAAATCTGCATGTGATCTTGAATAATGGAGATAGACAGGTAGTCCGTGACTTATAGCAATAGCACTTAGGCTTATATACCACTTCACAGTTCTTTACAGCCCTCTCTAAGCAGTTTTACAGAGTCAGCGTATTGCCCACAACAATCGAGGTCCTCATTTTACTGACCTCGGAAGGATGAAAGGCTGAGTCAACCTTGGAGCTGGTGGGCATCGAACTGCCGAACTGCTGGCAGCCAGTAGTCAGCAGAAGTAGCTTGCAGTACTGCATTCTAACCACTGTGTCACCAATGGCACAATTAGTACTGTAAAATTCATTGTTAAGTAATGTGAATGCTAAGTGTGGCATCATGTGGCCACACCCAATTGCATAACTTTTTCCCCTCCTGGTCATTAAGCGAAACATCACATGACCACAAGTTGCGACTTTCCCCCATTGACTTTACTTGTCCGAAGCTGGCTGGGAAGACGGCAATTGGCAATCACATGTTTCTGGGATACTGCAACCATCATGAATGGCAGCTGGTTACCAAGGGACCAGATAGCATTCCTATGACTGCAAAGTTGCTGCAACCATTGTAACTGAGAGGTCTAAGCCATAAGTTATTTTTTCAGCATCATCGTAACTTCGAACGATCACTATGAGCCTCTGTGGCACAGTGGTTACAGTGCAGTACTGCAGGCTGACTGCCGGCTGACTGCAGTTTGGCAGTTTGAATCCCACCAGGCTCAAGGTTGACTCAGCCTTCCATCCTTCCGAGGTCGGTAAAATGAGGACCCAGATTGTTGGAGGCGATATGCAGACTCTTAGAGACGGTTGTAAAGCACTGTAAAGAAGGTTGTAAAGCACTATAAAGTAGTATATAAGTCTAACTGCTATTGCTAACTGTGCCCACTGCCAGGAGTTTGATCTTGACCAGCTCAAGGTTGATTCAGCCTTCCATCCTTCCGAAGTGGGTAAAATGAGGACCCAGATTGTTGGGGGCAATATGCTGACTCTGTAAACCACTTAGAGAGGGCTGTAAAGCACTGTGAAGCGGTATATAAGTCTAAGGGCTATTGCTATTGCTAAACGAATGATCATAAGTTGAGCACTACCTGTAAGAGAAAGACACATATACACCTAGACACACAAATGCAGGTATGGCTTGAGAAATGCACTGACCTTAAGGAAGCTATCAGAGTCCGGTGTCATCGCAAGCCGAGCCTGGATCTTAGCTATTTGCTCGTTGGCTGTGCGGATCTGCTCTTGGCTGTTTCTCTGGTTCCTGTCCAGTTCACTAAGCAGCAGCTTCTCCTCTCTCTGGATCTCTCTGATCAATGCAGATTCCTTCTCCTGAAGCCACTGATGGAGTTCCGTGAACTGGGCAGAGACATTTTGCTCCAGACGCAGCCGCTGGGTCTCGGGAGGAGAAGGAAGAGGAAGCTGTGAGATCCACACCATCTCTGTTTTTAGAAAACACTGTTTATCAAGAAGTCCCCTTCGAGTTGCCCTGTGGTGTAGTTTAGTGGAAAATAAGGTCAAGTCTCCAACTAGTCAAGCTCTGTTTCCAATCACATGGAATTATTTGTGACATTTATTTGGATTTTTTAAAATCTGCTGTTAGAATTCTTTATAACTTTTCTGTCTAATCTGATAGTTTTGGTGGTCTCCCATCAGACACTAACCAGCCTCAATCATGTGTATCTCTCCATCCATCCATCCATCCATCCATCCATCCATATACCTACCTACCTACTAATATCTATCCACCTACCTATCTACCTATCTACCTACCTATCTCTATCTATCTATCTATCTATCTATCTATCTATCTATCTATCTATCTATCTATCTATCTATCTACCTACCTATCTACCAATCCATTTAATTGTCTGCCTGTTTATCTATCCATTCACCTCTATCTCATTTATGGACTGATTTTATTGATAATTTAGATTTGTATTTCCCAAACTTGGCAATTTTGAGGTGTGTGGACTGCAACTTCCAGAATTTCCCAGCCTACACTGGTTTTGACTGTATGATCTCTCTCTATATATTCCCTCTTTATGACCCTATAATCCCTTAATTCAGGGTAGGTCGACTAGATGGAACTGAGCATTTACTGGCCAGACGCCCTTCCTCACACCACGTGGAATTTGCAGAATATATTTTCTATTTGTGCCCTAGGAGAGAAAGGTCTGCTGCTGCCTAGAATCAAACTCTCAACCTTCCAAGTGGGAGGTGAGCATCTTTACCACTAGGCCACCACACCATTCTATATCTGCAAAACATTAAAAGATTAATTTGGCACCAGTGCATTATGGCTACCATTAGTTTCATTTGCCTTCTAAAACACCACTGATGGCTGAGCATGTCAAAAATTCGCTCAGTAGGTTCAGCAGCATGGAAGATTCAACTTACTGTGATTTCTGGAGGTTTTTGGGACCTCTGCTCTTCAACGGATCTTTCTGCTTGGATTTTGGATTCCAGCTGGGTTTGAAATGCTGTTAAGATCCCCTGAAGGCAAGCAGAGATACCACATTACCAGATTACAGTAACTCGTTCACATTCATTGCTCATCTGAGATGAATGAAAACAGATGTCAGAAAAACAAATTGCCACCATCAAAGTAGAAACAGAATTTGCATTGAGATACAGTCCAGATCTTATAGGGATTCTCCACCTTGGACACTATAGATAGTCTTCCGCTTACAACCACAATAGAGCCCAAAATTTCTGTTGCTAAGTTGTTTGTTCAGTGAACTTTCCCCTGTTTTCTGACTTTCTTGCCACAGTTGTTAAGTGAATCATTATGGTTGTTAAGTTAGTAACATGGTTGTTAAGTGGGTTCCCCGTTGACTTTGCTTGTCAAAAGGTCACAAAAGGTGATCACAAGACCCCAGGAACACCGCAACCATCATGAGTCAGTTGCCAAGTGTCTGAATTTGACCCCATAACCCTGGGGATGCTACAATTGGTCATAAGTGTGAAAAATGATCATGTAACCTTTTTTTAGTACTGTTGTAACTTTAACCAGCCACTAAACAATTGGCGGTAAGTCAAGGAATACCTGCATATTGGAAAAAATAACCTTCTTGCATTCATGTACTCACACACAGGACAAAATAATTCCATTTCATTCTGCATACGGTTTGTAAAATTGGAAACACACATGCTTTCATTTGGGCAAGACAATAGCATTAACACTTAGACGTGTATATTTAGGGGGTCTTCTAGTCCAACCCCTGCTCAAACAGGAGACCCTATACCATTTCAGACAAGTGGCTGTCCAGTCTATTCTTTAAAAACCTCCAGTGATGAAGCACCTACAACTTCTGAAGGCATGCTGTTTCACTGGTTAATTGTTTATTTTATTTATTTATTTGGCAATTGCTTACAAGATAATAGGTATAAATAAAACATAGTTATGAATACATGGATACATATAAGAAAAATAAAATATAAAAGAAACAATAGGACAGGGACGGTAGGCATCTTGGTGCCCTTATGCACGCCCCCGACAGACCTCTTAGGAAAGGGGTGAGGTCAATAGTAGACAATCTAAGGGTAAAGTTTTTGGGGTTTGGGGAAGAAACCACAGAGTCAGGCAGAGTATTCCAGACATTGACCACTCTGTTGCTGAAATCGTATTTCCTGCAACTTTCTCCTTAATTCCAGGTTGCTTCTCTCCTTAGTTAGTTTCCATCCATTGTTCCTTGTCTTGCCTTCTGGTGCTTTGGAAAATAACTCCCCCTCTTTTTTGTGGCAGCACCTCAAATACTGGAATGCTGCTATCATGCTTTACAGCCCTCTCTAAGAGTCAGTATATTGGCTCCAACAAACTGGATCCTCATTATAGGAAAAATGTTTATACCTGGAATATTTTGCTCATTCTTCAACTATGTTAGAGATGATATGGGTGGTATCTGGATGGACACTCAGAACTCATCTTTCAAAAAAAATATCTTTCAAACATGAAGAGAAGGACCAGGGGAGACATGACAGCAGTGTTCCAATATTTGAGGGGCTGCCACAGAGAGGAAGGGCTCAAGCTATTTTCCAAAGCACCTGAAGGCCAGACAAGGAATAATGGGTGGAAACTGAACAAGAAGAGATTTAACCTGGAAATGAGGAGAATTTTTCTGACAGTGAGAACAATCAATCAATGGAACACCTTGCCCTCGGAAGTTGTGGGAGCGCCATCACTTGAGACTTTCAAGAGGAGATTGGACAGGCATTTGTCAGAAATGGTGTACGGTCTCCCACTTGGGGGGGGTTGGACTAGATGACCTACAAGGTCCTTTCCAACTCTGATTATCTGTATCTAACTAGCCAATGTGGCACCTGCCTTTTTCTGGCTTCTTCTCAGGGTTTAGAAGTGTTTCTCTTGTGATTATTTAAATAATAATAATAATCATCTCCCAACAAGTAGTAAGTTTTCATTTAATGTTCAATATGCAACAAAGGAGAAGAGGTGAATAAAGCAAATGTGGATTTCCCACAGATGAGCAAACCACAGTCAGTGCTGGGTGTGGTGGCTAAAGGTTAGCTTACATGGTGAAAAATGCACCAAGGGACTGAAACAAGATCACATCCAGTATGGATTGTTTGTCTGGAGTTGTGCAACAAGAGCTCAAAGTTTGTGAATAATTGTTTTTTTAAACCGAAGGAAAAGTATGAGCAATCAGTTGGCAGGGGCATGTGAGAAGCGTATTAATAAACTGATCATTGGACTGAACCCAACACAAATTGCAATATTTCAATCTACTGTTAAGTAATTCTCAGTTGTGCTACAAATGATTAGTGTTTTTTTTAAAAAAAAAATCCCTGACATATACAGTGCAAAGGTAGTGTGGAAGACTCACCCTTTTCTCATTATACCTGCTTTGTGAGTTAACAGTTATATACAAAAAAGGATGGGAAAAGCTCAGATAGATATCTATAGCTTAGAATAGCACAGTTCTATTAGGATTAACTATAATATTCTGAATGCACATGAATAAAACAAGAAAGTTTCCAGAATCCTCTTTTCTATTTCCTCCTAACATCCCTAATTTTCATTTGGAAAAAAGAAGAAAAAGATAGAGAGAAAAAAGGGAGGGAGGGAGGGAAGGAAGGAAGGAAGGAAGGAAGGAAGGAAGGAAGGAAGGAAGGAAGGAAGGAAGGAAAGACAATTATCACAAGGGCAGGCTAGCTAAGCCACTTTTAAATAAACTTTGGCTGAACTATACAACTATACAATGAGCACCACAAAACAGAATCTTTCTATATGGACACAGTAAGCTTTGTCTTAAGAAATACTAGAAAATTTTCCCTCAATCTGGGGCCTTCCAGATGTACTGCAGTCCCATTTCCCAAGAAGTCTAATCCAAATGCAGTATACATGTCACAATCAGTCTGGCAGCATACTGAGGAAGGCGTTGGTGGAATTTAAAACAAGCGTCTCAAAAGCTACTCAGACTTTCCAAATGCTATTGGGGATGAAGACAAGGTAGTCTCTCAAAACACAGAAAGATGTAACAGCCACACAATCCTAGGTAAAGACATGGGTGCTTTAAAAAGTTTTGCTGCAAAGTATATGGTTGTTTTCAAAAGTAAAGCATTGCACCACCATATCGAAGAAGACAAGAATCTGATAAGACTTGAGTATGGGTGGATAACACAGTAATTTAGTTTTAGATTCTTTCTGATCCCCTGCCTGATGGCCTGTAGCAAAGCTTACTACCAGTCTCCTGCTTGAGAAGAATGTCAGATCATTATAAACCATAAAGCTTTTTGCAAAACAATAGAAATGAGAGTTGACAGTAGCTCCGTGTTTAGTGCCATTCTGTCTCAGAAAAGAAAAACAACCGACAGAAGGCTGCGGAGCTAAAGGGAGGAGAAAGGATTTTAGCAGTTTCCCTTTTGAAAAATGATGTTATGCAACTGATCACACAACCCTGACAGCCGCTTTGTGAATCAGCAATCACACCCACACACATATACGTTTGCAAATGCAAAGGCCCAAAAGATGCTTAACGTGCTTACCGGCTCCAAAGGTTGGACAAGACCCAGTTCAAGACAATTTCTACAGTAGGATGCACTGTGATCCAGGTGCTATGGTAGCCAGATGGTGGAAACCCACCAGAAAAATGCCCCCAGACACTGTTACTGGTGGCACATTGTTTCCACATATCATGAATCCATTTCACCATAATCTTGATGGATCATGCACAAGGGATAATTGGTTCCTGACCAATGATGCAGCTATTCTGACTGCTACTTTCTGGGCCTCAAATGATATTACATAAGTGTTTTAAATTCCTTCCATATTTTAATGTTTATATTTGTTATATAGTTGTTGAATTTTTTTATTTAGACTATTATATTAATTTAAATATTATATCTTTCTTTTAATGTAAGGTGCTCAATAAATAAAACCATCCATCCAATCATTGTTAGTGTGACTAGTAGCCAGTGATAGCCCTGGTATCTTCTTCAGTATATCGACAGGTAGTTCTCACTTAACATTCATAATTGGGACGAGCCACTCTGTTGCTAAATGAAGCAATCGTTAAGGAACAACCTTGTGTGATCTTGCCTATTTATGATGACAATTCCAACTATCTTGGCTGAGGTTACTAAGTGAAATATCATACAATTGTGATTTGCAACCCCTTGCCGGTTTCACCATTGACTTTGCATGTCAGAAGCTGGCTGGGAAGGATCCAAATGGCAATCATGTTGATCACAATTGTCATAAATGTGCAACCCTTGCCATGTACCTCAATCATGAGCATTTGACCATGGAGATACTGCAAAGTTCATGAATGTGTGGATCATTTTTTTACGAATACCATTGTAGTTTCAAATGAATGGTTGTTAAGCGATAAGTTGTACTTCCATTTCAAAAACTAAATTTGCCAGTCACTGCCTTAATACTCAGTTCAATGGTGGAATTCAAAAAAATTTACTACGGGTTTTGTGGGTGTGGCTTGGTGGGTATGGCGTGGCATGGCTTGGTGGGCGTGGCAGGGAAAGGTTACTGCAAAATCCCCATTCCCTCCCCACCCCACTAACCTGCTTTCCAGCTCCTTTCTCCTGTGCAAGGCAACCAAAGAAGACCCAGCCAATCAGCTGGGTCTCAGGAGGCAGAGAATAGATGGGGGCAGGGCCAATCAGAGGTGGTATTTGTCAGTTCTCTGAACTACTCAATTTTTCTGCTACCGGTTCTCCAGAAATGGTCAGAACCTGTTGAATACCACCTTTGACTCAGTTGCTTTGTCTTGCTTCCTTTCAGATAACCTATATCTTCTCATTTTCCACCAGCAACTCCAAGAACATCTGTTGTGGACCCCTCTTCCTAGTCACCGAATCCACAAGCCCCTTCTACTGACCTTGAAGTGCTCCACAGCTTCAACTAGAGGGAGACACTGATGACCCCAGTGGTCTGGTTGCAAAGCTCTCACCAGGCACCCATCTTCAGTACAAAACAGCTTGTCCCCCTGCATCTCCTCATCATCTTCATCACCTTTGGTCTCCTCACCACCAGGCTGAACCAAAAGAGATTCCTGAGCTTTGCCAGCCAGTTGTCCCAGCACCCTATTAGGTGTATATTTGCCACCAGGAATCTCACGCCGACACTCTGGGCAAGTAGGAAGTGTTGGGGGCATGTTCTCCTCATGGTTGTTAGGGATCTCAGCCCAGAACCGTGTGATACAGGCCTGGCAATAGTTGTGCCCACATTCCAGTATGACAGGCTCTGAAAACAGCTCCAGGCAAATAGAACAGCGCAGATCCTCAGCAAAACATTCTATGCCTGTTGGGGCAGCCATGGAGGAAAGAAAACCTTTCCCAAATCAGAAAAGGATAGAATTTATTTTATAGCTCCTTCCTGTCTCCTCAGAGGAATTCAACTCTTGCTGGTGTTTCTGGGCTTTCGTTCCTTCGTCCTTACTTCCTCATTTTCTTTCCCTTCTTGGTGCTTTTTAAAAAAAGTATTCCAGTGGTAATAAAACCGATTTTAAATAAAGGTAAACAAAATGACAGTAAAGCCAGTCTCTTTTGCAAAGCTCGTTCCTGCCTTGTTTTTCAAAATAGGGTACTCTTAATGGATTCTTCTCATCCAGTCAACCCTGCCCAGACAAGTTTCAGCACACCTTCTAAAGAATTCTCGATTGTTTTTAAAGGGTTTCCCACTGAAGCCACACCTTGAATCTGATCGTTGTCTTAATCTCTTCCTCTTTTGACGAAGCTTTGCACCACCCCATCTATAAGACTGCCTTTTTACACAAACTGGGAGATGGATGGATGGATGGATGATAGAGAGAGGGAGGGAGGGAGGGAGGGAGGGAGGGAGGGAGGGAGGATGGATGGAGGGATGGATGGATGGAGGGATGGATGGATGGATGGATGGATGGATGGATAGATAGATAGATAGATAGATAGATAGATAGATAGATAGATAGATAGATAGATAGATAGATAGATAGATAGATAGATAGATAGATAGATAGATAGATAGATAGATAGATAGATAGATAGATAGATAGATAGATAGATAGATAGATAGATAGATAGATAGATAGATAGATAGATAGATAGATAGATAGATAGATAGATAGATAGATAGATAGATAGATAGATAGATAGATAGATAGATAGATAGATAGATAGAGATAGATAGATAGATAGATAGATAGATAGATAGATAGATAGACAGATAGACAGACAGACAGACAGACAGACAGACAGACAGACAGACAGACCATTATTGGCCAGAAATGCAAGACTTTTAAATGTATAGATAGTCCTCAACTTATGACCATAATGGAGCCTAGAATTTTCGTAATGGTTGCAAATCAAAGCACCCATGTGAACAATCAAATAGAATGAATCAATCTTAAAGTGAATGTTATGGTCATTAATTGGTCATTAAGCAAATATCATGGTTGTTAAATAAGCCCATTGCCTACAATGGGTGTTTTTTAACCAGAAACCAGAAATAGATAAATAATCATGTAAATGCATTTGAGACTTTTTTCTCATTTTCCAATCTCCTATTGGATAAAATAGGTTTGCTTTCTGACGGCTTGATTGACTCATTGACCATGTGCTTCACATTACAACCATGGTTACTTGCCTAACAACTCTCATAAAACAATTGTAAAACTGAATCCAATCACCTGGTGCCTCGACTTATGACCAAAATCACAGTCCCAATTATGGTTGTAAATCAAGGATTACTGGTAACTTAGAGCAGTGCTTTTCAGCCTTAGCAATTTCAAGACTGTCTCCCAGAAATGCTGATTTCAAGCATAAAAAGGAGATTCTGTCTCTTTGGTTTGTCATCTCAATTCTGTACAAGGAAGAAAGGACAGTTGGGAAAAGTAAAGAATGAGTAATCAGGCCTCACCCAAGGAAAGGAAATGTCTTACTCAATCAATACCCTGTGCTTCATCTCTCTCATGTGAGGAAACCCATTGTTGGTTTTCTCTCTGGGATTAGTTTTAAGAGGCTTCTGATCCGTTGACCCTTCTAAGCATAAACATTGTTGATTCTAGAGATGAATCAGTTATAAGAAAGTAGAGCAAGAGATTATTGTCGGACTTCTTTACTGGTACCATTTTCCCCCCCTTGGCCTTTGGTGGGGGAGGAAGATTCAACATCTTAGACTGAGAGGAAGAATCTTCCACTTGAGCCTACTTCTCTTTCTGGATCGGGTTTTTTTTTTTTTAAATATATGTTTACGAGGTGCTCTCTGTGCTTGGTTGTTTTCTTGAAGATATTTCATTATCCATGCTAGATAATATTATCAGTACTAGTAAGGAATGGGGTGGCTTGCCCTGGTAGGAGACATCTTGGAAGGCTATTTACTATTAGCTTGTTTGGCAGTTCCTTGATTGGGAGGTTGTTTACTTTTTGATTGTTGGTCTGGTGTTAATCTTGGTGTTATTCATTTGATTGACATTGACAGAGCAAACTACCAGAATATAAACTGAGAGTAAACCTACTCCTTACTAAGACTGATGATGTTGCCTAGTTGGGTAATGAAACATCTACAAGAAAATAACTGAACTCAAGAGCACCACAACCTGTAAGCTACATATATTTTCCGTTATTGATATCTGTCTATCTCTGGTTCCAGAATGCAGGTTTTGTATTTGAATGTTCCACCATTACATTATTGTCATCACGGTTCAATGGAGCACTGCAATAGGCTAATACCCATCCCATAGACTGCCATTTTATATATCTAAAATGTGGGGAAAATAGGAGGTGCAAGTTGGATGTTTGCTGCGTTATTTGTGTGTGTGTGTGTGTGTATATATACATATACACACACACATATATATACACATACATACACATACATACATGCATACATATATTCTCCTATCTTTATTATTTTTCAAATAACTCAATACAGCAAACATATCCAACCCACCTTCCCCCTATATTTTCTTCACAATAACCCTGTGAGGTAAGATGGGCTATGAGGGAGTGATTGGCCAAGGTCACCTTTCATAGTTAAGGTGGAACTAGAACTCTCAGTTTCCCAGTGATTGGCTCAAGTCACCCAGTTGGCTTTCCTGGCTAAGGAAGGACTTGAACTCCCAGTCTCTTGCTTTCTAGCCTGTGCCTTAACTACTAGACCAAACTGACCTTGGGATTGAATGATTCACTAATGAAAAAGCAGGAAATTCTCTCAACTGGTGCCAATATTTTTACTGTATTGCTTTTGGGCAGAACCCATTATTTCTTTTAAGCTTCTTTTGAAAAGATTGGGAGAACAAAAACCGGAAGGAAAGGCGAGGCACAAAGTACTCCCGAAAGAATTATCTCTATTCATGACCATGTTTTAAATTCTAGCTATACAATATAAGAACTACATAACTTCTGAAAGTTGTAACGCTTGGGGATCAAGGATAGACATTCCCAGAAGTAATGAAATACGTACAAGGTTTTATCCTAAAGCACTCTCGTACATTATCTTTGCAATATTTGTAGAAAATGTACGATATTTATCTCGGGTTTCTTCTTGTTTGTTTTTAAAATGTCTGGGTGTTGTTGTTTTTCTGGTCTGCTTCTCAAAAATGAGAAATGGTGACAGGTATCTAGCAAGCACCATGAGTTGAAGGTGTTCGGAAATACATGCTTTCCATAACTTTCCTACTTTTTCTGACATTTGGATCACAACTTCCATCACCCTCAGTGGCCTTACTATAAGATCATTCGAATTGTATAAACATGAGGGAAGCATGTTGATTGCTAGAGGGCAATTTTTTCAATTTCCTTCTTTCCCTCCCTCCCTCCCTCCTTCCATCTATCCATCCATCTCACATAGTCAATCACTTGATTCTGTGACCTGAGCTCTCTTGCACAATACTTGACCAGAGTGGAAATCAGATAACAGATAATCAGAGTTGGAAGGGACCTTGTAGGTTATCTAGTCCAACCCCCTGCCCAAGCAGGAAACCCTACACCATTTCTGACAGATGGGAGTCCAATCTCTTCTTGAAAGTTTCAAGTGATGGTGTTCTCAACAACTTCTGAGGGAAGCTGTTCCATTGGTTGATTGTTCTCACTGTCAGAAAGTTTCTGCTTTAGAAAATAGCTTGCCCCCCTCCTCTCTGTGGCAGCCCCTCAAATATTGGAAGACTGCTATCATGTCTCCCCTGGTCCTTCTCTTCACTAGACGAGCCATGCCCAGTTCCTGTAACCATTCATGTTTTAGTCTCCAGTCCCCTAATCATCCTGATTGCTCTTCTCTGTATTTTTTTCTAGAGTCTCAATATCTTTTTAGTGTAGTGACCAAAACCGGATGCAGTATTCTAGGTATGGTCTTACTAAGGCTTTATAGAGTGGTATTAGTACCTCACTTGATCTTGATTGCATCCCTTTGTTAATGCAACTTAGGATTGCATTAGCTTTTTCAGCTGCTGCTGCACACTGCTGGCTCATATTTAGCTGGTTGTCCATTAAGACTCGAAGATCCCTCTCACAGTTACTGCTATTAAGCCTGGATTTACCCAATCTATATGTGTACTTTTGGTTTTTCTGTGAAGTGAAGCTTTGTACACTAAATTTGACCACATATAAAGCCAATTTTCCCAGCACACAGAGCTTTAACCAACACATCCCCCTGTGGTGCTTTTGAGCAAAAATCCAAAGCATTGCATTCTTGAGAATTTTGCACCAAGTTACTTGAAGCTTTTCAAGATTTATTCAAATTCTTTATCCTGCTGCTGTGTCAACACCAATAAAAGGGCTCCACCTCAAATGCTGTAATGCTTCGAAACATGAGACACTTCCAGCTGTGATCTTATTGGCATTCAAAGCTTTGGTTGGGAAATATGCATATTTCTCTGAAATGAAAAGCTTCAGTTTTTGATCAGACATATCTGATGTACAGAAAAGGACCAAAGCAAGGGAATTGGGAACCCTGAGCAAAGGTATTTGTTTTCTGTCCATAACTTGTTGAGGAATCAGAATAAATATTTATTCGATTTATATTTTGATTTGCTACTGAGAACTAAAAGACGGTTTGGGAATTCTGGGAGTTGAAGTCCACGCATCTTAAAAGTTGCCAGGTTTGAAAAACACTGCTTTAGATGGAGACTGATCAGGCTAGGATTGGGATATCCATCTAAAACAATTGCAGACAAAAAAATTATGACATTTTAGAGAATAGAATAGAGCTAGAAAGGACCTTGGAGGTCTTTTAGTCCAGCCCCCTGCTCAAGCAGAACTTATACCATTTCAGATCAGTGACTGTCTAGTCCGGATATTGGCAACCTGTCACTCTGGAGCCGCATGCGTCTCTTTCAGCCTTCTGCTGCGGCTCCTGATGCCACTTCTGTTGCTGCCTCCATGGCCTGCTTACCATGCGCAGCACTGTGAACGTTAGCGCGCTTCACAATGAGGGAAGACAGGATCCCCTCCTCCTCCTGGAGCCCATTACAACGCAGAGCCACAATATGATCCTCCCCACTTGACCCTGGCAACAGCAGTGACAAATCCATGGCAGAGTGGGATGGGCCAGTGTCTCAGGGCAGAGTAGGTCACGCGTCCAGCACCAACCAAGGCCAGAAGTAGCCACCCGTCATTTCCTGCTGCAGTTAGGCTGCGAGAGACAGATTCGACTCGATTCGGCTCAGTCTGCTCCCCTCTCTCCACCTTTGCTCAGTTTTGCAAGGATGCAGCCAAGTGTCTTCAGGAGTGCCTAGGGATTATTTTCCGGCCACATTGGACTAAGTTGCAGGTTGCGTATGCGTGCCTGTGTGAGTGTGCTGCTGCTTGGGATGATGCTTCTCTGAAGTGTGTGCGGCAATCTAAGGCAGCAACCTCATGGCGCTGTGATGTAACAGCTGACAGTCACTCCTTTTGCAATGCAATATTTATCTTTGTACTTTTCCAGAGGCAGAGGGCGTGGCAGAATTTCCTTGCAGTTATTCCCTGGATGTGTGAGTTGGGAACTGGGGGTGGGGAAGAGAGAGACAGAGACAGAGAGAAAAGAGAGGCAGAGAGAGAAATAGAGGGGGGGAGAGAGAGGGAGGAAAAGAGAGAGAAGAAAGACAGACAGAGAAAGAAAGAGAAATAGAGAGAGGAAGAGAGAGAAAGAGAGAGGGAGAGAGAGAAAGAGAAAGCAGGAGAATGAGAGAGACGGGAGAGAGACAGAGAGTAAAAGAGAGAGGGAAGAGAAAGGGAGGGAGGGAGAGAGACAGAGAGGAGGAAAAGAGTGTGAGACAGAGAGAGAAGGGAGGGAAAGAGACACAGAGACAGTCATGTGACTGGGTGGGAGTGAGTGACATCGAGTTGGCCACGCCCACCCAGGTTTTGTGGCTCACAGTATTTTCTTTTCTGTTGGAAATGGGTCCAAATGGCTCTTTTGAGTGTTTAAAGTTGCAGGCATCTGGTCTAGTCTTTTAAGTTTTCTTTATTGAACAATTAAACAAACATAAAGATGGACAATTCTTACAATAAAAAGGTTAAATGTGGTACAGTCTCCCTAACATCAATCATTGTCATTACTTCGCTAAATCCAATAGTAATATTACATAATTCTCACTTTAAATAGAATACATACATATAATCATTCCTTATTCTCATTGATCTTCCTCGTCTCTAGCCAAAACCATAAAATTTCTCCCATGTTTTATAATAATCCGAATCTTCCTTATTTTTTAGTTCTTTTGTTAATTTATCCATTTCTGCGCACATTGTGATTTTCTTCAATATTTCCAATTCATTTGGGATGTCTTTATTTTTCCAATTCTGTGCATATGCCAACCTTGCTGCAGTAATTACATGAATCATTAAATACAGAGTTTCTTTATCATATTTCCCAGTGTTAATTCCCAACAGAAAGAACTCAGGCCTGTATTGCATTTTAATTACACACATTTCTTCTATCCACTTATGTAAATTTTGCCAATATTTTTGGGCCTCCTTGCAACTCCACCATAAGTGACAGTAAGTTCCTATTTCTTTATTACATTTCCAACATATAGGGAAAATTTTAGAGTTCATTTTTGCCAATCTTGATGGTGGTATATGCCATCTATAAAATAATTTATACAGATTTTCTTTAAAGGATATCGCTAATGTCATTTTTTTATTTCTATTCCATAGTTTCTGCCAATCATCTCATTTTATGCTATGACCGAATTTTTTATCCATACCACCATCGTTTCTTTTACTTTTTCTTCTTCTAATTTAAATTCTAATAAAACTTGATATATTTTTTTAATCATCTTCTGGTTGGGTCCTAATAATATTTCATCTAATTTTGTCCTAGTTTTACTAATTCCCCATTCTCTCTTATCTTTTAAGTATTTTGATTGGAGTTGCAAGTAGGCCCACCATTCCACCTCGATTCCCTGGTTCTTCAACTCATCTAGTTTGTAGTTCTTCTTTTTCATTTAGTATCTCTTCATAAGTAATGATTTTCCCTTGGTGCAGAAGGTGTGGGTGCATCAATGCTTCCAATGTTGATAGCCGAATAGGAATTTCTGTATACATTTGTCTTTTTGTCTTATTCCAAGTGTTTAAAAGGGTCTGTCTCACTTTATGCCTATACACAAAACTATAACCTGACTTCTCCTGCCAGAGGAAGGCATACCAACCCGATTGTAAGTTGTAACCTTCTAGTATCAGTATTCTTTTATTTCTATAACTAATCCAATCTTTCATTCAAGTTAATATTGCGGCTCTGTAGTACAACTCTCAGTTGGGCAAGCCAAATCCTCTTCTTTCAGTAGCATCTTGCAGCAATTTTAACTTAATTCTTGGTTTTTTCTTTTGCCAAATAAAATTTGTCATTATTCTATCCAAATTATCAAAAAACTTTTTCTCTAGTTTTATAGGGGCATTTTGAAAAAGAAATAGTAATTTGGGCAACACATTCATATTTATTACTGCTATCCTTTCCATGAGGGATAGACCTATTTTGCCCCATTTTTCCAAATCGTTATTCGTTTAATTAATGGGTCGTAATTGTCACTTTTAAATGTTGTGTATCTTGCTGAAATAATAATTCCCAAATATTTTACCTTTTCTACAATTTGGATGCCCATTCTCATTGCTAATAATTCTTTCTGTTTATTTGTCATATTTTTAGTAATAATTTTTGTTTTTACCTTATTGATCTTTAGCCCCAAAATTCTTCCAATTTGCCTAATAATTTTGGTCCCAAATTTTGTGGTTCCCTCTAATATAAAAAGTAAATCATCCACACAGGCTTGTAGTTTAAATTCTTCGTTTTTTATTTTTAGACCTTTAATTTCTGTTTCACTTCTAATTATTCTTGCTAAGACCTCCAATGACATAATAAAGAGAAGTAGCGATAATGAGCATCCCTATCTAGTTCCTTTTTGAATTTGAAATTTATCTGTTATCCCCCCATTCACCAAAATTCTGGCTTCTTGTTTTTCATATATTGCCAAAATTACATTTAAGAATTTTTGTCCTAGATCCATGTCTTTGATTTGCTGTAAGATGAACTGCTATTTTATATTATCAAAGGCCTTTTTGGCATCTAAAAACATTAATGCAACTTGATCACCACTGTGGTTCTCATAATATTCTATAATATACAGAGTCGTCCTAATATTATTTTTAAGTTGCCTATAACGAAGAAATCCATTTTGGTCTGGAGAGATAAATTCATTTAAGAATTTTTTTTAATTTTTCCGCAATAATTGAGACAAAAATTGTATAGTCAACATTAAGGTTATTGGTCTATAATTTCCAGGGTCCTTGATATCACCTCCATCTTTAGGTATAATTGTTATCCTCGCTTCCTTCCATGATTTGGGGATTTTAGCTTCTTCTAACACTTTGTTAAATATTCTAAGCATTTTATTACTTAATATATCCTGTTGTGCTTTGTAAATTTCCACTGGAAGGGCATCTGGGCCCAGGATTTTGTCATTTTTCTGTTTATTTATTGCCCAGTGGACTTCTTCTATTGTTATTTCACGATTCAGGATTTTTTGGTCTTCTGAGATTCTTATGAGTCCTGCTTTTCTAAAGTATTCTGTTATTTTAGCATTCGCTAGGTGTTCCTCCTTCTCTATATAATTTCTCATATTTTTGGATTATCACTCTTTTTTCTTCCTCTTGGTAGCAGATCTCTTCTTGGTCATTTCTTAATTTAATAATCCACCTGTTTTCTTTTTGTTTTTTCAATCTATACACCAACCATCGCCCTGGTTTATTTGCATTGTCGAATTGATATTGTATAGTCATTTTTAATTGGTGGGTAACTCTTCTTTCTCTATTAAATTTATTTTATGTTTTATTAGTTCCACTTGTAATTTAAATCGTTTTTCCTGTGGTGTCTCTTGTAATTTCATCTCTAAGTCTTTGTATTCCTGTTCAAGTATTTTCCTTTGTTGTTTTTTCTCTTTTTTTTTGCCATATATTTTATTGCTACTCCTCTTATCATTGCTTTGAGTGTATCCCAATTATTTTGTGGGGAGGTAACTTCCTTTTTATTTTCATCCCAAAAAAAATTCTAATTCTTTTTTTAATGTCCTATTAAATAATTCCTCTCTTAAGATCAATTTTTGAAGTGTCCATCCTATACTTTGCTTTTGCCCCTTCCAAGTAAAACTAAGCATACCGTGGTAGTCTAGTCTTTTCTTAAAAACCTCCAGTGATGGAGCACCCATGATTTTTTAAGGCAAATTGTTCCACTCTTAATTATCCTCAGTTAGGAAGTCTCTACTTAATGCCAGGTTGCTTCTCTCTTTGATTAGTTTCCATCCATTGTTTCTTGTCCTGCCCTCTGGTGCTTTAGAATAATTTGACCCCCTTTTCTTTGTGGCAGCCCCTCAAATACTGGAGTACTGCTATCATGTCAACCCTAATTTTTTTTCCTTTAAACTAGCCAAACCCAAATCCTGCAGCCGTTCATGTTTCAGTTTCTCCAGGCTTTCATCTCAATTGCTCTTCTCTGAACTTTTTTGTCTCAACATCTTTTTTTGTTGTAAAGTTGGTTGCAGTATTCCAAGTGTGGTCTTACTAGGGTTTTACAAAGTGGTACTAATACCTCCTGTTATCTTGATTCTATATCTCTATTTATACAACCCAGGATTGTATTAGCTTTTTTGGCTGCTTCCGCACACTGATAACTCATGTTTCAGTGATTGTCCACTAAGATTCCAAGTTCCCTCTCACAGTTACTTGATTTGAACCAGGTCTCGCCTAATCTGTATATATACCATTGATTTTTTTTCCTAAATGTTAAACTTTGCTTTTTTCCACATTAAAATCCAATTTGTTGGATAGAGCCCATTGTTCAAGTTTGTCAAGATCTTTTTGGATCCTAAGCTTGTCTTCAGGCTGTGTTGGCTATTCCTGCCAATTTAGTCCTCTATCTCTTCTAGAGACACTTAACTGAGATCCAGATAAAGTTTTCTTTGTTTTTTTGTTATTTTGGGATTTTGTTTTTTTATTTTTTTTAGTGTCCTTAATATCATCCTGCTTCTTCCATCTTTTTTTTTTTTTACTTCTCAAAGAAAGAACTAGAGCAGAGGTCTCCAACCTTGACAACTTTAAGACTTGTGGACTTCAACTCCCAGAATTCCTCACCCAGCTTTGTTTTGAAGTCCACAAGTTTTAAAGTTGCCAAGGTTGGAGACCCCTGAACTAGAGCATCTATGGGAAATTTCAAAAACCAAACGTCTGGGATATTATTTAAACTTAGCCATATAGTACAATAATACTGTTCTGGCATTTTACAAATCACAATTTTAATAGAAAGTTTAATGGACAATTTCTTTGTTCTAAAACATCACCGGGGGGGGAGGACACCACACCAAAGCATCACAGATAACTAACACAATGCTCAAAGCATTCCAAACGAGTTTCACATACTAATTCAAAGCTGCATCCAAAGCTTGATCCCAAATCTGACCTCTGGATCTTCAGAGGTGAATTTTGAATTAGTCAGAAAAGTATACAGGTGTCCATATACAGGTAGTCCTCGACTTACAACCATTCATTTAGTGGCCATTTGAAGTTATAACAGCACTGGAAAAAAAACCTTATGATCGGTTTTCAAATTTACGATCACTGCAGCATCCCCATGGGTTATATGGTCAAAATTCGGGTGCTTGGAAACTGAAATAAATTTATCACAATTGCACTGTCCCAGTCATGGGATCACCATTTGTTAACCTTCTCAGCCAACCTCCAACAAGCAAAGTCAATGGCGAAAACCAGACTCACTTAACGACTGCATGGTTCATTCAACAGCTGCAGCGATTCGCTTAACAACTGTGACAAAGGATTGTAAAATAAGGTACACCTCAACTGCCCTGCGTAACGACAGAAATTTTGTGGTTGTAGTTGAGGACTACCTATATCAACTCTCAAATCCACACACTCCCATCCCCATAGTGAAAGGCAAATTTGGCCTTGTAAATATTTTAGGAGCGAAGAGACTGTTTTGTTACTTTGGAAGTAACAGGAAAGTTTGACCTAACTGATCCCAACTAAATCCAGTTGGACAGCAAATATTATTAGCCATACTCTATGAATTGAAAAAGGAGATTTTCTCTTAAACAACATATTTTGTATTTCCATAGAGCAGTGTTTCTTAAACTTTCTTTTCCCGGGAATTCTTCCTGCTTTTAAAAATTATGGAGGATTCTTCCCCCCCCCCCCCAAAAAAAAACAAAAAAGCTTTTCTTTGTACAGTTATATTTATCAATATTTAAAGGTAAAGGTTCCCCTCGCACATACATGCTAGTCGTTTCCAGCTCTAGGGGGCGGTGCTCATCTCCATTACAAAGCTGAAGAGCCAGCACTGTCCGAAGACGTCTCCGTGGTCATGTGGCTGGCAGGACTAAATGCGAAGGCACAGGGAACACTGTAACCTTCCCACCAAAGGGGTCCCCATTTTTCTACTTGCATTTTTACATGCTTTCGAATTGCTAGGTTGGCAGAAGCCGGGACAAGTAACGGGAGCTCACTTCATTACGCAGCACTAGGGATTCAAACCATCAAACTACTGACCTAGCTGATAGACAAGCTCAGCGTCTTAGCCACTGAGACACCGCGTCCCTCTATCAATATTTACCCTATTACAAATTAAAAGTGATACACTCATTGCCTTTGCCACTTCTCACAATTGCTTGATAGAATTTTATTCAATATACCAAAACTCCCATCCTTGTTTACTTGTAGCCTTTAATTGGGCAAAATAAGTGCATCAGAGCAATAATTTTTCAATCGACAATAACTCATTTGGGTTAACTTTAAAAAATGCATTCCAAATCCAGGGCCCATGATTACACCCATGGGATTTGATAAAGTTGTGGCTGCTTCAGCACCGCCATGCTGCTGTGCCATCATTGTCAGCCATGATCACGTGATCTTCATGGGCATACCCCTGCCTTTCTTCCTGCCTCCCTCTGGCTCCTGTGCCCAATTGGCTGGCACTAAGAGCCAATGGGAAAGTAGTTTATTGGCTACTCTAGAATTTAGGCTGAAATCTGAAATATCTTAATGACAGGGGTCAGTGAAGGAAGGGCAAGGGAGCCACACAGATGGTTGTTGCTGAGATAGGGCTGACTGGAGATGTCTATGTGTGATCTCTCTTCCTTCCTGGACGGAAGGGGGCCTAGGGGACAGGCCAGAATGGGAAGTTTTTCTCACAATCTATGGCTCCCATTGTTCCCACTCTTCCTAACAAAGTGGCTGTTCCATGAGTCAACCAAGGAAGAGGAAGGACTTTGCTGAGGCTTATGAGGGGAGGAGCAATGGTGCTGGCCTATATTATATGTGAAAAAGAAATATGATCCTATCAGTTGTTTAGCATTACATTATTTTTCAACACAGGCTGGCAAATAATTTTGATTTTGAGGACCCCTGAAAAGGTTAGGGTTAGGGTTAGGGATCCTAAGACCACATTCTTTAAGAAACATTGCTTTAGAGCAAAGGTCTCCAAGCTTCGCAACTTTAAGACTTATGGACTTCAGCTCCCAGAATTCCCCAGCCAGCCATGTTGGCTAGGGAATTCTGGGAGTTGAAGTCCACAAGTCTTAAAGATGGCCAGTTTGGAAACCCCTGCTTTACAAAAACACCAAAGCTTCTCACCCAAGATTTTGGACTAGATATTTGGGGGCAGATGCTTGTAAGTAAAAGCCTTCTAAATTTTAAGATAGGTAACTTAAATATTGGGACAGTCACAGCTGGATAATCAACAAGGCTCCTTTGGCCACCAAAATCTTGCAAAAGCATTTCCAGGAGTGTCATCATTGCTGTTTTTTCAACAATAATAAATATATCTACTCAAAATCAGGTGCCATCAAATCCGAAGAGACTTTTATACTCCAGTAAGTTTCTCCTTCACACATCTTTGATGGAACATATTTAACCATAATTCATTGCGGGGGGAGGAATACACCCTCACATACAATTCGATGAGTTGGCTCAACATGCTAAGCCGTGGTATATGAGCTGCAACACGTTCGCACAACCAGAGTCAAACAAACCACAGGATGGCTTAATTATATTAGATCAGACCAACTTAGCACTGGAAGTGTAAAAAAATTCAGTCTGCTCCACATAATGCCCTGTGCTGGTAAGATGGCAGCTTAAAAGGGAATCAGGGTTTGTTTAACGAAAAGCTTACCTACGGGGCATAACAAAACAGAAACATGTCTACCCAATATATGATAGCAATAGCACAGATTTATATACCACTTCACAGTGCTTTACAGTCCTCTCTAAGCAGTTTACAGTCAGCATATCGCCCCCCTACAATCTGGGTCTTAATTTTACCGACCTCAGAAGGATGGAAGGCTGAGTCAACCTTGAGCCGGTGAGAACTGAACTGCCGACGGCTGGCAGTCAGCAGAAGTAGTCTGCAGTACTGCATTCTAACCACTGCACCACCACGGCTCTATAAATAAAAGATACAGGCAAATATATATATACACAAAATACATACACAGACATTAAAAGTGGCAGGCCATGTTAGTCACCAGGCTGAATATATGCAAGGTGTTCACAAAGACAGACAATGATAACCTTATCGGGGGTATTACAGTTGGGCTGCAAAAATCTAGATGACGGTAAACAGGGACCGAAACTCTCTGCCTGCTCAAGGGTCACCCAGGTTTCTGCAGACAAGATATGATAGCCTTATGGAGACACTATTACATGGCCACTGTCCGGAGGCACATTGATATGGCAAGTGGCAACCAGGATGCTGGAAAAAGCCTTGCCAAGCTACCTTGGATGCAGAGAAGGCTCTTAAAAAGCTCCTGGTACAGCAAACATGGGGTAGTAGCTGTATAAGTTAGAGGGAGAGGTGGTCCCTTCCTCTAGTAGATAGTACTACATGTATTAGTAGGACAGTCACATCCCACCCAAAGCAGAAGAGAAAGTTGTACAATCTTTGTCTCCAAAAACCTTGAGCGCAGGCACCATCAACATTGCATATCTTCACTTATAAAGCAGAAGGTTGCCTTGCTTCAGGGCAATCATAGTCTCTGTAACACCATCGAAGGAGAAAAACCTAGGTTTCTGGGACTTCCCTCCCTCATAATTTCAAGGCTTTTTCTGCATGACAATATGGCACATTGAGGTGAGGCCAAAGAAGCCCTTGATACTTATGTCTCTTTTCCATTGGAATCTGTGGGCCTTTCTGTCCCATCCTCATGGCATTATTGAAGACAGCAGTTGCCAAGTTCTCCAGAACATTACCTTGGGCAGCCACAGTAATAACCAATAAACAGAGAAGCAAAATCCTGAAGCATGGAAGGCTGAAACTTCCACTTTTGGTATTTCCAGTTACAGAAATGCAGGAAAATCTTCCATCCAAGATTTTGAAGAGGTATAGCTGGTCAGAATACAGCATATGAGATTGGATGGCCTGTTGGCCTAACTCAATACAAGGCAGTCCTTTGATTTCCACAAGTTTATAATCCAGCTGTTTCACAGAGCAGCATGCTATGAAAAAGAAATTTCCCCACCAGCGCCTTCCAAATGTACATGACCTTCAGCCTCCATTATCCCTTGGAAGCCAGAGGGCTATTCATTTAATTATTAGGATTTATATTGTACAACTCAAAGTGATTGATGTCCATCAGCTTTCTGCCTATTTTCCCCACACCTTAGGATGTGGGCCTGGACTGAAAGAGGACGACGGACCTCAAGTCACTCAGCCAGATGTCATACTTTATGGAGGACTGAAGTTTAGAATAAAGGTAATCCCTGACTTACAACAGTTTGCTTAATGGCTGATCAAAGTTATAGCGGTGCTAAAAAAAGCAACTTATGACCATTTTTCACAATTATGACCATTGCTGATGGTCATAGGATCAAAATTTGGATGCTTGGTAATTGACTCATATTTATGACAGTTGCAATGTCCTGGGGTTACCTTTTGTGACCTTTTTTATAAGCAAAATCAAATGGGGAAACCAAATTCACTTAACAACCAGGTTACTAACTTAACAACTGCAGTGATTCACTTAACCCCAGTGGCAAAAAAGGTAGTAAAAAGGGCCCAAAATTCAACAAACATTTCATTTAGCAACAGAAATCTGAGGCTCAATCATAGTCTTGTAAGTTGAGGATTATCTATATCTAAGAGAGGACGGAAGGGAAGACTAGAGAAGCTGAAAACCGATATATCCGGAGGGCACCAATTTGAAAACAGTTGCCTATGGAGGAAGGCTGGATTTGATGCTTATATGCATCTTTTTTTTTTTTGGATGAAAAAAAAAATGTTTTACATAAATTTTGTCCTTTCGAAGAGCTTTCAATATTTTAAACAGAAAATGTTATCCGTGTTTATCAGCCATGAGGTAAGGAAACACAGTGTGGGGTCAAGCAAGAAATTGACTGGATGCCTATTTGCAAGGAAAGAGATGGTGCATCCTTTAGTGTTTTTGCCAGAGTCCTTTCCTGATTTTTGTGTGAGTGTGTGTGTGTGTGTGTGTGTGTTTGTGTGTGTCTTTCAACATGCCCACAGAAGGCAGCGTAGAACCAAGTCTACTTCAACTCTTATTGCAAAAGACCTCCAGTCTAAAACATCAGCCCAATTCTGTAAAGCAAAACAACAGAAATGCACAGGCACTGTGGTGACATTTCCAAACCAAGTCATTGAGAAGGCAAATCGCCCTTGATCTTTCACATCCACTCTAACGAGGCTTTAAAAGAGAGAGGAAGAGAGGGGGGGGGGAGGGAGAGGGAGAGGGGGAGAAGAGGAAGACGTTGGCCAACAGGATATCAGCTTCTCATGCATCTTGCAGATCCGGAATGTCAGAGAGGATCATGGGAGAACCCAACTGCAGTTCTTGTTGGAGAGACTCCATGTCAGCAGGGTTCATGCGATGGACTTCCAACCAATCAGCGAGAAGTGAGGCCGAGAGTGGAGCGGAGTCACCTTGACTAATAAAATGAAGTATAAAAAAGAGAGACCAGGAGATGGGATGGAGACAAAGCAATGGACGACAATACAGAATTTAAATTATCTGGATCAGTGTTTCTTGGCAACTCTATCATGGCTGGGGAATTCTGGGAGATAAAGTCCACACATTTTAGAGTTGCCAAGATGGAGAAACACCATTCTGAACAAAATCCTAGAGTGTCTCCAGGTAAAATTCTTTTCTATGGCTTGAAGGCAGATCAAATTTAGTGATAACTGCTTCAGTATAGCTTTTGATGGAGCCCAAATCACTTTAGCCCTCAGGAACTGCTATAGGAAACTGAAAGGGCTGAAAGAGATAGTAGAGATTCATTTGAAAAAATTAGAAGATAAATTACATTATTATTCAGTGAACGTACCTCCTGCTTCCTATTTTCCCCACAACAAACCTGTGAGGTGGCTTTCAAGCCTAAAGTTCAGAGTCTCCTGGCTTCTAGTCCAGCACATTAATCTCTCACTCTTCAAATCTCACCAAACCACAGGAAAAATGGCCAATGCAGAATAAGGAAACAAATTTAAATCATCCAAAATTGCCACATTTGAAAATGGTGCTTTCCAGATACGTTGGGCCTCATCTTTCATAACCTTCATGTGACTAGCTAGTCTTTGTGGGGGATGAAGGGGAGCAAGTAGCAGAAGACGGATTCCAACTAGGCATTGTTACTTGTCAGATCTTACCGCTGCCAGATCTTGGCTCCTCCTTGTTTTACATCTATCAAAAAACAAGTTTGCCCTATTTTCAATGGTATTAAACCAGGTAAGCCAATAGAAGAAATACAACCTCTTCGTCCATTAGGGCCATGTTACTTCCTGCTGCCCACTAAGATGCTAGTTCCAATAAGGTAAACATCTGTTGCTGAATGCATGTATTCTTCCACCTATTCCACAGCACAAATTTCTCCCCACAAAGCCCCAACAAATAGGATATATGAAACACTGCTCACCTCTCTCTGTTCTCCCCCACCATGTCAAAAGACTGATTCAGGAATTCTTCCAGGTCAAATCCAACCCCGTAACCAGCACCACTGCCTTTGGGCGTTCCAGAGAAAACAGGAGGCAAAAGATCTTCCACCTGGAATGAAGAACCCATGAAAATTTAATGTAGGACTACCAATGATTTGAAGACAAGGGATTCTCCATTCAACCTTATTCCTGCATGAATAGCTGAGTTGCACAGCTGTCCCTTGCACCATGAGCAAACCATCTCCTCAACCTGATACCCTAAAAAGATATCCCCCTCGGTCAGCGTCTTTTTTTGGATATGCTGTTCGAAAACTATGGATGCTAAAGCACATCTGGAGCACATCAGGAAAAGGAAAACACTAGCAAATAAAAGGAAAGGAGGGGAAGGGTAGGTTCAAAGAAGTCAGCTGCATTTAACAAAAATCACAAGTCAGAGAAATAAACAAGTTTAAACTTGCTAAATTACTTTCAGTGGGAGTGGAAGAAAATTAATGTTTTCCAGATCCGAACCAGAATAAATAGTTTTATTCAAGGCGTTGTGTTGACCAACACACACAACAAAGAGGACTGTACTCCTTTTTCAGGCTGCGAAAAGACTTTTGCTCATCTCTGGGAGCCCCGCAAGAGAAATGCTGCAGCCTACATAGAACGTTGTGGGAATTCAACTATTAAGCATCCTGCAGAAACGGCATTAAGTTTGCCGGGGGCATCTTCTAGAGATGCCAAAGGGCTCCCAACTCTTGTGGATTATAGTAAGGGAATTTATACTACCCCAAGCCATGTGTCCTCCTAATATCAAAAGGAGGAGCCTCTCAAGGGCTTTTACCTGAGATTTTGACAGCTGCTGGGTTACCACGTTGATATCAGGAGACTCCGAAGATAATCCTGACGCTACCTGGGACTGAACTGACCCTCTAGTTTCTTCTGTGGTCAGTCCCTGAGGCGGAAGTTCAGCCTTGCCTATCTCAGACTGGAACAGGGGCTGATCCGCCTCAGCTCTTGCCACAAAATTGACAACCGGTTCTGGCAAAGGCCCGGCAGGTGCCACCTCAGGCTGGCCAACAGGCAGTTGTCCAGGCACAGCCCAGTTCTCAGGCGGAGAGACGCTACGCCAAGCATTGAGGGCCGTCACTCCATACGGGCCTTGGAAGATCTGGCTTGGGGCATACTTGACGTTCAAGAGGCACTCAGACTTGGCAGGGATGGCTTTGGGGCAAGCCGGGGCGGCCACCATGAAGGGGGCAGTCTGTGTTGGGAAAAAGCGAATAACATTGGTGTTGGAAGCCTGGACCGAGGCTAGCTCGGTCCCCACCGGGACAAGGGTGAGCTTGGGGGCAAGGCTTGGTGCCGCTTTGTCGGAGAAAGCAAGGAATTCGGAAGGTGCCGGTGTGTTATGGGAAGAGGCGGGAGTGACGCAGGCCGATGGGGGCAAAGGCTTGGTGGCAGGAACTGAGGGCAGGGCATGACTGCCTATGTTTTTCTGAGGTGGGACTGTGGACCCATTTTGGATTGGCTTGTTTTGGGTTCGGTCCACCATCTTGGTCCACCTTTCCAGAAGGTTCCGGTCGTTCTCGGTCAGCATGTCCTTGTGCTCCCGTTCCTTCTCCTTCTTCTGTTTCTCTCGCTCCTTTGCCCGTTCCTGGCGCCGCTTCCGTTTCTCCTCCCTCTCACGCTGGCGTTCCTTTGCTGTTATCGGTCGCCGGATATCAAGAGTTTCTGAGACAGAGGAAGGTATATCTGCAAGACAGAAGGAGCCAGTGGTGCTCGTGAAGGCGGAATCGAAAAAGTAAAGATGGCAGCTGCAAACACATAATCAGGGAAGGCTACACATTTTTGTAAAAAAAACCACCCATCACAGATTAGCATCACTACAGGTAGTTCTTGATTTGCAAACATTTGTTTAGGGACCAAAGTTACAAAAACAGCACTGAAAAAAGTGACTTATGACCATTTTTCATATTTACGACCATTGCAGCATCCAAATAGTCATGTAATCAAAATTCAGATGGACTGGTTCATATTTATGACACTCACAGTGTCCCAGGGTTATATGTAATCACCTTTTGTGACCTTCTGATCAGCAAATTCATTTACCAGATTCAGCCAGATTCACTTAACCAATCATGTTGCTAACTTCAACAGTGATTCACCTAACAATTGTGGCAAGAAAGGTTATAAAATGGGGCAAAATTCACTTAACTGCCTTGATTAGCAACAGAAATCTGGGATTCAAATGTGTTGTAAGTCAAGGATTACCTGTATTTAAGCAGCAAATATTTTCACTCCGATTCTCCCAAGGTTTCTAAGCATTTTCCTGGATTCCAACCAAGTCTTACAAATTATCTTGATCTTACGGTATCCAGGATACAACCTCTTTGGTATCTACTGAACCTTGGAAAACTAACAATTACTGTGAAATCCTTTTCAAAACAGGTTTCTAGACTCTAAATCAAGGGCCTTCAAACTTGGCATCTTTAAGATTTGTGGACTTCAACTCCCAGAATTCCTGAGCTAACATGACTGGAGGAAGAATTGTGGGAGTTGAAGTCCACAAGTCTTAAAGCTGTCAAGTTTGAAGACCCCTGCTCTAAAAAGAATACATGTAGTTCTCAATCTACAGCAATTCATTTTAGTGTCCATTTGAAGTTACAACAGCACAGAAAAAAGTGAGTTATGACCATTTCTCACACCTATGACGGTTTCAGGATCCCCGTGGTCATGTAATTTACATTCGGACGCTTGACAACTGACTCACATTTATGATGGTTGCAGTGTCCCTGGGTCGTGTGATCATCCTTTGAGACCTTCTGACAAGCAAACTCAATGGGGGAAACCAGATTCACTTAACAACCGGATTACTAACTTAACAACTGAAATGATTTACTTAACATCTGTGGCAAGGAAAAGTCGTAAAATGGGGCAAAACTCACTAAACAACCTAAACTTTGGTCTTAACTGTGGCTGTAAGTTGAGGACTACCTATATTTCATTGCTTAGTAGCTTCATGATGTGCTGCGTGTCAACTAAAAAGATACTCTTTTGGTCTTCTTAGCTGCCAGAAAAAGGGAGTGGGGGAAAACAAGGCATTCTTGAAATGCCTAATCACCTCAGCAGCCCAAAGTTGTCGAAGCATAAGAAGGTGTATTGGAGAGCATGATGGATGACTCTTGGTTATGAATGTGTTCCATTGGAGAATATACATCCAGGGGGTGGGGGAAAGACCAGGGTCAAGGGGGAAATGTATGATATAATTTAGTATCGGCTGCACCCAGCCATGCGCCAACATGGCAACTTCTAATAAACCAATTTACTTTGCTCCCAGATGTGGCTAGAGACTTTTGATTTGAATGAAAGTGGATTTGTTGCAGCCCTGACACTACGCTTCTGCCTGAAAAAAACATTCAAGACTGCTTTGTATGTAAAACAAAACAGATGCAAAAAGGACGGAAGAACAAATACAAAGCTAAACAGGTGAAAACATTTGCATCTGTGTACCTATTTGCTGCAATTACATTTATCTTCCTCTTCGGGATAGTTTCGAACAACACAGACATTGCTAAGATGCAATGCTATCAAGAAGCAGTATTATATTCAATAATGAATTATAATGAATAATGAATGACTGTAATTGGGGGGATTTAGTTATTACACCCTTGTCATGGACAGATCATTCCCTCCTGAGGCTGGATTTCTGTTCCGCTACCCCCCACCGCAGGGAGGCGGAGCCACTTAGATGGTTCCGCCCCAGGCGCCTAATGGATCCGGATCGGTTCCAGAGGGAGCTTGGGCCATTTCCTGAATCTCTGGCTCTCAGCTCGCCTGGAGACCTGGTGGCCACCTGGGAGGGGTCGGCCGCCGGGGCCCTAGAGCGAGTTGTGCCTATGCGACCTCTGACTCGGCACAGATCCCATTTGGCTCCGTGGTATACGGAGGAGCTACGGGAGATGAAGTGCCGAAAAAGACGTCTTGAGGGCATTTGGAGGGCGAGCCGTTCTGAGTCTGACCGAACACAGGTGAGATCTCATATTAAGACTTACCTTGTGGCGATAGGGGCGGCGAAATCTTCGTATTTCTCCGCCCTTATTGCATCAGCTGAAAATCGGCCTGCCGCCCTGTTTAGAGTGACCCGCTCTCTACTTGAACCGAGAGCGCGGGATGACCTCTTGCAGGGTAGAGCAGAGGAGTTTTCCCGATTTCTGCATGATAAAATCGCTCAGATTCGGGAAGGGCTCGACTCCAATTGGGTGGTCCCGGGGGAGGTGTCCGGGGCAGGTCTTGAGAGTGTTATCTGGGGGGAGTTCGATCCTGTGACCGCTGAGGGTGTGGACAGGTTGCTGGGGGGTCTGAATGCCACCACCTGTTTATTGGACCCGTGTCCTTCCTGGTTGGTTTCGGCCGCCAGGGAGACGACACGAGGCTGGCTCCAGGGGATTGTCAACGCTTCTTTGAGAGAGGGGGTGCTCCCTACCGCCCTGAAGGCGGCGGTGGTGCGCCCCCTCCTCAAGAAGCCTTCCCTGGACCCAGCTATTTTAAACAACTATCGTCCAGTCTCCAACCTTCCCTTCGTGGCGAAGGTTGTTGAGAGTGTGGTGGCACGTCAGCTCCCCCAGTACCTGGAGGAAGCAACTTACCTCGATCCGTTCCAATCGGGCTTCAGGCCTGGACATAGCACTGAGACGGCATTGGTCGCGTTGGTTGATGATCTCTGGAGGGCTCGTGACAGAGGGTTCTCCTCTGTCCTGGTCCTATTAGATCTCTCGGCGGCTTTCGATACTATCGACCATAGTATCTTATTGCGACGGTTGGAGGGGTTGGGGATTGGTGGAACCGTCCTCCGATGGTTCTCCTCCTTCCTCTCTGACCGTTCGCAATTCGTGTTGGCGGGGGGGGAGAGGTCCACCTCTAGGCCCCTGGTTTGTGGGGTGCCTCAGGGGTCGGTCCTTTCTCCCCTCCTGTTCAACATTTACATGAAGCCGCTGGGCGAGATCATCCGTGGTCTTGGAGTGAGGTGTCATCTGTATGCAGATGACACCCAGCTGTACATCTCCACTCCGGACCACCCCAACGATGCTGTGGGGACTATGTCTAGGTGCCTGGAGGCCGTGCGGGACTGGATGGGCGGGAACAGGCTTCGGCTCAACCCATCCAAGACCGAGTGGCTGTGGTTTCCGGCGCCCCGATATAGCCAGCTGACACCTTCGCTGGCTATTGGGGGGGAGGTTCTGCCCCCCACAGAGAGGGCTCGCAACCTGGGAGTCCTCCTGGATGTACGGCTGTCGCTTGAACATCACATCGCGGCCGTCTCCAGGGGGGCGTTTCATCAGATCCGTCGGATCTACCGGTTGCGGCCCTTCCTGGATCGGGACGCCTTGCGCACGGTCACTCAGGCCCTTGTCACCTCTCGCCTGGACTATTGTAATGCCCTCTACATGGGGCTCCCTGCGGGGAGCATCCGGAGACTCCAGTTGGTGCAAAATGCAGCCGCGAGGGTGATTATGGGGGCGTCGCGTAGCGCCCATGTGACGCCTCTCCTGCGCGAGCTGCATTGGTTGCCGATGGCTCTCCGGGTTCGCTTTAAGGTTCTAGTTTTGACCTTTAGGGCGACCCATGGCATGGGACCAGGTTACCTTCAGGACCGCATTCTACCAACGTTCTCCAACAGGCCGGTGCGTTCCCACAGGGAGGGTCTGCTCCGGGTGCCGTCGGCCGCTATGTGTCGTCTGGCGGCGCCGAGGGGTAGGGCCTTCTCTGTGGGTGCCCCCGCCCTCTGGAATACTCTGCCACCGGAACTTCGTACCGGCACGGACCTGAGGGCCTTCAGGCGCGCGTTAAAGACCTGGCTCTTTGAGCAGGCCGGCCTGGGCTGAGATAATGATTTTAAATTTGATCTCCATTTTTAATTTTAAATTGGGTTTTAAGGGTGGGGGGGGTTTCCTAATTTTAGTCTGCAGCTAATTCTAATATTTAATTATTTTTTAACTTTTGTATTTGTGGGGTTTTTAGACGAGCTGTTCACCGCCCTGAGTCCCTTGGGAGAAGGGCGGTATATAAATGTAATTAATAAAAAATAAAAAATAAAAAAATAATAAATATTATCTGATTCTTTTTTAAAAAAAAATAGCCTTAAATTTCTTCTAAAAAGGTTACTTGATTTTGATTTGGGATGAAATTGAAAAGGAAGTCCTCAACATGAAATCATTCACTTAGCCACCCTTTGAAGTTACAATGGCATTGAAAAAAAGTGACTTATAACCAGTTTTCACACGGACAACTATTGCAGTCGCCCCAGGGTCACGTGATCAAAATTCAGGCGCTCGGCAACTGGCATATATTTATGACAGCTGCACGGTCCTGGGATCATGTGACCACCATCTGTGACCTTCCCAGCTGACTTCCGACCAGCAAAGTCAATGAGCAAGCAAATCTGGCTTCCCTTAATAACATGATTAGCTTCACAACTGTGAAAAAAAAATTGTAAAAAGGGAGAAATTAACCGTCTTGCCTAACTAGGTCAGAATTCTCTACTGTTTCCAGCTTTGCGGAGGGAAATGGGGGAGAGGGGATGGTTGTATGCAAATGGCCGGCATGCACGTGTGCACACGCAGCTCTCCTTGTACAAGCAGCATGCACACATGCCTGCCGCTCACTTAAATGAAGCATGCGTGTATGCTCACCTGTTGCTCGCGCAAGTAAGGATGTGCGTGTAGGTGCATGCACTCACAGGCCATTTCCCTGGCCTGGTTGCAAATCCCACACAGCCCACTAATGGGCTGCGACCCACAGGTTGGAGACCCCTGGATATCCTGTCATATCACTTCCCAGGGGCAAAACCTGTAGAAACCTCACCTTTGTTTTTATTCCGGAGTGCAGATTGCAAGATGAGAGCTTTGAGAGCAGCCTTGGTGTCATCTGAGATGGCGCCTTCCCGCTTCGGTGGGGCCACTGGGGCCTCCACCTCAGCTTTTACTTCTGGCGGTGTGACAGAGGCGGCAACTAGAGGAGAGGTGAAGTCAATGGTCTCTGTTGGGTAAGGCATGGGAGAGGCCATCACATAATCATCATCAGCGCGTGGAGAACCAGCACTGGGCATGTCAATATCATTGCAGCGCAGTAGCAGTGCCTGGTTAGCGGCCTCATCCACCCCGCCATCCACAACGGCTGGCCTAAGAGAGGGCTTGAAGCTGATCTGCCGCCGGATGCCTTCCCTGCGTTCGTGGAAGTCCTTGATTTCCGCCATGATAGTCTCCTTGATTTGTTCCTTGGTAAGCACCTGTTTGTCAAAGTCAAAATCAAAAGCCGGGACGCAATCTGGCTCATCGTCTGGATCGTGATACTTAGACAGAAACGGGTGGTTCAAGGCCTCCACAACAGAGATGCGTTCGCGTGGGTCGAAGCGGAGCATCTTGGAGAGCAAAGACAAGGCCTTCCGGTCGGCATTCTGGTAGAGATTGTCCCATGGCACTGGCTGGCGCGACGGCAAGCTCTGGATGTAGGCACGCACACGGTCAGCACCAATGGAGTGGACCACTTTGGCGGGAGGAGTGCCCAGGACAGTGATAATCAGCTGCAGTTGGTGGATATAGTTTTTCCCAGGAAAAAGCTGCTTCCGTCCGAGCATCTCTGCAAAAATGCACCCTACTGACCACATGTCTATAGCCTGTGTGTATTCGTGCAGAGACAACATCAGCTCTGGGGCTCTGTACCAGCGAGTGGCCACATACTCCGTCATGAAGTACTTGTATTCAACCGGCTTGGTGCAGAGGCCTCGGGCCATCCCAAAGTCACCGATCTTAAGCTCACAGTTCTCATTGATCAGCAGGTTGCTGGGCTTGAGGTCTCGGTGGATGACATTGGCCGAGTGGATGTACTTAAGGCCTCGGAGAAGCTGGTAGAGGAAGTAGCGCACGTGCTCCAAAGTGAGAGGCTGTGACGAATGGATAATCTGGTGGAGGTCACTCTCCATTAAGTCTAGCACCACATAGCTGCCAGCAGGGGAAAAGAAAGGGTACAAGTCAATAAAAGAGTGAATCTGGAGTGTTGCCCACATGCAATACTTGCTGAATAATCTTAGACCTCTCCTCTTCTCGTATTCAGGACGCAACCTTCCTTGTTGGGGGTTGTTGTCCAAATAATCCTGTGTGCTATTCAAGAGCCAAATGGTAGCACTGCACATATGCTGATGTGCATATCACATATTGATGTGATTACCTAGAAGACTGTCCACTTGGAAATAGAGTAAGAGAATCATAATAAAGCAGGGAGGCAGGGGATATTACAGCTCCCCTCTCCTAAGGAGGGGGAGCCTTATCTGTAGTGTCCCCCTCCCTGAGGAACATTATCCATCTGGAGCTAAGATTGGTCCCCACTTGTTCTTATATTAAGCTTTTATTAGCCACAAAGTCACTGAGAGTGAATAGGACGGTCATATATATTTTCTTAAATAAATGAATAAAAAGTGGCATTCATACATTTTGATTCTACTTCCTTGAACTGAGAAGTCACACAGGCTGTTTCCAAGCCAATAAAATATTCATAATAAGCCTGGAAAATAAGGACAAGAGAAACCAATTCACCCAAGGACAACGAACAAGCTATCATTATTTGAACCTGGATTTCCAAACTTTCTGACAACCACTAACATTATCTCATCTTATTCAAGAAACAGACCAGACCTTTCACTGGAAACTCAAAGTCCCAAAGGATCTGGGAATCTATGCAGAAAAAAAAAATCACCTCTACCAAACGCAGCAAATTCCCCAAAGCGCTCACTATTTCAAAAAGCCTTCACGTCAATCAGCCAAAACTGAATTAGTGGCCTGACATCGAACAAGGTTATTGTTTTTGTTTTAGGTTAATACTGGTGTTTTAATTGTTTTTAATATTTAATGCGAGACACCCAGTCATATACTTGAAGATGGGCAGCTATATAAAACAAACAATTGTGGGGTTTTTTTAATGTTTAATGTGAGAACCCCAAAATCATATATCCCAAAGACGCTTTTTTCAAGAGGCAACTGGACTTTCTTGTTTTTGTTTGAAGATGTTTTGCTTCTCATCTGAGAAGCTTCTTCAGCTCAGAGCTGAGGATGAGAAGTGAGACGTCTTCAAAGAAAAGCAAGAAAATCCATTTGCCTCTTGAATAAAGCATCTTTTGGGACAACCATGACCTGGATGACTGAGAATCTGCACTGACTCTTACCGAAGTCATATACCTGGAGATAGGCAGCTATATAAAACAAACAATCTTTTAAAAAGTAGAACTGGTGTAACCTTCTGAGCTCACACTGATTTCTACAAGAAGAGATGAACTGTTTTAATTTATTATCTCATAAAGGCTACCGGAATTTCAGACGGGGCTAAGGACCAGATAGTATTTCTCAAGCCTGGCAAACTTTTAAGGCAGACACTTACACGGACTTGAATTCAGCATAAGGCACGGAAGGTTTCAGGATATCCTTGATGGCAATGATGTTATCGTGCTTGAAATGTTTCAAGATTTTAAGTTCCCGGAGGGTTCGCTTGGCATTCATCACAACGTCAAAGGCATTCGGGATCTTCTTTATCGCCACCTGCTGGCCTGATAAGTGGGAAAACAGGAAAGGTGAGATGTGTATCTCTCACATTCTGCAAATCACAAATTTGTTTCCTGTTCACAGGTATGTCAATCTAAAGGTTCTTAGATACATTCTGACAAGCACTGGGTGACGTGTTTTTTTTTTTTTAATTGGTTATACGTTGTTAAATCTAATGGCTTTTACTGGAGAGAAGGTTTGAGGAATGTTTTCTTAGTGCAACTTGTATTTATTTATTTTCCTTTTAAAGTACAAAAAAAAGAAAAAGGAACAAAACGTCAAAAAAATTACAAAGCACATATTTTCAAATGGAAAAAGAAATGCATTAAAAGTACTTTAGGAAAAAAAGTAAAAAAAATACAATAGAAAAAAGAAACAAGGTATAATAATGATCTAACGTAAATATTATTAAAGTGTATGAATAGAACAGAAAATAGAAGAGAAAGGAATAAGAATAGAATAATAGAGTTGGAAGGGACCTTAGAGGTCTTCTAGTCCAACCTCTTGCTCAGGAAAGAAATCCTATACCATTTCAGACAAGTGGTTACCCGATCTCATTCACAACTTCAGGAGGCAAATTGTTCCATTGATTAATTGTTCTAACTGTCAGGAAAGTTAGATACATCTTTATTTCTAATATATTTATGTCATCATAACAGTGTCTTGTGGGAACTCAGCCTATTCAGTCACTGTATTGCATGAACCCATAAAATAAGTAATTCGCTTTCCAAACTAAGTTATTTCACAAATTCAACCAGTTAACTCACACCTTTCCTTAATCACTGTTTATAAATGAACCACACATACATGTGTGGTTTGAATTCATACAGGTAGTCCTCAATTTATGCCTGGACCTTTAGCAATCATTCAAAATTATAACGGACAACCAAAAGCTATAGCACCTGGTTCAAGAGGTCCAACAGGTACATGTACACACACACATACACACACACTCACTCAGACACTTGACAACCGGCTTGCCTGCAATCTATCATAGTCACATGATCACAATTTATAGTCATGTGACTTATCACTCATAGGAATATCCTGTTTACTTAATGACTGTTGCATCCACATAACTGATTAACCACCACACAAAAAAACCTCATAAAATTAGATCCAGTCATGTGGATGCCTTGACTTCTGACCATCATTGACTCTGAGCTCCATTACAGTTATAAGTCGAGGACTACAAGATGAACCAAGGTAAGCAATTACAATATTCCTTAATGGAGACAGTTTCTGAATATAACCTTAAAGCCATTTTATGTAATTAAGGACCTTGGCATTTCTGTGGGCCCTTATGCCAAAGCTCTACTCTGCATCTCAGTGCAATATATAAAACTAAGTCTCCCTATTTCCCAGACTCTGGCAAGCCTTCCCCAGCCTGGCATCAATCAGTTCCTTTAGAATTATATTTCCTAAAATTCCCAGCCAGCATGACGGAAAAATTTTGAAACTGTAGTCAGGAAAGGCTGGCTTCGATCCAGGCATCAAGTTTGAACGTGGCACAGGCAAAAGCATTCTGAAGGGTTTTGTCTTAACAGAAAATGTATAGCCCAGGGAAGAAATCCTTCCTTTAAGGCAGCGTTCACTATCAATATACTGATAGGATGCATACCCAGCAGCATAGACCTTAAAACATCAAGGAGGAGTAGCCTAGAACCAGGAGATTGTGAGTTCTAGTTCTGCCTTAGGAATGAAGGTAGGCTGAGGAAACAGAACCAATTGCCAGAAGTTCTAATCCCACCTTACACATGAAAGCTGGCTAGGTAACTTTGGGCCAATCACTAGGAAACTGTGAGTTCTAATTCCACCTCAGGCATGGCAGCCAGCAGGGTGACTGGGCCAATCACCAGGAGACTATGAATTCTAGTCCTTCTTTAGGCATGAAAGACAGCTGGGTAACTTTGGGCCAGTCACTCTCTCTTGTGGGAATTTTTTTTGTTTTATGTGGTGTTTTTTTGTGTGATGGTTAAGCGAATGCCACTGCCATTATGTGAATGCAACAGTCATTAAGTAAATGAACCCACCTCACAGGTGATGAGGAAATCAGGAAGAAGAAATATTAGGTATGTTGATGGTCTTGAGTCATTCAAATATATATATTTTTAAAAAGTACGAGTCCAATAACAGTGTCTCATTAATCTGCATAGTTTGCTGTTTTAATACTAATACATAAAATATCTGCTACGAGTAAATTATAGGTAGTCCTAGTTTAACAACAATTCTAATCAGTGGGATGGGACAGCTCATTACAGCCAACGCACCATGGCCAACTTGGTGTGGGACAAGAATTACAATAACATCATGTCAGGATTCCAGCAGTTACCCCCATTTAAATCATGAATCTTGAGCCAAACTTCCAAATCTTCAAAGGATTTATTGGGAATTAAAATGTCCAGCACTGCCTGAGTATAACCGACTCTGAGACACAAAATTCATTGTCACCCTTAATCTTGGTTTTCCCCCACCCCTTGAACGTATCGTAATTCATATTCTCCAATGGGACGCATCCATAGCCAAGAGTCATCAATCATGCTCTCCAGTTAGGCAGAAACTTCAGTCACCTAGCTACTATCTTTGAAAACATTTATGGAATGCAGTTTCTGTTTGCAAGCTGCTACACTGCTCCCCCTCCCTTTCTGTTGGCAGCTCTAAAAACCATAGAAATATTTTATGAGTTGATACATTGAAGAAATGCTGGAACAGAATCATTAAAGAAAGGATGCCAAAGGAAAGACAAAATGAAATGTGAATGAGAAAAATTAAAATATTTTTTTAATTATTTTAAATAATTGAATGGTTGAATTGTCCCACAGTGAGTTGTCCTAGGGCAAGTTGATCATGACAAGTTGTTTGCAGAGAATTGTCATAGCCCCGGAATCAACAATTCATCAATAAGCAAAGCAGTTAAGTGAAACCGCCACTGTGCTTACGACAGGATCGTACTTGAGTTTTACAAACCTGCGAAGATCATAAGCGTGAAACTTGGTTGCATAGTTATTTTTTCGTCACAATCATAAATGCTATACGAGGCAGTGGCTAAATCCTGTTTACTGGATCGGTGTTCCTCCTGACTGATATTAGCCGCTGGAGAGGTGACACGAGGTTGGTTCCAGGGTATTATCAACGCTTTCTTGAGTGAGGGATTTCTGCCTGCTGCCTTGAAAGAGGCGGTAGTGAGACCCCTCCTCAAGAAACCGTCTCTGGACCCAAATTTGTTATCTAATTATTGTCCAGTCTCCAACCTTCGCTTTGTTGTTGCAAAGGTTGTTGAGAGTGTGGTGGCACGATGGCTTCCCCAGCACCTGGATGAAGATGTCTACTTAGATCCACACCAATCAGGCTTCAGACCCGGAAAGAGCATGGAGACACTGGTCGCGTTGGTAGATGATCTGTGGAGGGCCTGTGACAAAGGTTATTCCTCTGTCCTGGTCCTGTTAGACCTTTCAGCGGCTTTTGATACTGTCGACCACAATATCTTAGTGCGTCGGCTGGGGGGACTGGGAGTGGGGGGCACTGTTTTGCAGTGGTTCTCCTCCTTCCTCTCTTACCGTTTCAATTTGTGTTGACAGAGGGACAGAGATCGACCTCAAGGCCCCTGATCTGTGGTGTTCCTCAGGGGTCGGTGCTCTCGCCCCTACTGTTCAACATTTATATGAAGCCGCTGGGTGAGATCATCCGTGGCTTTGGGGCAGAGTTTCATCAGTACGCTGATGATACTCAGTTGTACATTTCTACCCCCGGCCACCCCAACGAAGCCGTTGAAGTGATGACCCGGTACCTGGAGGCTGTGCGGAACTGGATGGGGCGGAACAGGTTTTAGCTCAACCCAGCTAAGACCGAATGGCTGCGCTTTCTAACACCCCGATACAGCCAGCTAGTTCCATCGCTGACTGTGGGGGGGGGGAGAGGAATTCTTACCCCCACTGACAGGGCGTGCAATCTGGGTGTCTTCCTGAACATACGGCTGTCGTTAGAAGAACATATCGCGGCCGTCACCAGGGGGGCTTTTTATCAGGTCCGTAGGATCTACCAGTTGCGGCCCTTTCTGGATCGGGATGTACTTCGCACAGTCACATCCACCCTCATTATCTCCTGCCTAGACTATGCCAATGCTCTCTACATGGGGCTCCCCTTGAATAGCACCCGAAGGCTCCAGCTGGTGCAGAATGCGGCCGCGCGGGTGGTTTTGGGGGCTTCTCGGGGCTCTCATATTACACCACTCTTGCGCGAGCTGCATTGGCTCCCGGTGGTCTTTCGGGTGCGTTTCAAGGTATTAGTTACCATCTTTAAAGCGCTCCATGGCTTGGGACCTGGGTATTTGCGGGACCGCCTACTTCCACCATCAATCTCCCATCGGCCAGTGCGCTCCCATAGAGTGGGTCTCCTCGGGGTGCCACCGGCTGGACAGCTGGCGACTCCGAGGGTGCGGGCCTTCTCTTTGGGGGCACCCTCTCTCTGGAACAAATTACCCCCGGAGATGAGGATCATCCCTGACCTTTTGACCTTCCGGCACGTGTTGAAAACTCATCTATTCCATCAAACCGGTCTGACCTAGGGTTTTCATTTACTTTAAATTCGGTTGTAATTGGTCTTAGTCTTTATTTTTTAAACCCTTGCCCCATCCTGATTATTCAACAACCAAATTTATTCTTTAATTATTTTAATTATTGTATTATTAACATATTTTTAATGTCTGTACACCACCCTGAGTCCCCCAAGGAGAGGGGGCAGTATATAAATCTTGAAAATAAATAAATAAGGACTACCCATATGCATTAATATTTCAGGGTACAGTAGAACCTCTGATCACGAACGTGATCAGAAAATCACGACCAAATCGGGTTCCAACCAAAAAATTCACAAATTTTTTTAATCTGGTCACATATAACCGGGTGGTGATCAAACACAACCTCTGACCCAGAAATTCCTGAAGACAAAACATTAGAAGACAAAGAAATCGGCAAAGTTATGGAACGAATTATGGTCGTGACCAGAGATTCTATTGTACTAGCAATAGCAATAGGACTTAGACTTATATACCGCTTCACAGTGCTTTTACAGCACTCTTCAAGCAGTTTACAAAGTCAGCGTATTGCCACCAACAATCTGAGTCCTCATTTTACCGACCTCGGAAGGCTGGAAGGCTGAGTCAACCTCGAGCCTGGTGAGATTCAAATTGCCAAATTGCAGGGAGCCAGTAGTCAGCAGAGACAACCTGCAGTACTGCATTCTAACCACCCCGCCACTAAACCAAACTTTGCAGAAAACACCACACAGAGAACAGCAGGACATATATTATTGATACACACCGCTAGTCAAGGAGAATTCCTCTACACCCCACCTCTATGCAGGAGATAAACCACACAAGATCTCAATAGCCACCCAGCAGAGACCAGCATGAAGCTATCCAACTTACACACCTGTGTCTTTGCGCCGTGCTGAGCTCACCACACCATAAGCTCCAGTGCCAATTGTTTCAATGACTTCATACTCATCTCCCACCTCGAAGGTGACGTCGAATGACCGAGCCTTCAAAATGGCTAAGTTCTTTGCAGTCACCGTGGCCTGATGGGTAGACTCCTGCTTGGGTTGAGTTTGAGCTGCTTCCTCACCCTCATCTTCCACTGGTGGTTCAGCCATGGTCTGTCACATTCACACACACAAACACACACAAAGAGACAAACATGAATTATGAAATCTTGCTACCCAAGTCAAATGTTCCAAGAGGTTACTGCCCAATGCCTAGTTTCCTATTCTCATCTTCATTACAGGAAATATAGCAGATGGACACAAAGGCAAGCCTTGATACTTGACGCAAGACTGTTGAAAGTACCCCAAGATAGCAACAGCATTTAGCAGATGATGAACAATGAATGGATTTAGGGCCAAGTAGAGGAACATATGCCTTACCAGAGAACCAGTTTTGTTAAGAAACTGTATGGAGATTCTCAGTCACGGTTGTTTAAAGGTGCTTTTTTTCAGGAGGCAACTGGATTTTGTTTTTTTCTTTTGAAGACTTTCAATTCTCATCAAAGCAGCTTCTTCAGCTCTGACTGGATGGTTGGGAATCAAAGGATTTATACTCCTTGTAGAGAGCTGGTCAAGTGACCCTGAGGACAGAGATTAAACCTCCAAGTGTCTCAATGATTCTCTAAAACAGGGGTGTCAAACTCACGTTGTCACGGATGCATCATGTGATGTATTGGGACTTTTTCCCTTCGCTAAACCAGGCGTGGGCATGGCCAGTGCATGACGCATCGCAGGCTGGGAGTTTGACATCTCTAAAAAAATGCAAATAACCAGCTGTTTGCAAGGAATATAAATCCTTCCTTTCCCCACCATCCAGTCAGAGCTGAAGAAGCTTCTTGGATGAGAAGCAAAACATCTCCAAAAGAAACAAGGAAGTCCAGTTGCCTCCTGAAAAAAGCACCTTTAGTTAAGGTGGTTAAAGCAACAGACCAGAAATCAGAAGACTTTTTAGTTCTAGACCCACCTTACACCCAAAGCTGATAAATGACCTTGGGCCAGTTATGTCCTGCCAGTCCTAGGCAGAAGACAAGGGCAAATCATTTCCAAAGATCTTGCCAAACAAATTGAATGAACTAAAATTGGAAAATTGGGAATGACAAGCAAAATATAAGCGGGTTATATTAATATATGAAGTATATAATTTAATGTAGTCCATTAATTGTTTCTCCCCTGACCCTCTGTAATTGATCTCAATTAGCTAGCTATGCAGATTGTGATGAGCCACATTTTTTTAAAAAAAACACATAAGGAGAGTAATACAAGAACAGATAATCAAATCTTGCACAAAAGTGAGTGTGCAAATTATTTGAAACAAACTGAAGTTACAAGATAATTTTATATTTTATGAAAGAGAACTTGCAAGATAATTCAACCTACTGAGCCTCTTGGAACAAAGTACTTTATAAAGTACTTTAAAATGAAAAATGGATGCAAACTTGAGGATAGAATGTTCCTTTTCAATTTAGGAACAGGAGTGCAGTAGTTTTCTGAGTCCTTCTGACTGGGAAAATAAAATAGGGCAGCATGACAGTTTAATCTGCCAGCCTGAAATTAAGAAGAATCTACTATGGGATGGGATGGGGGGGAAACATGGAAAAGTTGTTCTCTTACCAATCAAAAACATAGTTATCACAGAAATTTCAGAGAAGAAGAAAAAATAGTTTCTCTACCCCCACTTCCAGCAGTTCTTAGGGCAGAGTGAGGTTAAGAAGCAAGCTGGGCTGGATTTGGACAAAAAAAGGAAAAGTATCAGTTGCCAATTTTATCGAGCAAGAAAAGGAAAAGTGTTTCTCTGTAAGAAGGGAGTCAGTTTGGTATGGTAGTTAAGGCACTTGCTCAAGACCGGGGAATTCCCAAGTTCAAATCCATCCTAAAAACTCTCTGAATGGCTTCGGATCAGCCACATTCCCTCCGTCCAAAAGGACAAAGGAGGGAGACCCAACCCACGTTGACCTCTCGGACAAAAGCAGTAATGGGGGGGGGGAGTCTTATGGGGAGGGGCTGGGGTTCAGTGGCCAAGCTGAATGTTGCCAATGGAGCAAAGCAGAGATGGGGAGGAAAATAAGGAGGGGGAAAGGGCTGCCGATCTCGTGGGGAGGGAGCAGAGGGCTGAATTATTAGAGCTGCAACGCAAAGGGAAAATTATACCGCTGGCCAAATCTCCTTCCAGCTGGAACCGTCCACCCTAATGAGAATAGGAAGGAACCCGCGGGAGAAAAAGAGTCCCCACCTGCCAAGATGCGAGATGAAGCGCCGAAGGTCTCAAGAGGTGGACAACAGGGGCGGTTCCCTCTGTGGTCCGCTACACCCTGGTGAGGATGATGGCTCGCCCGGCTGGTCAAGAGTGCCCGGATGTTACGGCTCCGAACTGCTTCTCAACCAATCAAAATGCAGGCGGGCGTGGCTACGAGGGCTAAAGCGCCCCGAGATTGCTCCGGCATCGGTACCTTTCTTGAAACAAAATGAAACGCCCCACCTCGCCCGCTAGGGAGAGCCAATCGGAGAGCGCGGAAAAAAAGGCAGGGGACCAATGAGAGAGGGAATGAAATATTAAAATACGAATGGAGCCATTCTGTAGCCTTACGCGGAGGGCGGGCGTTTCACCTGTTGCCTTTCAGCCCGCTATTGTTGTGGATTGCTGCGAAGGGAACGCCTCACGAAACGAATCAGGGGCACCATTCTCACCCAATCTTTCGAAGTTGGAAAGAGAAATAAATATACAGCCTCAGCTATTCAGCAGATGGAAGACCAGATATAGGCAGTAATTCATGAGTTGCTTGCAGATAAAGAATAGACGTTTTCATGAAACAGGCTTTATTAAAACCCTTGCAAAAATACGTCGGAAAAATCCTTCTATTTTTGCTGTTTTTTTTTTCTTTTTGTTATTTCATTTGTTTTAGCAAAATAAAGTCGATTTTATTTAAGTTATGTGTGTGCCTAGCCTAACCTACATATAATCAGTAGATGTCCATATAATTACATACACTTCACATATAATTTAGCTAAGTCTCATGTCCTGCAGGGACAGGAATTTGATGTCAAGTTCAAACACCATTTTTCATACTTGGGATGACCAAGATGTTAATCTTCGATGATTCACCCTCATCAATATTATAGGATACCAATACAATGAATTGAAGAGGTAGATCTGACTCATTATTTGATTGCTGTTTGTATAAGGGGGTGAAAGATAAGTACCTTGATCCTCATGTTAAACACATGGTCCAGTGGGAGGCCCATATTCAAACAACATATCTCGTGTGGCCAGATCTGAAAACGACATTTAATACAGCACAATTTCTGACTAAAATGGTCCGACTTGAGATCAGCATATGTGGGCCTGATTGGGGCAGATTGCAAGAGTGATTCAGAAATATAATTTTGTTATTTTATTCTATTTTACATATTTATGTATTATTGTATTTTATCCAATAACTATTGTATTTTACCCTACTCTCATTTTAAATTGTTTAGAATTTTATTGGTAATATGTGTTTGAACTTGTATGTTCAAAGTTGAAAGACTGTGGAATAAACCAATTGTGGCAGTCCAACAGTTATTGCCACACAGGTGCCATACCAAAATACCTTGGATAAAATTTAAATAATTCACAAAATTTCCATCTGTAAATTACAAAATGCAACCTTGCTTGGATGAGAACATATATTATGCCAATGGGGAAAGAATTCAATGCATGTGAAGGCCAACACCAGCTAAAAAATTGACAGCCATGATTCACATTGTTGTCTGTATAATAATAACACACCAAGACAAAACAATTGAATAAACTCAGTTTTCAGTTTGTATTAGTTCCAGGTTTGATCATTCTTAGTTTTACAATGAAAATTTGATAGGAAATAAATTCATTAAGCAGAAACCAGAGGATTGTGAAAAGAAAAATAATTTTATAGCTCCTCCAAGTAAAATCATAATTATATGGAAAATCTCCAACTGTTACCACTTGGATGCTGTTTTTATTTATCAATATTGGACAGATTGAGATTTGGAGAAAATAAAACGTTAGCCCTGAGTTACAAAAGACAAGTGCTAAAAATAATCGATTATTTTGCACATACTTATAAAGTGGAAACCTTGCTGAACTTGCTTCTGAGTAAACACAGAGTTTTTCAAATTTAAGGTGAGAATTCCAGTTTTCAGTGAAGATGAGACCTGAAAAAATAATAATAAAGGGGAGTGGAAGGAAGGGGAACGGGGAAGGTAGATAAAATACAAATTGAATATTAGAACATCATTACAGCAGCACCAGGCAGAGCAGGAGAAACTAGGCTGAATAGAAGCATCTGGAACAAAGATGGAAGAACAAACCCATAAATCAAGAACTGTAAGCAGGGACCTTCACACAAAAAGCACCTATGAAGTTGTCATGATTCCCCATTGCTTCAATAAAACTGCATAGATCCATGATGGCGAACCTATGGCACACATGCCAGAAGCGGCATGCAGAGCCATCTCTCTCCAGGCACGCCAACCGTCACCCATTGTTCTTCTGGGTACCAGCGTGCACATGCGTGCCGGCCAGCTGGTCTTTGTGCACGCACAGGAGCACCATTATCTGCTATTTGGCTTCTAAACAAGAATGGCTGAGATTTTATTTATTTGATTTTTATCCTACCTTTATTACTTTATAAATAACTCAAAATTTCAAATGTATTTAATACTCCTTCCTCCTCCCATTTTCCCCATAACAACCCTGTGAGGTGGGTTGGGCTAGAGAATAACTGGCCCAGTCACCAAGTCAGTTTTCATGCCTAAAACAGGATTAGAATTCAGTTTCCTACCAATTGGCCCAAAGTCTCTCAGCCGGCTTTCATGACTAAGGCAGGACTCGAACTCAGTCTCCTGCTGATTGGCCTAAAGTCACCCAGCCAGCTTTCATGCCTAAGGCAGAATTAGAACTCATTCGCCTATTTCTAGGCCTACAACTTAACCACTAGACCACACTGGCTCTTTGGTTCCCTTGACCTCCTTAGTACGATGGTTCACATGGAGGCAACAAAGATTCGAAGACTTGGATAGAACTAGGAAAAACCAGTGTTCAAATCCAGCCCCAACCATGGAAATTTTGATCCAATAATTCTTTTGCTCCAGCCAATCTCATAGGGTGAGCTTTGTGAAGATAAAATAAAGGAAGATTCTCATGTAGGCCAATTGAATTCCTAGAGGTAATGTGGCATATCAAAATCATAAATAACATTTTAAAAAATTGCTACAGCCAAAAGGAAGCACTGGATATTATGCTTAGAGTTTAAACATTAATCCTGGGTGGCTTGGATATCACTTCCTTCAGAAGCAACCAGCCGATTTATCAGTTTTTCAAAAATATGGAGCCAAACCAGCTGAATTGTTAAGAGATAGGAAATGGAAGTAGTCCCATAATTTGAGATCATTACTGTTAAATATGAAATTTATGTATGACCAGATGTTATGAAGAGGATTCACCATTATGAAAAAAATAATTGGGATAGAAAATCTGTATTAGTCTAAATTGAACAATGTAAGCCCTTGTTACAATTATTCTGTTTCATGCTTTCTCTACAAATAGATTGATTTACAGTTGCTCTATAGTTGTTGCTGTATTCTACAGCTCTTCCTGCAACAACAGGTATTATATGGTCTAACTTAGATTGGTAAATTAAAGAAACCTTAACTGTTTAATCGAAAATGTTTTTGTAGACCATAAAATTCTATTATAAGTTTAACAAGAATCAAAAACTACGAGAATTAAGAGGATGGAGAAAGAAATATGAACATATGACTTGAAAAGCTAAAAACTAGCCATCTGATCTCATGAGCAAAACATTTTCTCAGCTACAGAAGGAAAAAAAACCCTACAAAACCAGCAAAGTGGACATCTTTCCTGAAATTTCAGCCCATCTGTTTTAATCCAGACTTATTTTTTCTTTAAAACAGTGTTTCTCAATCTTGGCAACTTATGGGCTCAACTCCCAGAATTCTCCAGGCAGCAAAGTAACTGGAGAATTCTGGGAGTTGAAGTCCATACATCTTCAAGTTGACACGGGTAAGATAACACTGTTTTAAAAAATAAAAACCCAAGTTGACTTTCTAGCAGCCTGAAATCATATACAGATTATCAAGTCACCTTGGGCCGAAATCAATTTTCGTCCAAGATCACTCATCCATTTCTGGAAAAAAATCATAACATTGGCAGTGCTTCCTATAATCAGAAAATATTAGTATTAATTTTTAAAGACCCACTATGTTCATCAATTTTTAATTACAAATTCTGACTGCTGTACACTTGGATCCAAGAGAGATACTCATCACATCTCTGCAACTGTAATAAGCCAACCATCATTTACTTTATCATCTCTACAATATGAGACTAGCAAATAGAAAGACTAGAATATTCAGAACTTCATCAAGGAGATAAATCGTAAATGTTGCCTAGACCTACCCCTTTCAGCAAACATTCAAAATTCTTTGCTACATAAAGTTTTCTTCCAGGGAGCAGAAATCTATGCTGCAGAAGATGTATTTAGTTATTAAATTTATAAGCTGCCCATCTGGCTATAAGATGTCTGCATCTGAGCATTCTGATTTATAGATACCATCTGACGGCATGGAAGTAGCAACACAATCTTTATTGGAGGAAGACTGCAAGTTGAAACCTCCAAATTGCCATCAAATGTGTAATAAAACAAACCCGATCAACAGAGGATATAGAATCAGCCGTGGGAAATTCAGAAGCTTGCCAATGACAGGAAAGCCACCATTTGGCGAGAAAGGAGAATTTCTACTTGATCAAATGGTCTCTCTCTTCATGATTTTGAAGAAATCTGTTTACAGTGGGGTAGGTTTTTCTGGGAAGTGCTATATGCCAGAAAGAGATGAATTATGAAAAAAAAAATCTCATTTTCTTTTTCTATCGATTTTTTTCACACCCATATACCAGAGTTTTCATGGATTTCAATTCCCAGAATTCAATTCTGGGAATTGAAATCCACACATCTTAAAGTTGCCAAGTTTGAAAAACACTGTCCTAAACTGATCATTAATTCTAATTCATTTCTGCTTCCATTCATCCATTACAGATGACAGAAATTTGAGTTCACATTATTCTTGAGATTTTTTGCTTTGTTTTGGAGGTGGGTGGAAAGGGAGAAGGGAGGGAGAAAGGAAAGGAAAGGAGAGGAGAGGAGAGGACAGGAGAGGAGAGGAGAGGAAAGGGAAAGGGAAAAGGAAATTTGCTCTGTTTTGTGGATAGAGAAGCACTGTAAGGATTTCTTATCTTGCACATCTGCCAAACAACACATTCTCTTTCAGTTCTGTTTCATCTCCACATCCCATCCATAGAGTAATGTCTGTGTCTTATCTCCATCAGAAGCAACCTTCCCCAATCTGGTGCTCTCTGGGGCTATGATCCCCATAGTTCCTAGCCGGCAACTCTCTTCTGATTGGCTGACTTCAAAAAACCACAATTGCATCAAAGGGCCCCACAGCTCAATAGGCCTATGCGCCAGGAGGGAAAGCATCAACATGGTCAAAGCTACAAGTCATATTGACATGACCTGCAATTCCAGGGCATCAAGGTTTCTCCACCGTGTGATTCTGGAGATGGTGCAGCAAAAGTGAACTGTTTCTGGAAATCTTCCTGGGCTCAGAACGCACAAAATATCTGCCTTTATCTGGCCGTATGTGGTGCTGGGCCAACAGACCACCAGAGCGGGGAGATTTACCCAAGTCAAGATTGAAATAGGACTCTTTTGTCTCCAAGGATTCAGCCAAAGTCTGCTTTCCATCAGTTCCATGGTCGTTCGGCCGCAGCAACATGCTCCTTTCAGAGATATGATTCCCTCTTTGCAAAAGGATGGCTGAGAACCCTGTGAAGTTCTCCCCAAGTTCTGGGCTCTCCCTGTCTTTGCTACAATTCTGTTTTGGAGATGGTGGATTATGGCCCCTTCTGTCTTTCTCCACCGTGTGGACCTTCTGGTGCTGGATCAGAGCCCACCTTTCTGGGAAGCCCTGTCCACATTCAGGGCACTTCAGCAAACATTCTTTCATGTGGCCGATCTGGTGATGAGACAAGCCGGCCGCAGTGGCAAAACTCTGCTCACACTCATGACACTTGTAGGGTTTGGTGCTCGACTGCTGGATGAGAGCAGTCATTACTGTGGATATTGGAGAGGACTTGTCTAGGATGCTTTGAGAGAGCCGAGCACGGATAGAGGCTTCTTTGAAAGAAGAAACATCTAAGGGACTCTTGGTTCTACAGCCATCCTGTGGATGCAAGCAGGACTCGTTTTCTTGTAAGGAAAGAGATGAATGGCTCTGTGGCAGCCCACCAGAGGGTCCCATGGGGATTCTCTGCGGTTTGTTGTTGGAAGTGTTGTCATCTGGGTTGGTTCTTTGGTGGACAGAAAGACCTGAGGAGGAGCCACAGAACAGCTGACCTTCCAGTGATTTTCCCTGACTGAAGCTACAGAGAGCACTTTCTTTGGAAGTCTCTTCTCCTGCAAAGACTTCTTGAAGCTCAGTAAGAGCTGTATCAGAAGGCTCTTCGGTCTGATTCTTCTGATGCACAGCAATATCTAATTCAGGACTAGAAGCTTCTTTGGGTTGAAGACATTCGTGCCCTTTGTCCCCCAGCTCCCTCTCCTGGTGGAGCATAAAGGCTGAGGTGTCCACCACGAGCTGGCCACACTTCATACACTGATCCAGCTGCCCACACTTCTGTTCCCTCTGATGGCAAGTCAGGGATAACAGATCTTCAAACTCCTGCTCACACTCAGAACACTGGTACAATTTATCCGACCTGGAGTTGACCTCACCATGCCCATGTTCAGAGCAGACAAGAGATCTCTTGGAACTCTGCTGATGTCTCCCTAGGATTGAGATATCCTTACAGCTTTTTCCACATTCAAGATGGACCCAAGCTGCCTGTGTTTCCTCTGGCTCCATGAGGACTCTCTCCACAACCTTGGAATTGGTACATAGGAGGATCTTGGAGGGTTCTTGGACCAATGAACGTTTCATATTTTCCTTGCCCTTCCTGCCTCTCTCATGCTGCTGATCTCTCTTGCGGTCAACTGATTTCACCCTACACGCCCTACTAATTGATAGCGAATGGGTTTCTTCATGTTCAACCAGAGTCACACTGTCCTTGCACACCTGTCCGCAGGTGCCACATATCCAAGATTCATGATCCTCCTGATGGCAAGCCAAGGCTCCGGCATCATCAAAGCTCCTCCCACACTCTGTGCAAATGTAAGAAGTGTGACTCTCTTCGTGCTGTGCTAATGTTGCAGCATCTCGGAAGCTCTGCCCACAAATATTACAAAGATGAGCATGGTGGCTCTGATGCTGCTCCACTCCTCCAACATCTTTGCAGTCCAGACGGCATGTGGCACACGTTGCACTGCTGTCCTCTGAAAGTTCTTGCATGTGGGCGTCATCCTCAGGGCTGCTGCCATACAAGTCCTCTGTGAGGGAAACGTTGCTCTCTGGTTCTTTGGCCTTTCTTTTCTCCTTGCACTTCCCATTCTCTTCCTGCTGGTGGCACTGCAGTTCCTCCTCCAGGGCAAAGCGCTGCCCGCAGCCATGACAGACGTGGGGCCGTTCCTCCATGTGGATGCGCTGGTGGGTGATAAGGTTGGAGCTTTGGGAGAAACGCCGACCGCATTCCTCACAATGGTACGGCCGTTCACCCGTGTGCGTTCGGCGGTGCTGGGTGAGATGCGAGCTTCGGACAAAGGCCTTCCCGCAGTCCAAACACGCGTACGGCTTCTCACCCGTGTGGATGCGCTGGTGGCGGATGAGGGTGGAGCTCATGCCAAAGCACTTGCCACAATCTGCACAGCGATATGGTTTCTCGCCCCTGTGGATACGAGAGTGCAAAGTAAGATTAGAGGCTAAGGAGAAACTCTGACCGCATTCCCCACAAGCGTAGGGGCGGCTTTCGCTGTGGCACCGCCGGTGACGCTCCAGTGCGGAACTGAGTCCAAAAGTCTTGCCACAGTCTGTACAGCGATAGGGCTCCACCCCCATGTGAAGCCGCTGGTGCTTGACCAGCGTAGCACCGTGACCAAAGCGTTTGCCACATTCCTGGCACTGGTAGGGCTTCTCCCCCGAATGGGTCCGTTGGTGCTGGATGAGCTCTGAGCTTTGGATGAAGGTCTTACCACAGTCGTTGCAACGGAAGGGTTTCTCTCCAGCATGGATCTTACGATGTTTGACCAGGTTGGCGCTCTGTGTGAATCCTTTCCCACACTCCTCACACTTGAAGGGGCGTTCGCCGGTGTGTGTGATCTGGTGTTGAATGAGATCGGAAGAGCGGTAGAAGCTTTTGAGGCACTCGGGACAACGGTATGGCTTCTCGCCGGTGTGGCTGCGTTGATGCTTGATGAGGTTGGTGCTCTGCGAGAAGGCCTTGCCGCACTCCCGGCAGACGTACGGCTTCTCCCCAGTGTGGGTTCGCTGATGCTGGGCCAGGTTGGAGCTCCAGGAAAAGGCCTTGCCACAGTCCTGGCAGACGTACGGCTTTTCACCGGTGTGCGTCCGCCGGTGCTGAACCAGGTGGGAGCTCTGAGTAAAGGACTTTCCACAGTCGGTGCAGGTATTGGGACGCTCGCCTGTGTGGATACGCCTGTGGCGCACTAGCTTGGACCACTGGCTAAATGCCTTCCCACATTCGCTGCAGGGGTGAGGGCGTTCTCCCTTCCCTCGGGATGCAGGGGCTACATCGACTGCAGGTGAGTGGTCCTGTTCCATGTGGCTGCTGGGCTCAATGCACAGGACAATCTCCCCTTCCTCCTTGTCCAGGGGCAATCCTATAATCCACCGCCTGGGGAAATATAAAGACAAGACCAAAGAAAAATCAGAAAAAGAGCAGTCTCAACAAATTTAAGTTCTCCATGTCCACCTGTGCATCATCCAGAAGACAAAGCTGACGCTGTTCTCCCACTAACATAATATCAGGATGAGGATTTTCTAGAGCAGAGGATTCTGCCTTGAGCAGTCAGCTTATCAGCTCAACAGTATCTGTAAAAATCCGTAATGATAGCATAACAATGACTGGTGTCATCGTGTCATTTCACAAAGGACATAGATTTTTAATTGTGTCATGATAAAGCCAGTACAGGAGTTGCGTCCTTTGCAAGATGACATCATGACACATATCATCATTTGCTCATATAATCTAGATACCCAAGTATTGGATATTGATCATTCTTGACCAGGAGTGTCAGACTCAAGGCCCGCGAGGTGCTTAAATCTGGCCTGTGGGGCCGGCCTGGAAATATCAAAGGACCAGCCCGAGGTGCCTCTGCTGGCCAAAATGGGCCATGGGGGGCAGCATGTGCCCCCCCGACGGCCCGTTTTCAGCCTCCCTGGCCTCCAGCAGCATTCTGCCAGGCGAAAACAGTCCTCAAAGACCCAATTTTGGCCGGCAGAGTGCTGTAGGAGGACTGGCTTGGACCAGAGTATGTGGCCTCAAGTAATTGCCCGATCTGGATAGAAAATAAGCAACATCCTATACTACAGTTTAATGCCAGATTTTACATACTGTAGGTCCATTTAATCTACAATCAGTGTTCTATAATTGACAGTGATTTCTATTTACTATCCTGGAAATTTACCTCTGCTGTTAGATCTTGTATTATCATGTTATTTATGCTATTGTATTTTCATTACTAGTTGAATAATAATAATAAATACAATAGTATAAACAGCTTTTCTGCCTGGAAAAGCAATTTACTATTAAGCAATGGGGTATAAATTTAGAAATAAAAGTTTACTGGAGTATGAAGAATAAGTAATGAATGTTTGCCAGTAATATCTGGTAGAAGAGATAGGAAAATGGTTTTGGAAAAAAAAAACTGTGAAAAGAAAGAAAGGGAAAAATGCATCTTGACCCTGTGTCAAATGCCCACCATGGCCACGCCCACCCCAGCCACACACACACACACACACACACACACACACACACACACACCCAGCCCCTCAAGGTCAAACACAAGTTTGATGCGGCCCTCCTCAATGAAATTGAGTTTGTGACACCACGAGTGGCTCAGGAATTCTGGGAGTTGAAGTCATAAAAATCATAAGCCATAAAACTGATAAAAGGGCCATAGTTCTAAACCTATGCAATGATTGTCAGTGTTTCACAACTTGGGCAACTTGAAAAGATGTGGACTTCAACTTCCAGAATTCCACAGGCAGTTGTGGGAGTTGAAGCCCACATTATCTTCATGCTGCCCAAGTTGAGAAACTTTGGCCTGAACACTTACAAGCCAGGAGCAGACAAAAGTAGAGCAAGTTGGTATCCAAACCCGTCCTTCAGCACCCATAAGATTCCTTGTCATCTCTCTTGCATTTTTAAAAATATTATTTTAATTTTTAGAAAATAAAATATGAAACTGGTATGCTGCCAGATGAATCACCAGGATTGATCCTCAGATTCATTTACAGAAATGCTCCATTATAGGTAGAAAATATCCAGGACTATTCCACCTTCTGGTAAATGGGAACCTTAAGTCACTGTGATAACAAAGGTGGCAATTTTATGAACAGGTTAAACTTCCACAACAACTGTTATCTTTTAGTAGCTACCCCTTAAAATTCCAAATGTGCTCTAACTCTCAAAAAGTTGTCTCTGTATTGTGTGATTGTGTTAGACAACTTGGACTATTTTAAGACTTGTGGACTTCAACTCCCAGAATTCCCCAGCCCACATGGCTGTCTGGGGAATTCTGAGAGTTGAAGTCCACAAGTTTTAAAGTTGCCAAGGTTGAATAACTCTGTATAAGAGTGACCACTAACTAGACGTATGAAATCAAATTGTATTTTGATTCACTGTTCTTGAAGGACCAGGCTTCCAAGACCATATAAAACACTCAACTCAGTGCTTGTGTCTCATTCTGAAAGGCTGGAGCTGCTCTCTCATTTCAAAATTAACTCTTAGTACAGAGGTGGGATGCAAATATTTTTACTACCAGTTCTGTGGCGTGGCCAGGTGGAAGTGGCTATGTGGCCATGTAACTGGGTGGCATGGCTTTTTTTTTTTTTGGTGCACCACCCCACCGCACCCCTCACTTTTTTTTGCCTCCTGGGCCTCAGGGAAGCCTCCGAGGAAGGGGGCTTTTTGCTCCCAGGAGGCCCAGGAAGGTAAAAAAACAGCGCTGAGGGGGCAAACCCCCAACCCCTGCGCTCCATTTTATGGCCTCCTGGGCCTCAGAGAAGCCTTCTGGGAGCAAAAATGCCCCCCCACAGGAGGCTTCCCTGTGGCCCACGAAGGCAAAAAACAGAGTGCCGGGGGGAGGAGTGGTGCAGCATATCCACACCCCTGCGATCCACTGTTTTGCCTCCTGGGCCTCAGGGAAGCCTCCTGGGTGAAGCATTAAGACAGTGAGTAGGATCCCGGCAGAGCTGATAGTCGAAACAGCTGATCATCGGGACGGGAAAAACAATACCGGTTCAGTGGAACCAATATCTGGTTTTTTACTACCGGTTCAGCCGAACTGTAGCATTTTTTACTACCGGTTCACCCAAACCAGTCTGAACCGATAAGAATCCCACCACTGGCTCTTACTCATCTTCCGATGCAACCTCTTCCAGCTTCATTCCAAGATCTTCCACACTTCCTCTCTCCCCTTCCCTCCCTCTCTCCCCCATCTCTCTCTCTCACACACACACGCACACATACCGTCTCTTTCTTTCTCACCTGCATAGAGGATACTCAAGGATTCTTCTGCTTCCAAACTTCAGTCAAGTCTACCTTGTTCCTTCCTTCTGGGATCCTGTGCAAGAAGCAATTTTTAGAGGAACCAGAAACATAAAAGCAAAAGGGTAAACTTGAAGCTTAATAAGAAGATTGGCCAATATTCTTAACAGTTGGCCAGGGCTGCCCTTTCCCTCAGAGGACATCAGCAAGAATATCCCAAAGGTGCTTTTTCAAGAAGCAACAAGACTTTCTGATTTTTCTTTGAAGACATTTCACTTCTCATCCAAGAAGCTTCTTCAGCTCTGACTGCATGGTGGGGAGTGGATGACTGAGATTCTCCAGTAGACATCAACAAGAATAGAAAACTAAAGTCCCCTATGAGTTTCCTTCCTACTATACAGCTGCAAGGAAATATGAGTGGGTGCAGGGGAGGCTTGGTTTACTATTTATTTAATGTATTTCCATAGTACTGTACTTCCCTTGAAAACTGTAATCTTAAAACAGCTTCCAAAATAAAAAATATGCTGTACCAAAACAATACAAAAACCTCTCAATTAAAAAGGTGCAAAGCAAAACCATCCATCTAATATTCATCAAGGGGATAAAGTATTCATAGAATCCCAGAATTTTTTGATTGGCCAAGTGTGATTGGGCACACAAAAATTTGTCTCTGGGGCATAAGCTCACAGTGTACATACAGATAATCCTCGACTTACGACCACAATTTAACTCAGAATTTCTTTTCATTAAGTGACACATTTGTTAAGTGAGTTTTGCCCCACATTTTACGATCTTCCTTGCCACGGTTGTTAAGTGAATCACTGCCTTTGATAAATTACTAACCTAGTTAAGTGAATCTGGCTACCCCATTGACTTTGCTTGTCAGAAGGTCACAAAAAATGATCAAATGACCCTGGGACACAGCAAAGGTCATAAATTTGAACCCGTTATCAAGCATCTGAATGTTTATTCTGTGATCATTGGGATGTTGCAAAAGTCATAACTCTGAAAAACGGTCATGTCACTTTTTTCAGTGAAATATGAGAGGATGAGAAAAGATGAGAAATGAGACAGTGATGAGGGAATTATGTTGAAGTGTTCAACAGAGTGATGGCACAAGGGAAAACACTGCCTTTTTATCTTGTGGTTTTGACACGTAACACCCTATAGCAGCCTCCTGTAAGGAGAAATTGAAGATTATGTCCAGGATACCAGGGATGTGTCTATATTTTCTCAGCCCTCTTTCTGGTCCATGCAAATCCTCAATGGGGGTCATTCACCAAGGGTGTATTCCTTTTAGTTCTCCTGCAGAGGCTTCTAGGTGGAAGAATCCACACAGAGAGATGTCTATCGAGATTCTCAGTCATCCAGGTCATGGTTGTCCCAAAGGTGCTTTTTCAAGAGGCAACTGGACTTTCTGGTTTTTCTTTAAAGACCTTTTGCTTCTCATCCGAGAAGCGTCTTCAGCTCCGAAGAATTTTTCAGAGCTGAAGAAACTTCTCCGATGAGAAGCGAAACGTCTTCAAACAAAAACCAGAAAGTCCAGTTGCCTCTTGAAAAAGCACCTTTAGGACACACAGAAAGAGACTACAGGAAGTTCAGAAATGTTGTCAATTGTCGACCTCTGTATGGAGCACCTCTTGACATCCTAAGAACAGAACCCTTCCAGACAGAAACTCACCAAAGGTGGGTCCACAGAGGCTGACAAGTAGGAAGCAAATTAGAAAAAGTGATACTATCCCAAAAAAACCTGTCAGGTTTGGGAAGGTAAAGTGGGAGTAACAACATACCTTGCTCTTTGTGGGGCTGCAAAATTGGAAAAGTCCTGCAACGTGCAGATGAAACTGCAATGGTTAGAAGTAAGCAGTATATTTACAGGTAGTTCTTGACTCATTTGTTTAGTGACCATTTGAAGTTACAATGGCACTGAAAAAAGTGAATTATTACCGTTTTTCACACCCATGACCCTTGCAGAATTGGATATATAACAGAATTGGATAAATGGCAGAAATTGTGGGATAACCATGTCAACTGCATATAAAGATAATGTGTATAAAATGTTTTATAGATGGCATTTTTCACCAACAAGACTGGTAAAGATGTTTAAATACCTTCAAAGACCTAAATGTTGGAAGTGTAACCAGAAACCTGGTTTGCATTATCATATGTGGTGGATATGCCCAAAGGCAAACAATATTGGACGGAAATACATACTTCGTTGGAAAAAAATGATAAAGCAGCATATAGATTTGAAACCAGAAATATTTTTGTTGGATATTCTACCGGAAAAGTATGACAAAAGGAATATATATTTGATTTTACATTTACTAACTGCAGCCAGAATTGTATTTGCATAACAATGGAAAAGCGAAGAGATGAGGGTGCAATTAAAAAAATATTAGAATGTGCAGAAATAGACAGATTAACGCTTACAATTAAGGAAAAAGAAGGAACTGAATATTTCTTGACATGCAACCTACTTTACCGATAGTTAGATAATAACAACAGAAGTTAGAAACACGGGAATACAAAAAGAAGTAATGTTATAAAGGAGACTTGTAAAGTAGATAAATAAAATATTATTATTATTGAATTAATATAATTGTGATGAATATTATTGTAAACTTTCTGATTATGATTTCCTAAAAATAATTGGACACAGATAACACACTGTTTGATTGAAACTGAATTTTTACATGTTATATAAATAAAATGAATATTTTTTTTAAAAAAAAGAGCAGAACCCTTCCAGACAGAAACTCACAGAAGTGTGTCCAAACACAGAGTGACAGGTAGGAAGCAAATTAGAAAAAATAACACTGTAACAAAAAAACCTGACAGGTTTGAGAAGGCAAAGTGGGAGTAACAACATACCTTGCTTTTTGTGAGGTTGCAAAATTGGAAAACTCCTGAGACATACAGATGAAAATGCAATGGTTAGAAGTAAGCAGTACATTTACAGATAGTTCTTGACTTACAACCATTGGTTTAGTGACCATTCAAAGTTATCATGGCACTGAAAAAAGTGACTTATGATGACCATTTTTCACACTAACGACTGTTGCAAAATCCCTATGGTCACAACACTTAGCTATCTGCATTTTCTTAATTTAATTCTTTTCTCTTCTTTCCCTCTAACCCAACTTCTCCCCTCCTTTCTACACACTATCTTCCAAGTTAAAGAAGCCCAATATTCCTCCTCCAGCTGCATTTTTACAGTGCTGACTCAGAATTTTTTTAAAAAACTCTCTCTCTAAGGTTAAGCTATGAATCAACAGAAGGCAGGAACGCACTTCTCTCCAGGCTAAACCTGGATATTTCTTTCATAAAAGGAACTTACTAAGAACAGATAGTCCTTGACTTAACAACCATTCGTTTAAGGACCGTTCCAAGTTACAAAAGTACTGGAAAAAGTGACTCATAACCATTTTTCACGCTTATGACCACTGCAGCATCCCTACAGTCACCTGATCAAAGATTAGATATTTGTCTCATATTTTATGATGGTTGCAATGTCCAAGGGTCATGCAATTATCTTCTGCAACCTTCTGACAAGCGAAGTCAGTGCGGAAGCCAGATTCCACTATTATTAACTAACAACTGCAGTGATTTCATTTAACAACTGTGGCAAGAAGATCATAAAATGGGGCAAAACTCACTTAACGACTGTCTCGCTTAGCCACAGAAATTTTGGGCTCAATTGTGGTCATAAGTCAAAGACTACTGGTATCTTGTAGCCTGCACACTAAGAACAATTGTGGTGTAACATATAAAGTGTTTGACTAATACTAGTAAGACTCCCGCCTTTAGTCACAGAAGCATCTGGGTGACTTTGGATGAGTTATTCTCTAACAACCCAGCCCTCCCTACAGAATTGATTTGCATAAAAGACAAGAGGAAGTTGCTCTGCAAAGAGCAGGATATAAATCATACCAATAAATAGAGAACCTTTTGAAAGACAAATAGAAACCATCCCATTGGTCAATTTTTTATTTATTTATTTTATTTTATCTTGTAGATTGGATGATCAGTAGGTCTTAATATCTATGGAGATTCTCAGTCATCCAGGTGACGGTTGTCCCAATGGTGCTTTTTCAAAAGGCAATTGGATTTTCTCTATTTTTTCTTCAGTTCGGTTCTTCAGTTCAGAACCAAAGAAGTTTCTTGGATGAGAAGCGAAATGTCTTCGAGGAAAAATAAAAGGAAGTCCAGTTGCTTTTTGAAAAAGCACCTTTGGGAGAATAGGTCTTTGCTGCCCCCAGTGGTCAGCTGGATTTTTGCAGGAGAGGTATGGTCATCCTAAAACTCTCCTAAACGTTTTTGACAGAAGCCAACATATCCTACCTCTATGCCTCTTGGCCACAGTACTTTCCCTTCCTTTGTGCAAGCTGGAGGTAGATACATGCACAAATACACAGAAACCCCAGAAAACATCATGCATCATTTTTCCAGGGCAGGTGGGAAGTCAAATGCTAGTGATATAGGAAGTTTTATCTCCCTGCAATGGTGGAAATCAGCACCACACTTTATTTCCCATCCCAATAAGTATCAGAAAATAATTAAAACAATGCCATTGCAATTAGGGT